>CM051484.1:5705000-6062500 GCA_028015225.1 Carex myosuroides | reverse complement strand
TTGAGCAAGCATGCATAACAGGCCAATGCACTTACCACCTAAAATAGTAAAATAGCTAAGCTTTCTGGTTAAACACTGATAATCGTCAATTTTATGTTAACTATATTGGATCAAATATTATCGATAATATTCAAATCCGACCAACTTAAATTTTGCCACTCGTAGATGCACGGACAGAGCCAGTTTTCTACGTAGAATAGGAATCAATTTTACAATACGATTCTAGTTTATTCTAAATTATATATAAAATCATACGTAAATACAAAAAAAAAATGAAAATCAATTGATCCCATTCCCTTTTCTTCCCTCCGCCCTTGTGTAGATGTGATTGTAGAGTTGAATGTAAACAAATATATATCTACTAATCGGAAACAGATGGTACCAGTACCATCTTCTCAAAATTTATAACAAAACAATCTTGTTCCCAACTTGATTTCTAATTTCCCCTCTTTCCACTACTTAGCAAACAACCAAATGTTCTATAATGTTATAGTAGGTTTATTTTCACCCCTTATATGTACCGAAGAAGCGCGTGTGTATACAATCTAAATGTTCATGTAATCTCAATTTGCATACAGTCTACTACAAAATGTTTAAATCTGATATGCAAAGTTTGTATTTTTTGCATAGTAGATATAAAGAAGGGAGGCAAATAATAGAGTGCAGAAAGAATTTAATATTTAAAAAATGTTTATATCATAAGAAATATGGAAGCCATTAATAGGTGAATTACAGCTGAATAAAAACTGATACCCCATCTTCCATTCCTGTCGCAGCTGCTTTAAAAATAACAGGATTTGGTACCCTTTGTCGCCTTACTAAGATCTTAATTCATATCAGAGATAAATTATGCACGCATTTCATGAAACTACATTTTTTTTATTAAACATTAACACAGATATGACAGAAAATTTCATGATAGTTCAAATTTATTGCTGATTCATGGAATATGGCATCCAACTACACCAATTATTTCATAAGATAAATTGAGATATATGACCCTATAAATTCAATTTTTCTCTTTCAATACTGTCAACCTAACTTCACTAATCTTGCCAAACAGTTGTCGACAGGGCGAGGATGCGGCAAATACCTCACTTTGCATTTTGGGTTCACCCTCTCAAGCCTGCAAAAGAAAAAAAATAAGGAAAATGAAACTAAATTAGATATCTTTTAACTTTCAAAATGACTATTAATGGCATAATGAATTTAATGTGGATTGCCAATAATGGTACAGTCTTGTAGACAGCATCACACCAAAATTTCTGTACCAATTTTAATCTTTTGCTTTTGTTCAATTTGAAAAGTGAATGTTATTTTTTTTTTAATTCTTGTAGCAAGGGGATGAAATTGAGAAAAGAATGGGAGAAGAAAAAGATAACCGACTTGTATTTGAGGAGAAAATGGTAAAGGAAGACGGATATCTCAAGCTTAGCCAGCTCATTTCCTGGGCATAAATGGCTACCCAATCCAAATGGCAGAAATGTCCCAGCTTTTGGAGGGGGTCCCTGGAAAATGTTATATTTACAAAAGATCAGAAGACATACATATCACAGAATGCAATAATTCTCTCCAATGATTTCTAAAAAGAAAAGAGAAGGATTGAAAAGGTAGAAAGAAAAGAAAAGGAGGAAAAGAAAGCTAATTTTAAAATTTATTCATGAATTTCAGTTTAGGGTCAGACGCATAGGTATATTAATGGCCAGACTTACATCCCATCTAGATGGATCGAATTTCTTAGTATCAGTGTATACTTCAGGATCCATGTGCACGCTTCTATACCAAAGCATTATTCTCCAGTCTTTAGGTACCAGATAACCTACAAACAATATTTATAAGAATCTCTGAACCGGGAGCCAAAATAATGTTGTAAAGCAAGCAACTTCCTAAACTTTGTTGTTTTTGTTGTTATTTACTTATTAACCTACTTGAATTTATTAAATTAGGACCTGACGTTTATGATTTCAGGAACATTTTACAATAGTCACAGTAAAAAAGTGTAAGAATATTTGTATAGCTATGTAGTACTGACCATTGATAGTGACATTTGCAGTTGCCTTACGGAAAGAGACAAATGAGATGTTAACGAGGCGTAGTGTCTCGTCAATAAGCTTAAACAAAAGAAAAGAACAAATCAGTGCTCTTCAGAACTTTTAAGAAGTATAAGAGAATGTAACTAAAAAAAGATCCAACACTCAGTTTCTGAAGTTTGAGCTTACCTTAGAGAGGTACTCCATTTTTCTGATCTCTTTGAGTGTCAATCCCTTTTGCGTTGGTGGCATGGTTTTCCTTATGTTCTCTTGCTCCTCCTATTTAATTAACATTGTCATTTTACCAGGAATATCTAGAAAATAAAATTAAAAAAAAAAAGAAAGCATAACAATTTCTATACCTTGGCTCTTTTGAAAATGTCTGGGTTATCTTGTAAAAACACAGTCGCCCACATGGTGATGTGGCCAGATGACTCATGTCCCGCATTAAGGTACATGATTAGCACATCAATAATCTCTTCATCGGTTAACTTTCTACCATTTTCATCCTTAACCTCCAGTAAAAGATCCATCATGTCCTTCGATCTTCGACCTGTATCTCTTCCTTCTAATGCCCTTCTTTCATCAAGTACTGCTTGCAAAACTTCCACCAATTTCTTCCGAGCCTTGCATAGAACAAAGTTAAGTGTTGTATTAACAAGAACGGGTTAGCCTACTTAATTTCCTTATGATTGTTTAGCTGATGAATTTAGTGCCCGGCCATATAATTCGGCATTGATTCACTCCATTTTGTACCAGTTGTTGGAAACTCAACCAATCAGATAAGATAACCAGCCTATCCTGCCTGCAAAAAAGGGGGAAGGAGGTAATAATAAAAGAGAACATGGCTGAGATCATACCTTAAGTGCTTTATGATAAGCAAAACCTGGGATATTGATAGCCATTGCTCTTATCCCATAATTCAACTCGGTGTACACTCTCTCTAGAGATTCTGAGACGACATCACTCTCTTTGCCCAGAAATATCTTCATTATAATCCGAAATGTCAACCTCCGCAATTCTGTAAGAAATTCAAACTCCCTCATCACTGACCATTTCTCCAACGCAGATATTACGCAGAACTCAATGTATTGTAGGTAGGTATTAAGCGCCTCATAGCCATTGATTGGGGCTGCTGTCAGCTTTCGGAGCCGCTTGTGCTCCTCTTGAGATATACCTGTCACAAAGTTTATTTAATACCGGATATCTTGAAGCCATTTTCTAAATTCGATTCAAGCTTTGCGAAAAATTTCAAGTTGACATCATGAACAGTTTCAGAAAAGTTCGGACATGGGTAATGCTAAGGGGAAAAATGGTGTTTGAACAACATAGATATCAATGAATTGAACTTATTATAATCTCCTAATCACTATATGAGAATTTAAAAGAAAAATAAAATACCATGACATCTCCAATTGATGATGCCATCACAAAAACCAAGTAAACATGTACATATATGCTATTTAAGCCAAAGATAGGCCAAAATAAATGACTGCATGCACACCAGCTTACCAATAAACGATTTCCTTCCCATAAGCTCCATTGCAGCCTTGGGCCACCCAAGCACAAAATGCTCATCATCCATCAAAATTCTTCGGCATGCCTCAGGAGAAGTCACGTATATTGTGGGACCCCCAAACATATACCCCTTGTATATGCCAGTTTTACCATATCTGCATTCAAGCCGAGATCAAATCAGGTTCAAGTTGATCATATTACTTTATATTTTATAAGATAACTTTCTCATTTGTGTAACTTTTAGGTTGATTTAAAAACACACCAAATGCATATATAGACTGGAAGAACTGATAGGGAATAATAACTAGGCACATTCACTTTTTCCTATGCTAATGTTCCTCCTTGATGGATTTAAAAAAATTAATCCAAAAAAAAACAACAACAGTTATTTAGAGGTACACCAGGTGTATATCTAATATCTGTAATTAAAATAACAGACATTAAGTTTAAGATGTTTCATAAGGTGGGAAAACTTGACCCTACATATAAGCCCGTCCAAAGAATTCAACCTCATTTTGAGTTGGGCCCAGTTAAACCCAACTGGAAATGACCTATTCTGAATCCAACCTTCAGGCAATGATTTATTATTGTAGATATAGAACAGATCTTGTTAGCCAGTGGCTTGTAACATGGAACTTATTCTATTAGGAAATTTGTGGGCCTTACAGTTGTACCTTTGTAATATGCAGACTACAAAGCAGGTTCTAAAAACAAAAAGGAGAGAGCAAGATAATTGTCAGTTTAAAAAAAAAAATGCAACCTTTTTGTGCATGTGTTGACTAAGTATTTTACATAAAATAAAAGTATTTTATTGAAAGCTATTTTATCTACTTATTTCACTATTATGAAATATCAATATTTTAAAGTAATTTAGTAAAGAGAGAGTTCAAATGCCTCCATTTTTTGTGCATCCACCGTACCTCTATTTTTAAAACGTTAATAACTCAAAATTTAAATCATAAATGTCAAAATGAAACCGTTAAATCTGATCTATGTTATTTTCTCTATGCGCTCATACAAAATTATCACATTTTAGTTTTGTTTTTATGTGAATCAATAAGTTGAAAAATCAACGTCTAGAAATTATCCACATTAGTACGTTTTTATAAGCTTTGATGACAACTAAAACAAAGTTGAAATGTCACAATTTTTTTCACATGCATAGATAAAATGATGCAGATCATATCCAATGGTTTTATTTTGACTTTTAAGTTTTAAATTTTGAGTTATTAAAGTTTTAAAAAATGAAGGCATGATGGAGGTACAAAAAATAAAGGCATTTGAATCCTCCTCTCTAGTAAATATCTACTTTACTTGAAATTGACTTCACATGCTATATACAAGGTCTGCAGTATGTGAATATAAACGCATGAATCTTGTGCATGGAATTGATTCTTACTGCATATTCTCAACAATGATTTCTATTATGACACGAATATTAATGAAATGTAAATTAAATATTGCTGAAGTATCATCCATATCCGATCTGTGTTGGACTCGTAGAGATGTGAATTCTGATCTTTTGGCAGCATGCCAGAGACCAAACATAAAAAAACACAAAGAAGAAACAGTGAGAATATGGGCTCAAAAGTTGATGTGATTATGGGTCCTTTTTTACAAATATTAAAAAACTAAAAAGTTCCATAAATAATTAAATATATTATCATGACATAAAAGCCCCCCAAGCTCTCCTCAAATGACAACAGGTCTGCTGTTAGAGACAGGCAACTTATAAAGTGAAAGCGAAATAACATTAATTATTTTAGTTTTTAACTTTTTTTATTTATATATTTTAAATTGCCATAATTGAACAGGAGAACATTACAAAATCACATAAAAATGACATGTAGTAAGCTGGCCGGACAAGGCCAATATACAATTTTCATAAAGGTTATGGGACTTGTACCTCCCACCTTAGCTAGGTCCAAGAATAAATATATATCACCTTTCAATGGAAGTGGGTTCGCACGTTTGTGTTATGAATGGGTCCCCCAAATCTTATCTTGTTTCATGTTTAGTCAAGATGAATGGGCCCCCCAAATCTTCAATTAAAAACACGCTATTACGTATAATTTGACGTCTAGGGTGTATTCTTTCTCCTTTGCTATGGAAAGAAAAGGTAAGTACATCTGTAATCTTTAAATCTCCTTTACAATTAAGTGATCTTTTTATATATCAAAATTCAGGACCCATGTAGATAGTTCTCAAAAATGCTTTATGTTTATATGTTAATTTGGGTTGTTCGTGGAGGGAGAATCTAAGGTAGGAACGCTTTGTTATATACTTACTGCTGGACCGCCTATAGTAGGTCCGAGCAATTTTGCAATTAATATATGCTAATTGGAACTTAATCGTAGATAATATGTTGTAACAAATTGTTATAGATGTTAATATATTAATAAATTAGAAATGTAAAGATTAATTATTGCTATATCTTGACCATAAATGCTACTGACAACCTTTTTCTATATTGACATTATCTGTAATGACCAACTTAATTGGTTTTGAGATTTCAAATCTAGCTATATATAGTGTATGCATTAAATGAAAAACCAATCCTATCCTGCTATCCACCCTCTACACCTCTTTGGCTCTTTCCCTTCGCCTCGTCCCTTTACTCCGAAGTACTACTCCAGAGAAAAAAAAAGAAAAAGAAAAAGCCGACATAGACACATAGTGGCACTGTACTAAGCAATGACTTCAAGAAACCGGAGAACATACTAGGCTTTAAAACTCACAAAACGAATAAGAACATAGAACAAAAGAAAAAGGTGACGTGGGAAATCACTGACCGTTGGATGAAGGATCCCATGAAGGAATCTGGTTGTCCCCATTTATACGCCCGGAGAAAACCCCACATGTTTCCGATAACCGGCAACCCCATCTCACCAGGCGGTAATCTGACACCTCCGCTGATATCCACTCCCCATTCCTGCACCCATTGGTGCACCCGCCTCGCAACCCAGCCGACAAGCATTAACAGTAGTAATCCCACAGCTACCAGCGATGCAAACTCCATTTCCAATCTGATCTCACGCGCGCAAAGTTCTCCCCTAGTCGGTGTTAGGAGGAGATACCGAGATAGAGAGATGATATTGAGGTAGAGAACAAGATATGGATTACTGCTTAATTTGTTTGAGTCTCTCTCGATTAGGTGTCTAAAAGAGGATAGCTGTGGGCTTTTCTATAGGTAGGCGTTCCCTGGGGGCTGGGGCTGGGGCCGGGGTTGGTTATATATATACCCGTTGGGTCCGTCCAGCTGCAAACTCTCGGGAGGTAAGAGGGGTTTTATCAGTTTTTATTTTATACATACATGAATGATACAAAGAATCCTGCTGCTCCCCGTCAACAAACAATGAAAAAAATATATATAATTCAATGTATATATGTATCGCGCGCGCGTAAAAAGAAGTTGCATGCACCATATATTTTCTCATTTATTGTGACGATAAGATCAAGGACTGATTACTCAATAAAAAATAAATAAAACAAAATTAAAGAGAGACTATAAGGGAAGTTTTGAGTTAAAAAATATATTTAATTTTTCCTACGTCGTCCATTTTATATTTTGAAAAAAATATTCTAACTTTAAAATTAAGATTGTAAATGATTCGGTAGTAGTATATCAAATTTAAAATAATTTGAATATTTTAGTTTTTATCAATTATTTGATTATCAAAGACTAAGATTTATCGGCGTCTTAATATATTACAAATAAAATTCAAAATTAATTCAAAATTAAAACAAGTTCTATCATGTGCTTCACTTCTAACAACAAAGTTCAAATGATGAATAATATATTTGCACTTTAATTAATCTATTAATCCTTTTTAACTTCTTTTAAAATAAAAAATATATATAGTAAAAGATAAATGTATTGTTCTTATAAAAAAAAAAAATCAGACTGTAATCACAGTTGGATGGTGCAAAGGATCTTGCTGCTCCTGGTTGGCAAGCAATCAATAAAAATAAAAACATAATTCAATGTATGTATCGTGAAACTAATGAGGTTTCATGCACTATAATTTTCCTCATTAATTTGTTGTGACGATAAGGTGTACAAATCTTCTAAATTCAATGCCTAAGATTTCACGCACTAGTACTTTTAATTAATTAAAAATTACAAAAAACATAATTTAATGTACGAATTTAAAATCAATGACTAGTATTTATCGGTATCTTAACATGTTACAAATCAACTTTAAAATCAATTCAAAATTAAAACAATTTTTATTTTAATGATAAATAATATATTTTCAATTAATCTCTTAATCATTTTTAAATTATTTTAAAATTTTAAATAAATTTATAGTAAGTAAAAGATAAATGTATTGTTCTTATAAACAAAAATTCAGGTTGTATGTAATCAGAATTGGATGCTACAAATTAACGATCCTGTTGCTCCTGCCTCATGGTCAGCGAGCAATAAAATAAGAAAAGAAAAAAAAACATAATTCAATGTATGTATTGTGAAAAGAGCAGAAGTTTCAAGCACCGTATTTTTTTTTCTCATTTATATATTGTGACGATAAGATCAAGGACTTACTGAATAAAAAATAAATTAAAGACAAAGAATAAGGGTTCGTAATTAATTATTTTAAATGGGTGCTCTTTAATTAATAGGTATAACAGGGGGCGTCGAAACCTGATCGGAGCTGTTGATTCGTGTCAAAATTTGTGTGTATTGCTTCGTGATACGTACCGATCAAGTTTGTGTGAATTTAACGAAAATCAAACTGCTCCAAATCAAGTTTGTTTATTTTACGTTTTGAAAAAATTATTCTAACTTTAAAGTTAAGATTGTAAATGATTCGTAGTAGTATATCAAATTTAAGATAATTTGAAAATTATTTAGTTTTTATAAACTATTTTATAATTTCAAGGACTAAGATTTATCGGTATCTTATGCATTTTTAATCTCTTAATCCTTTTTAACTTTTTTTTTAATTTTTTAAATAAATTTATTGATTGTTTTATAAAAAAAAATCAAATTGTAATCAGAGTTGGATGTTACAAAGAATCCTAGTGCTCCTGGTCAGCAAACAATGAAAAAGAAAAAACATAATTCAATTTACTAACTAAAAAATAATAAAAAAAACAAAATTATAGACAAAGACTAAGGGCAGTTATGAGTTCAAAAATATATTTAATTTTTCCTCCGTCTATCTTATATTTTGAAAAAAAAATATTCTAACTTGAAAGTTAAGATTGTAAATGATTCGGCAGTAGTATATCAAATTTAAAATAATTTGGAAAGTATTTAGTTTTTATCAACTATTTTATAATTTCGAAGACTATGATTTATCGGTATCTTAACATATTACAAGTCCAATTTAAAATCAATTCAAAATTAAAAACAAGTTTTGTATTAATGACGAATAATATATTTGCACTTCTAATCTCTTAGTCCTTTTTAACTTATTATAAAAATTTAAATAAATGTATATGAAAGATAAATGTATTGTAATTAATTTGGATAAGGTACGAAGAATTAATCTTGTTGCTCCTGGTCAGCAAGCAATGAAAAAAAAATACATAATTCAATTAATGTACAAATCTTGAAAAGAAGCCGAAATTTTTATTTTTAACATTTTAATAAAATAAATTAATAAAATAACCATCGTTTTTGGTCAATTCTAATTCTAGCACGGCCGCACTGGCATTCTGCGGACCCATATGAGGGTGGCCGCAGAATGCCGGAGCGGACCCCCATATGGGGCCGCAGAACCATTCTGCGGACCCCCTTTTTTTTTTTTCTTTTCTGTTGTTTTACCGAGGCATCCCTGCGGTCAAAAGTCTTACCGCCCAAATTAAATTTTTTTTCCTACATTTGATTTATAGGGATGCGTGCAGCTGAGGTGTGAAACCGGATTTAAAAAAAAAAAAACAAACAAGGGTCCGCAGAATGGTTCTGCGGCCCCATATGGGGGTCCGCTCCGGCATTCTGCGGCCACCCCCATATGGGTCCGCAGAATGCCGGTGCGGCCGTGCTAGAATTAGAATTGACCAAAAACGATGGTTATTTTATTAATTTATTTTATTAAAATGTTAAAAATAAAAATAACGGGAAAAGAAGAGAAGTTCACTCATTTGGTCACACTTTAATTCAATTAATGTACAAATTTTGAAAAGAAGAGAAGTTCCATGCACCATATTTTTTTCATTTATTGTGACGATAAGGTCGAGGTCTGGTTACTATATAAAAACAGAAAAACAGAATTAAAGACAAAGTTCGTAATTAATTCTTTTTTGTCACACTTTAATTGTAACTTCACACTTTTTGGTCACACGGTTTTTATATAAAATTGCCAAATCCGTGTATAATGTGCAGTGTACAATGACTATTTATGTAGTAGTGTTGATAAATAAATATAATAACAAGGGAGGCATCCAAACTTGATCGGAGTCATTGATTCGTGTCAGGTTGTTTGTCTACTGTTTCGAGATTCGTGTGGATCAAGTTTGTGGGAATTTTAACGAACTATTGAACGTCTCCTATTAAACATCAAATCAATTTTGATTCGATGTCCATCGAACGCCTCCTTGTGCTAAAGCATCATGCTATCTTTTTTAAGCATGTATCTATCTTTTCCAGCCGATATTTTTATTAAAACCCCAAAAAAAAACAAATTATCAAATCTGCTCCCACTTCAAAATTATAATTATTTCTACCCTAACCGCCCGTAAACTGGACGGTCCACTTTTCCCACCAGACCGCCCAGCAACTGGGCGGTTTACTTTTCAACTTGACCGCCCGCAGGCTGGGCGGTCCACTATTACAATCTGACCGCCCCGGGGCTGGGCGGTCCACTATTAATTTTTTTTTTTATATTAAATTGTTGTAATGATTTGTTTGAATGTTTTATATTAAATTGTTGTAATGATTTTTGAATGTTTTATATTAAATTGTTGTAATGATTTGTTTGAATGTTTTATATTAAATTGTTGTAATGATTTTTGAATGTTTTATATTAAATTGTTGTAATGATTTGTTTGAATGTTTTATATTAAATTGTATGATATATATTTATTATTTGTTGACGATTATTTTTATATGTTATGTAATTGTGTAGTTTTAATATAATTGATTAGTTTTATATTAAGTTTGTTAATGTTTAAATGTTTCTAAATGGTAATCTAAATAGTAAGCATAAACAATAAAAGTAGGTAATCTAAATGGTAAGTCTAAACATGAAACATAACAGTCCAAACATGAAATATAATAATCCAAACTAAAATACTAGAAACCTATCAAACTAGAAACACGATAGGGGTACCAGGTGACGCTCGCCTCGTGAAGCATCTGGAGCTGGCCCCGGACATACGAAATCCCCACGGTCCTCCCTCTGCCCGTGTCCTCGTACGTGAGGGGAGTACTCCATATGGCACCGTACCCCGGACGTCTCTCGGGGTCATCTCCCATCCATAGCCCCTCCTGAGCTGGAGGAAGAGGCCGACACACCGGTAGATGTGACCAGGACCACTGCTGGAGTAGAAGAAGTGGTCCGGCAATCTGCCTGTTCGTCGCCTAAATTTTGGACATGCGATTCATTTCTGGTAAATATGGAACCATAATATATGTAATAAAAAAATTAAAATATTTGTACAAACTTACCAGACAAGCATGACACAAGCCCCGGTATAAGTGAGCGAGCACGGCTCCACCCCAATTCCACCTCGACGGCCGCTGAATGTCCCTCAGCAGAGAGAGGAACATAATCGGGACTGCGTCACCGCTGGAATCGACAAACATGACGCTGCCACATAAATCCAAGACAAACGCCCTTACGTACCTGCAATATAAATTAGAAACATAAATAACTACATTTTTTGTTCAATCCATAACATATTTTAATTTGCAACTGTTTGTGATTACCTCAGAACAGCCTGCTCGTCACGTGTCTGAGGGGTGATCCTACGCCGGTGGAAGTGACTGCGGAGCGCCGCAAGACTGATGCAGTACTGTGAATACCGGTACTCCTCCTCCTCCTCTCCTTTCTTCTTCTTCTTCTTCTTTTGCAAGTCCGACGGAGCGGCCCCCAGCAGCTCCGGTATCATGTGCATCAGGTCTGGATGGTCTGAGACACCACCGATGGGGTCGCCGTCTATCCGTAAACCCCACAAGGCGCTGACATCACCTAGTGTGACTGTCATCTCCCCAACCGGAAGGTGAAATGTATGCGTCTCCGGTCGCCATCTCTCCACTAGACCGCAAACGAGGGCCTGATCAATATCACAGTGAGGCATGGTGGCCAACTGATACAACCCCAGATGAAGGATGCACTGCTCCATCAACGGGTGACGGACGTATGGTATCTCGGGGGTGCGATGCCTCACTGTCATCATCGTCGTGTCCTGCATGTTACAATTATTTCAATATAAACGTCTAATTAAATAATGCTATTTAAATTAGGAATACAACACCAACGTACCTCCATAGATGCAAGTGAGACACGGTGCCTGACATGTGGGATCCACAGAAGAGGACTAAACGTGTCAGGATGGTGAGGGGGATAATCTCCAAAGGGAGCATCTGCACCGGATGCCTCTGCACCGGATGCCTCTGCACCGGATGCCGGTGCACCGGATGCCGCTGCACCGGATGCCTCAGCATCGTGATCATGTGAACTCTCCCCCGTCTCCAGAGGGGCATCCCATTTACGTCCCCGTCTAGTTCTGACCATACTACATTTCAATAAACAGAAGATTTTATCTTACAAATCCTGATTTATAAACCCTAACTTATAAACTCTAATTATGTCAACCCTAAACCCTAATTTAGGAATTCAACCATAATCT
This sequence comes from Carex myosuroides, assembly GCA_028015225.1. Classification (NCBI taxonomy): domain Eukaryota; kingdom Viridiplantae; phylum Streptophyta; class Magnoliopsida; order Poales; family Cyperaceae; genus Carex; species Carex myosuroides. The sequence continues at coordinate 6,050,153 of CM051484.1, read as the reverse complement.
AGCAATTCAACCCTAAACCCTAATTTGATCCTTCAACCCTAATTTAACCCCTAAATCCTAATTTAACCCCTAAACCCTAAATTAACAATTCAACCCTAATTTAACAATTCAACAAAATTTAAACAATTCAACCCTACATCCTAATTTAACAATTCAACCATAAACCCTAATTTGATCCCTAAACCCTAATTTAACCGCTAAACCCTAAATTAACCCTAACCCTAAATTAACAATTCAACACTAAACCCTAATTTAACAATTCAACCTTAAATTAACAATTCAACATAATTTAAACAATTCAACCCTAAATCCTAATTTAACAATTCAACCCTAATTTTGAACAATTCAATCGTTTCGGGAAAATCAACAACCCTAATTTTGAACAATTCAATCGTTTCGGGAAAATCAACAACCCGGACACGATAATTAACAATTCAATTCTACCTATCGTTCCAATGCCAATACAAGATACAAAATATAAATTAAAAAAAATTATTTAGAAACTTACCCGAAAAAAATCGGACCGTCGCCGAGATGGCCGAAATTAGGGTTCGGGTGAGAGAGAGAGAGAGAGAGAGAGAGAGAGAGGAAGAGAGAGAGAGAGAGAGGGGAAGAGGGAGAGAATGGCAGTAGAGAGAGAGAGGCAGATCTAGAGAGAGAGAGGAAGAGAGAGAGAGGAAGAGAGGGAGAGAGAGAGGAAGAGAGGGAGAGGAAGAGAGAGAGAGAGAGAGAGCTCTAGAGAGAGAGCTCTAGAGAGAGAGGAAGAGAGGGAGAGAGGCGAAATGGGCTGGGGTGGACCAGGTTCGGGCGGCGACTCGGCCGGGCGGCGACTCGGCGTGGAGGCAGAGGCGAAAGAGAGGCAGAGGCTGGGGAGCGGTCTGCTCCCAGCGGACCGCTTTTAAAAAAAAAAAAAATTCATAGTGGACCGCCCAGCCTCTGGGCGGTCAGGTTTTCAGAGTGGACCGCCCGAACGCTGGGCGGTCAGGTTTCAAAAGTGAACCGCCTAGTGGCTGGGCGGTCTGGTGGGAAAAGTGGACCGCCCAGTCCACGGGCGGTTAGGGTAGAAATAATTATAATTTTGAAGTGGGAGCAGATTTGATAATTTTTATTTTTTTGGGGGTTTTAATAAAAATATCGGCTTTTCCAGCGTGCTAAATGCTGGCATTTTCATCCGTACTCATTAAATATTTCTGCCACGTTGTATCATTTATATACCATTTCATATTATATTATGTACAAATTTTAAATTATATAACTCACACTTACTAAAACAAATTATAAAAAATCATACTTTAAATTATGCTTTGCAAAATAAATTCACAAATAACATGATTAAATATTTGTGCCACGTTTTATCATTTATATACCATTTCATATTATATTATGTACAAATTTTAAATTATATATAACTCACACTTACTAAAACAAATTATTAAAAATCATACTTTAAATTATGCTTTGCAAAATAAATTCACAAATAACATGATTAAATATTTCTGCCACGTTGTATCATTTATATACCATTTCATATTATATTATGTACAAATTTTAAATTATATACAACTCACACTTACTAAAACAAATTATAAAAAATCATACTTTAAATTATGCTTTGCAAAATAAATTCACAAATAACATGATTAAATTAGTGTATGATTTCGATACAAAATTTATCCTCATGAACAAACTCATTTCTTTTTTCTTTTTTAATACACATAAGAACACAGCTATGACGCTTTACACTACTAAGAAAGAGATTTGTGTCGCTCTGTGTGCGTAGATGTTCAAGCCTTGGATAATTATTTTATTTATTTTTTAGATAATGACCTCCGTCAATTTTGATTATTATATCTCTTTTATGAATGTTGTTCTTCGATTAAAGCTATTTGAAGGCTGAAGCACACTGTGTGTCTATGTTGCGCTCCTGCTCACAATAATTCTGATATTATAGAGAATATTTGTTATAAAAAAATCGGATCTATTTAAATATAAGAGTTTATTTTAAAATTCGTAAATTTATATTTAACAGTTCACATTTTTAAGTTTTAAGAGAATTTGTCATCTGAATCACTCCTTTGTATAAATGACAGTTATGAGTTACAAAAATATATTTAATTTTTCCTACGTCTATTTTATGTTTTGAAAAAAAATATTTAAACTTTAAAGTTAAGATTGTAAAGATTCGGTAGTAGCATATCAAATTTAAGATAATTTGAAAAAATATTTAGTTTTATCAATTATTTTAATTTCAATGACTAAAATTTATGGGTATCTTAACATATTATAAACTAAATTTAAAATCAATTCAAAATTAAAACAAGCTCTATTTTAATGACGAATAATATATTTGCACTTTTAATATCTTGATACCTTTTAACTTATTTTAAAGTTTTAAATAAATTTATAGTAAAAGATAAATGGATTAATTGATCTTATATAAAAAAAAAATCCAGACTTAATCAGAGAATTGGATGGTACAAAGGATCATGCTGCTCCTGATCAGCAAGCAATAAAAAAGAAAGAACAAAAACATAAATCAATGTAAATATCTTGAAAAGAAAAGAAGTTTTATGCACCGTATTTTTTTTTTTCATTTATTGTGACGATAAGGTCAAGGACTGAGATTACTATATAGAGTAGAACTAGGGTGTACTTAAGCTAACTAACTTAATTTAAAAATTTATTAAATTGGCTTCAAACGATGCATCCAAATTATTGAAACTGATTTATTTCACAAGTGATGCGTTTAAATGTCAAATTTATAAATTTTTGGACTAATTTAGTTTAAAATCAAACGGTAAAAAATATAGTTTATAAGTTAATTTTAATGTGTTCATTTTTTCATCATTTTTTTACCGCTTGACTTTATATTAAATTAGTTTGTAAATTTATAAATTTGACATATAAACTCATCACTCATGAAGTACATCGGTTTCAACAGTTTGGATGCGTCACTTAAACTAATCCAATGAATTTTTGAGTTAAGCTCACAAAGAAACTTGGTGAGCTTAAGAAAACCATAGTTCTACTCTACTATATATATATGGGTAAATTTCGCTGGAGGTCACTAAACTTTGTCATTTGTCACGAATTGGTCACTCAACTTTGATTTGTCCCTCCATAGCCACTGAACTTTTATTTTGTCCCAATCAAGTCACCCTATAACTTTTCCATCCAAATTATAACGGAATATGCTCATTCCGTCCAAAATACTAACGGAAAAGTTATATTCCGTTAATATTTTGGATGGAAAAGTTATAGGGTGACTTGATTGGGACAAAATAAAAGTTCAGTGGCTATGGAGAGACAAATCAAAATTGAGTGACCAATTCGTGACAAAGGACAAAGTTTAGTGACCTCCAGCGAAATTTACCCTATATATATATATATATATATATATATATATATAGAGAGAGAGAGAGAGAGAATGGCAAATATACATAGCCGGCCCTGGTGCAGGGCACCCAGGGCGACCGCCCCGAGCCCCAAAATCCAAGGGGCCAAAAAAAAAAATTAGTTTGTATAATATATATTAAAAAAATATTAATCTATATATATTAAAAATAAATAAAATATTAGGATCCAAATTTTATATATATAAAGGGTCCAAATTTTTCTATAAATAGGTATGATTTATTGGCATATCAATTATAAATGCGACCGGCTAATAGGCTTCCATAAGTATTTCAACACCATATGTTTATAAGTCGTTTTTGCAATTTAAAAGTCCAAATAGTCGATCCAAACCATTCAACATGATATCCATATTAAAACGTGCTTGGAGACTAAATTTTACATTTTTTTTAATTTTTTTACTATTTTTTAAAGTAGGTAGAAAATCATTGTTTTTTATGGGCCAGAATCTTCTGAATCAATGAATTTTCTACCTATCTTAAAAATAGTAAAAAAAATTCAAAAAAATGTAAAATTTGATCTCCAAGCGCGTTTTAATATGGATATCATATTGAACGGTTCGGATCGACTATTTGGATTTTGATTGTAAAAATGACTTATAAGTATATGGTGTTGAAGTACTTATGCAAACGAATTAGCCGGTCTCATAAAAATTTGTATATATAAAGGGCCCAAATTTTTCTCCTGCCCCGGGCCCCAAAATCTTCAGGATCGGCCCTGCTAATATACAAACGTTTGTTCATGGACTCAGGAACAAACGATTCAGTTCTTCAATTTTCGAAGTCCAAACAGTCGATCCAAACCGTTAGTATTCAATCTATATTAAAATGTGCTTGGAGACCAAATTTTACATTATTTGGATTTTTTTTACTATTTATTAAGCTGGTTTGAAACCGCTATTTTAATTAAATTTCTGCAACATTGAAAAACAGCGGTTTTCAAACCAGCTTAATAAATAGTAAAAAAATTCCAAAAAATGTAAAATTTGGTCTCCAAGCACATTTTAATATAGATTGAATATCTAACGGTTTGGATCGACTGTTTGGACTTCGAAAATCAGAGAACTGAATCGTTTGTTCCTGAGTCCAGAAACAAACGTTTGTTCCTGAGTCCAGAAACAAACGTTTGTATATTAGCCATTCTCTCTCTCTCTCTCTCTATATATATATATATATATATATATATAAAAACCAAAGAAAAATTAAAGACAATTTTGGTCCTACATTAATTATAACTTTATTCATTTCAGTGTTTTTGGATAAATAGGTATAACAGGGGGCGGCATCCAAACCTAATCGTAGCCGTCTGATTCATGCCGAGATTTATATGTACCACTTCGATATTCGTATAGATCAAATTTGTGCGCATTTTAACGGCAATCAAACAGCTCTGACCAAGCAGACTAATTTTGATCTGATATTCATCGGACGCCCTCTTGTGCAATAAGCATCATGCATGCTATCTTTTCTTTAAGCATGTATTTATGTTTTCCACCATGCTAAACGCTGGCAATCTCATCCATATTCATTAAATATTTTTTGCACATCCGTATTCATATGTTCACACTTATTAAAAAATTTATAAAAAATCACACTTCAATTTTATGCTTTAGAAAATAAATTCACAACTAATATGATAAAATTAGTGTATGAATTCGATACAAAATTTGTCGTCACCCACCGAATCATTTCTCAAAATGTTGGTTTTTCTATACGCATAAAAACACATCTATGACGCTTATGAAGAGTTGACATGCAGCTAGTACACTGGAGGAAATGTCAGTAGTCGCACAGCGATTTTCAAAACAAAAAAAATATTTTAAAAAGAAATGTAAAATGTGGTCTCCAAACACATAGTAATATGAAGATCAAGTTGAACGGTTTGGATCAACTATTTAGGAATCGAATTCAACTATTTATAATTCAATGCATAAGATAACCTATACAATGCAATGCACCATAGCCCAACTCAACTTTTCATAAGTATCATTATTTAGTTTGTAAATAATAAGTAAATTATTCACAAACTTGTTATTTTATGTCTGTCCTTGCAAAGAACAAAAGATGGACATATATATTGGGTGTTTAAACGTCCAGACTGTTTGTGCTTGATTACTTCTTATGATTATGCTTGAAAGAGGAATAAAATTAAGGAATAAGGAAGTAATTTTAATAAATGAGGGTTCTAATACCTCATGTCTTTCATATCTCATCATACTTCAAATTTTATATCTTTGTTTTTAAAGTCAAAATTAATAATTCGAACAACTAAACATGATATCCATACTAAAATATGTTTGGGGATGAAATTTTATAATTTTTAAATTTTTTACTATTTATTAGGATATGTACAAAAATATTAAAAAATATTAAAAAAATATTAAAAAACAGTGATTTTGTACCTATCTTAAAAAATATTAAAAAGTTTCCAAAAATTATAAATTTCATCCTCTTACATAATTTAGTATGGATATCATGTTGAGCGGTTCGGATCGATAATTTGAACTTAAAAAACAAAGATATAAATATAATTTACGATGAAATATGGAAGACATGAGGTATTGAAACATTCCTCTTTTAATATCACTTTCAGCTAGTATAAGAGTAAGTTATTTTTAAATTTTTTTCGCTTTATTTACACCATCAAGCATGACGTATGGGTAATTCTGACATTCCCCCCTTTTCTATAATCTAAATAAAAAAAGAACCAATCTGATTAGATATACCTCAGTGATGAATATTTAATTTAAAATAAATAAATAGACGTAAAGAAATTTCACATCTCCCTATACTTGATATCTTAATTTTTATCTTTTAAAATTTTTAATTTAAAAAAAAATGTACAGAAAGACATACTTTGACATAGAAATGGCGGGAGTTGTGCTTAATTTTAATTTGTTTATGAGGAGGGTTCAAATGCATTCATTTTTTATGCCTTCATTTGTAAAAACTTTATTAACTCAAAATTTAAAACTTAAAAGTCAAAATAAAACTATTGGATATGATCTACATCATTTTATCTATGTGCTCATAAGAAATTATCACATTTCGATTTTGTTTTTATGTGAATCAATAAGTTGAAAAATCAACGGCTAGAAATTATCCATATTAGTACGTTTTTTACAAACTCTTGATGACAACCAAAACAAAATTAAAATGTCATAATTTTTTACACGTGCATAGATAAAATGATGTAGATCATATCCAACGGTTTTATTTTGACTTTTAAGTTTTAAATTTTGAGGTATTAAAGTTTTAAAAAATGGAGGCATGATGGAGGCATGAAAAATGGAGGCATTTGAACCCTCCTCTTTGTTTATATACCTGTTGTGCCTGCTGTATTGGTGAAAGTTTCTTATTCTTTTTCTAAATGGAACAGACAAATTTTTAAAATCATTTTTGTTCTGTTCGAGTTCAAATGCGAGTATGTTCTTTTTTATCAATTTAATTATCAATGCAAGTATGTTCTTTTTTATCAATTTAATTATCAAGGCATATTTAGACATTGAGCTCATATATATATATATATATATATATATATATATATATATATATATATAGTTGTGCTATTATACATTGCAATGTATTGACCCCTCTGTGCATTGGACTAAAATCGTTGGATTCAAAGTCCAAACAGTCGATCCGAACCGTTCATCTTGTTCTCCATATTAATATGTACTTGGAGACCAAATTTTATATTTTTTGGAATTTTTTTACTATTTATTAAGCCACTTTGAAAATTGCTGATCACATGGTCCAGAATTTAGTTGCACTGTTTTTACTGTTCACCCGGATCAGCAATTTTCAAAGTAGCTTAATAAATAGCAAAACAATTCCAAAAAATGTAAAATTTGGTCTCCAAGCACATATTAATATGGAGAACAAGATGAACGGTTTGGATCGGTCATTTGGACTTTGAATCGGTGATTTATGGTCCAATGCACAAGGGTGCCTATGCATTGCAATGCACCATAGCCCATCTCTCTCTCTCTCTCTCTCTCTCTCTATATATATATATATATATATATATATATATATACTAGTATCGTACCCGTGCGTTGCAACGGAACATATATTATAAGATTTAACATTAAGATTGAATAGAGATGCAAATAATAAATAATAATAAAAAAAAACAACAACAAATGACTGTTTTAATACAACAACATTCTTTGCATGTCAGTGCATACACAATTTTTGTGTTGTAATTCAATTAAATTAAATGTGGAAAGCTGCTAGGGAATAAACAATAATATGCCTTTTTTGTTCTCTTCCAAAAATGAATAAGAGGTAGGCAATTCGGAAATGAGATATGCTATCAAAATCGGAAATTAATCTTTGTATGCGCCAATCAAATCTGGAGAGAGATATGGTAACAAAAATTTAATGCTAATTCTATTTTCTCAATTCTTGGCATTACTTGTGACAATATGTGTGGCGAGTACATCTCTAACTAATTTGAGACTTCTACACATAAAAGAGATGCATTTAATCAAAAGATGACAGATTATGTGATTGGAGGGCTGATATTAAATCTGAAATTTCATCTTTCAATCGTAGCCGTTGGCGGATCAGGACATCAACGTGCTTAATAATGGAATGAATATATATATATATATATATATATATATATATATATATATATATATATATAGTATGGCTAATTTGCTGCTGGCAGCATTTCGGCCAGCTGCTGCCGAGGCTATATTTAGCCATACGATGTTCAAACAACAAATCCAAACCATTAGATGAGATCTCTATATTAAAATCTACTTGGAGACCAAATTTTACATTTTTTGGAATTTTTTTACTATTTATTAAGCCACTTTGAAAACTCCAGATCATATGGTCCACACTGTTTTTACTGTTCACCCGGATCAGCAATTTTCAAAGTGGCTTAATAAATAGTAAAAAAATTTCAAAAAATGTAAAATTTGGTCTCCAAGTAGATTTTAATATAGAGATCACATCTAACGGTTTGGATTTGTTGTTTGAACATCGTATGGCTAAATATAGCCCCGGCAGCAGCTGGCCGAAATGCTGCCAGCAGCAACTTAGCCATACTCTATATATATATATATATATATATATATATATATATATTACTTTTTCCAGATATATATATTTTTTTAAATATTGACAGTGGCTGTCAATGTACTCATCAATTGGACAAACGACTGTTGGTCTATGCTATGAGAAATTATGAATCGTCGATTATGGTTTCGCAAAGGCTAAATCTGGCTAGCGCACATTTTTTTCATCTTGGCCCGTATGAAGCCAAGGCCCAAGAAAGGCCTAATAGGTTAGATATCTTTGGATAGAAACTCCGGGGTAGTTCATTTTTCTCTCTTTGATTCTTTCAGAAGGAACAGAGAAAGGCCGCGAGGTGTCTCGTCTCTTACAGCAAGCAAGGAAAAGCGATGAAATTTGTCTGCCAGTATCGCTTTCCCATTTCCTTTCTACAAAAATCTGGCGAGTTGGTTTTGCCACTTGTGCGGCCGAGATTTTTATTAATATCCAAAGTTTAATAGAAATTAATATTTATGCTCAGATTTTCTGATTTTCGTCAAAAATGCCCAAACCGGCCACAAAATAGCCGGCTTACGCCCCCCCAAGCCGGCCACAAAGTGGCCGGCTTACTAGTCTTTTTTTTTTTTTAAGAGAATATGAAGAGCAAGATAATGAAATATAACATTGAAAATTTAAATTTTTTTTGTTTAAATTATTTGTTAGATTACTTCTTCTGATTTATAATTAGCATATTTATACTAAAATACACTAGATTACTTGAAATTATGTTGAATTACACTATATTACAATAAATTATGTTGAATTACACGAAATTACACTAACTTCGCTAATTATGCTGAAATACAGTAAATTACGCTAAAGTAGACCGATTTTCTGTCATCTTTCATGAATCAAAAATAATAAAAAAATTCGAAAAATAGTAAAAATTAGTATTCTACAAGTTCATTATGTAAGTAATTTACTGAGCTACTTAGATTGAATAATAGAAATGAAAATCTTATAAGGAAACTTCAACTCAAGTTTTGAGGCTCTTCTCTTAGTTTTTTGGCAATTTTGAATTTTGGAATTCGGCGTTGCCGACACGGATGCATGCGTATTTTCGCAAGCTTTCCGAAAAGTGGTCATTTGCTGAAATCGGACACTCGAGCGCCGTTTTATGACCGTTTGAAGTTTCGTCGTCGTTTTTCGCATTTTCAGTGAAGATATCGTCGCTATTGATATGTATTTTAGCGTAATTTACTGTATTTTAGCGTAATGTAATGTAATTTAGTGTAATTTAAATTAATATAAGTATAATTCAATATAATTTCAAGTAATTTAGCGTATTTTAGTATAAATATGCTAATTATATATCGAAAGAAGTAATCTAATAAATAATTTAAACAAAAAAATTTAAATTTTCAGTGTTGTATTTCATTATTTTGCTCTTCATATTCTCTGGAAAAAAAAACGAGTAAATATTAATTTTTGGCAAAAATTCGGAAATCTGGACATAAATATTAATTTCTATTAAACTTTGGGTATTAATAAAAATCTCGGCTTGTGCGGTATTGTGTTGGTTTGTGTGGTATTTGTTTGTGTTATCTTTAGACAACTTGTCAAAAAAACTGCGTGACTTGTACGCGCATGGAAACTGTTTGACGAAATGTCTCTTATAGTTTTAGAGCAATATAAGCCCCAACATTTTGAAGTAGTGTTGTTTTAGGTTTGAAGTACAAGAAGAAAGATCATACTAAATCGCTTCCTGTTAAAGTAGTGCATTGACATTATTCAATTTCAGATTTTCTCAGAATTATTTTAGAAAAAAGTAGCGTATACGGTATAGCCTTTTTATGTTTTAGTTATTTATTACTTAATAATTTAGATTGCCTAATTAAGATACATTGACCACCGTCAATTACACAAACCATACACCCACCACTCCAGAAAAGAAAAGGAAAAACAAGAAATAACTTATGAATTTTATATGTTTAGAAGAGCAAGAGCAATTGCAGAGAGCTGAGTTGCATTTGAATCCTCCTTAGACAAAACAGAGCCGGTTCCTTTTTCAGAAAATGCATCCTCACAGCCGCTCGGTGCATCAAGAGCTGCACTGAGGTATGTCTTGGCATCATCATAACGGAAAGAACTAATAGCACTGGCAGCGTCAGAGAGATGTTCGATCATGTCGGAATACAAATCTAGGCAGGTGCTTAGCTCTGGCTTGATATTATTATTGCCATTTCCTGGATTTGCAAGCAGATTATTAATCTTGGCCTTTGTGCTAGTTGCATTTTTGGAAGTAAGCTCCGTGGCAATTTGTGCGAGACCGACAAAGTTGACCGACCCGCTCTTTGGGTCGGCTTGTAAAGATGCAACACAGAAGTCGTGGTTTATTGTTGGACTACTAGCAGCTGCTTTTGTGCAGGCATCAGATACAGAAGAAGCATTGATGAAATGCGGCACCGAAACAATCGACAAAATAAACACGAGAACAAATGAACAAGAAACAATGGCCATGCTTGATTGAATAGTTTTGTTGGGTTAGGGGTTCAAATTGTGCGATTTGTGTGATAGCTTCTTATATAGTAACACTTTGAGGGAGATTTGGATCAATCTATTTTGGATAGGCAGCGTATCTGAAGTTGATTTTTTGCATTAATTTGGTGATATTATGAAATTGATCGCCAGTATGGTTGAACTTGATTTTTGCCTCGATTTGGTAATATATAATAGATCTACTTCTTTACATTTTGATATTTTTTGAAATCAATTGGCAAGTCCTTGATTCTGGAGATATTCAACATTGCACCAGAATTCATCAAACTCTGTCATACATTCCTATCTTTGCCTTATCGGAGATAAAATGTTTTTTGATATTTTTGTTATACAATTATTTGCCTCCTATCTTTTGCTAGGTTATAAATGGCTGAAAATAATTTCTAAAATCCAGTTAAAAAAACAATTAAGGAAATCTTGACAATTATAGATAGGCATGTACAACAACTGATTGTCAATATATTCAAAATAATTAATCCAACCCAATTATTACCGGATCGGAAGCTTTTATACAACCAATTTGATAATCCCAAAAACCGAGCATTTATTTACATGCCATATCATCTGCAATCTTATTTACAACCGAAAAACTTAATTTATAGAACTTATTGCATTTAACAAATTTTACAATTACACATAATTAAAGGGATCAGTCCCATATTCAACAAAATCCAGATGGAATAATTACATGCATTTCTTTTATTAGACAAACATAAAAATGGAAAAGGGAATTTTGTAAAGGCAAAGCAGTGCTCGCAGAAATGACCAAAATTTTCCTACAAGAAAAGAATACATAGTTAAATTTGGGACAGCTGACAAAAACTTATTGCCACAAAGGATTTAATTGGACATCAATTGTTTCATTTCACCATATAATGCACCGATAAGTGGATCTACAGACTTTGAAAATTTTGGTGCATAATATTATGATCTCTCACTAAAATGAAGAAAAAGGAAAGTTTAATTGAATCACTTACAAATCAAATCTCACAGAATATCACCAACAAATGTGAACATGGTCTTCAGTTTATTCAATTACCACCATGTTACCCATTTGAATTAACTTGACCTCCTTGAGAGAGTTTTTATGTTGAAGCCCCTCAGGAAGCATTTTGAGCCTTCTACAACCTTCAATTGTCAAGCTTCTAAGCTTTTTCATTGCGCCATATGCAACCTCCCAATCTTCCAGCTTCTCCAATTTCTTTAGCACCAACCGCAAAAGTCGTGGGAAACCCCCCTCAGAACAAACCATAGATTTACCATCATACACTTTATCCTCTAAAGAAAGGATCATGAGGTTTGGAAGCTTTTCCAATGTAGGCATGGGGTCTTTTGTAAGGCAAGAGAAAGCCAGTGTGAGCTTTTTAAGATCTTGCGGAAATACGGTATGAGCCGGAAGTGGTTTTGCATCAGTCAGTATTCCGTAAATTTTTAATTTGTGTAAAGCAGGAAACACTGTGAAGGCCTCCATCGGGATTGACCCTTCTTCTCCGTATAGAGATAGAGATTCGAGTGTGCGCTGCTTCTCAAATGGATTTAGTATCACTGTTTCGTTGAACGTAATTTTCAACCTTCTAAGGCTAGTGAGTTTGATCAATTGCTTTGCCACTAAATATCCACACTTGGCATGTGTCAAACACCTTATGCTTTTTAAACCTTCCGGGCCATCTTCAATTGTTATTGTGGCATTTGTTGCTAAAGTTTGAAGATTATGGAGATTCTCTAAAGAAGGCAAAGTTTTTACCCCATGGTTCGAATGAACGATCCAACGAAGGTATCTTAGATGGATCAAATTAGAGATCTCACTCGGTATAGTTGTAAGCCTTGTTTCACCCTCTACATTGATTACGGTTAATAGCTTCAATCCTTCGAGGTGTTGGCCAAGCCGGTGTTGTAGTTTTGATGAACCAGAGCACATAAATGTTCTTAGGCTCGGAGTTGTTAGATCCGATGTCACCGGGTCGAAGTATGTATTCGGTATGGCACCATGAAAAGCAAGGCGGCGTGCAGTTGTCACCGTTGGATCAAGAGCAGCAGGAGGATTTTTTGAGCGTCTTCCCTCAACATTGAGGAAGTTGTTCTCTTTTATTACTTTGCTACACAGTTCGTGGAGAAGGCGGTGAACTAGGATCCTTGAAGGGTTTCCATTATACTTCCTTTTAGTGACTTGCACTAAGGATCTTTTGCTAAGCTCCTCTATGTACTGGTTTGCTATTTGCTCCCTCTCTTGGTTGCCTTCTTTGTATAACACTAGAGATTCTGCCATCCATAGCCTTTTCAGTTGGCTAGCCTTGATCTCACTACCTTCCTCAAATGCTCTAAGATACAAAAAGCAGGGTTTCAACTCAAGAGGGAGTTCATCATAGCAGAGACCAAGTATATCATTGGATTGCAAGGTTAAGGCTTCTAACACTTTCGACCAAGCACCGACGATTTTTGCTTTCCTTGATAGAAGGCTGCCTAGTAGCACCAAGTGCATGGGTAAACCTCCACATATTCTGAGTAGCCTTTCGCTGACTTCTTTGAGATCATCCATGAATTCATGAACGATTTCATCCGGGTATATTCTTTTGAGAAACAGGAGTTTGCTCTCATTTTCATTTAAAACACAGAGCTCATGTGGATTCGTGTGCAGGCCAACAAATATTCCGACCTCTATAGACCGTGCTGTTAGTAATACACGGCTTCCATTATCTGTAGTAACAATTGCTGTTTGAATTCTTTCCCATATCTCCTTCCTGTGTACATCATCCATGACAATCAGGCACTTCCCTTTTAGTTTTATTAGCTCATGCAGTGCCGATTTTATGTCTTCATCATTCCAACTTTCCAAATTATGATCATCTTTTGCTTCATCAATAATCAATTTCGAACATTTGGACAAGGTTTGGCCCTTGATTTTTTTGGGACTTGTAACAAGTTCTTTTATTGTATTTTTCAAGATATCGGTTACTGTACAGTGTTTAGTCACCGACACCCAAGCACGAGAAACGAACATTCGTTTAATATCAGCACTTTGGTATATCGATCTTGCGAGAGTTGTTTTTCCGACGCCACCTACCCCGACAAGAGAAAGAACCAGTAATCGGTCACCAGAACTTTTCAATTGGCCTATTATTGCTTTCCTCTCCTCTCCAAAACCAACAAAACTAGTACTCGCATCATCATCACCATCAACATAAACACATTCTCTACTTTGGGCTTCTGGATCTACAATTTGTTCGGGAATGTAGCGGCGAGCTCCAAGATTAACAAGGCCAAGTGTTAACCTTTGAGCTGATAAGCCATTAATTTTTTGCTTTATTTCATTAACCTTTTTGAAAAAACTACGACGAGAATGAATAGAACTGAAGTAGTGAGGAAACCTGCTAGCACGGAATAAATAGCTGTCGACTAAATCCTCAACACCATGCGCCGCTGCTATTACATCTTTAATCCAGGATTTGACCTCTCTGTCCCGGATTTGCTTGGCATCACCATCTTTTAAGAAGCAAAGCAACTTCTTGAGTTCTCTCTTCATCCAATGGATATCATCATTCATTCCATATAGGGATGCAGAGTCCCCACGCATGAGATCTTCAAGCTTGTTCACCGTATGAGAAACAATTGCTTGGGCCATGTTGGCCTCTCTCAATCTCTCTCTCTCTCTCTCTCTCTCTCAAATTTGAGTGGTGTATGATGAACAGAATACTTGGGTTTTCTTTAATGGTAGGGACATAGGTAGGCGAACCATGGTTTGTTAACTGCTGGAATGTTCGAACAAATTTGCTGTGGAAGAAAGACCTAATAAAGTATTAGGTGCTTTCTTTGTTGATTTGTTCCTGAGCTTGTAGAGGCCTCCATAACTTCTTTTTTAATTATTGCATTTCTTGTTAAGTTATTTTTCCTTGGGCATCATTACCAGAATTTCATGTTATATGAAGCAATTGCACCTCATATTGTCTATGTGGTGGTACCGTAGACTAATTAATCCTGCAAATAACAAATTAATTCGTGATTTCCATGTACATGAGGCAACTTTCATAGCCAATACATGATCTTATTTATTGATTATAGACCCCCCCAATTAAAAGATGTAGAAAATGTTAGGTACACCAAGTAACAGTTGGGAAAATTTTCTGTCACATGAAACAACTTAATTAAAGCTACTTTTTCTTGGAGATGAGAGAAAATAATTAACAAGCTTAAGGGCATGAGTGCAATCTATAAACAATATGAGGGACATTAGTAGTTATTTTAACAATGTGAGAACATAGAGTAAGATTGTCAGAACAGAATTAAAAAAAAAATGTACTTCTCCCTGTATTGGTGAGCATGTCTTTTACAAGTTAAGGCCGGCACATTAATTAAAGAAACCTAAATAATTATAAAGAAGCAATCACCATGCAATAGATAATCTCAAAAAAAGAAAAACAATAGATAATTGTAAGCCGGATGTACAGATGTCAATTATAGGATCCTTTTGACCGACGGACCAAAATCGATCAGATGCCCAATCGGTGCTATCCGATTTGCTTTCAGATTCGCACAAACTTGATATGTACAAATCTTGAAGCGGTAAGCACGAATTTTGAAGTGAATCAGACGCCCCGTCACATGTGTGCGGGTTCCTTGTTAGCCTATCCCTATCGTGCACGTCCTACACAAAACTGTAAGAAAACCATTTAGATTATTGAAAAGATTCAGAGCTGTAAGTAACTGAAAATCTGAAAATTCTATTCCCAAAGGATATTGTTATATGAGTAGAACTAGGGTGCTCCTAAGCTCACCAAGTCCTTCGTGAGCGCGACTCTAAAATCTATCAAATTGACTTCAAACGACATTTTCAAACCGTTAGATGTTCAATCTATATTAAAATGTGCTTGGAGACCAAATTTTACATTTTTTGAAATTTTTTTACTATTTATTAAGATGGTTTGAAAATCGCTGTTTTTATTAAAATTTTGCACCATTGGAAAACAGCGATTTTCAAACCATCTTAATAAATAGTAAAAAAATTCCAAAAAATGTAAAATTTGGTCTCCAAGCACATTTTAATATAGATTGAACATCTAACGGTTTGGAAATGTCGTTTGAAGTCAATTTGATAGTTTTTAGAGTCGCGCTCACGGAAGGGCTTGGTGAGCTTAGGAGCACCCTAGTTCTACTCTTGTTATATTCATAAAATAATACTTCCAAGGAACATATGTTATGTTCCAGATACAAATCATCGCCAAGTTAAAATAAGATATCTTTAATCAGGTATGTAGAAATACAGATCGTTCTTTTCTTAAAAACAATTAAAAGAAGCTTTCCCATTGTAATAGGAAATGGTCAGGGGTCAGGAACACTTGTTAAAATTAATGCCAGCAAAGGTAATTTTTTTATACTTAAAATGTTGCATTGTCAACAATTTGTGCCAGTTGCAAATTCATTTAATAGAAGTTGTTGCCACAATCCTTCAGAATCTGCACAATTTTACTAGGGCCAACAAAATAGATTTAGAAGTGCAAGAAAAAGGCAGAATCATTAATATATATGCCTCAGGCCATGCACTATATATGAAATCCTAAAGAGATGCCAGGTACATAAAGTTTGTATTCATATATATATATATATATATATATATATATATATATATATATATATATAGAGGGTTCCAATACTTCATGCCTTTTATACCTCATCATACCTCATATTTCATATCTTCGTTTTAAAATTCAAACTGTCGATCCGAACCGCTCAACATGATTTCTATATTAAATATGCTTTGAGATGAAATTTTATAATTTTTGGAATTTTTTTACTATTTTTTAAGATGGGTAGAAAATCACTGTTTTTGAACGGTCTAGAAACAGTGATTTTGTATCTATCTTAAAAAATAGTAAACAAATTTCAAAAATTATAAATTTCATCTTCAAGTATAATTTAGTATGGATATCATGTTGAGCAATTTGGATCGACAATTTTGACTTTAAAAACAAAGATATGAAATATTAAGGTATTGAAACCCTCCAGTGTTTGATCTCTTTTATTGTACTGTCCTTCTATTTAAGTTCCTTTTGGAAGCCACATTATATATAGTAAAAGGGCAATGGGGTGTTACTGTAGCGAGGAACAGTGACACCCCCATTCCCTGCCGTCCGATCATCAACATGAGGCTCATTTTTTTTTAACTGATGTCATCCGTCGTCATCAACTCTAAATTCCTCTTCACACCACATCTCAAAGTCCATCCAGCCCTTCAATTCCCTCTATCGCCCTCTACCCCAGCTGCAAGCCGCGTGTCGCTTCATTCGACGCCGCGTGCCCCCACTATGGACTCCCTACTTCTCTCCTCCGTCGACAACAGCGGTCACACACTACTCCCTCCTCTTGCTGCTTATCTCTCCGCTCTCTCCTCCTTCCCCGACTTCGTTCTCTCTTTCCCTCCGCTTTCTTACCGTCCGTTTTCGCGCGCCTCACTGTCAATCCCTACTTCAATCCCTACTTCACCGCTCCACCGCCAATAGCGGGTCCAAATCAATCCTCCATCTGACTGCTCAGCTTTCCGCCCTCTTCTCGTCGTCCGACAATCATCTGCTCGCTCCGTAGGTCTCCAAGCGACGACACGCCAGCTCGAGGTACTGTTCTCTTCCCAACTATTCTTCCTACCCTGATTTTGTTCCCTATTTTGTTCTTACAAATAGATGTTCTATGAGCATGATTTGAGGAGGTGCCTGATTTCTCTTTCTGTGATGTTGGTACCAGTGGTACCAGCACAGTGAGTCACTCGTACTGCCACTGTTCTCGTCTCGGCTCTGTCGAACTGGGATTCCCTCTTTCCTTTTGTTTTGTTGTTGTGGCTGGTTTGGTGCTCTGACAGTTTGTCTAAGATGTCAATTCCATCGAATAGGATTCGTACCTTTCGAATTTAGTTAGAAGCATCCCACAATTTTTACATGTCACTAATTGCTACCATCTATACAGAATATAGTTCCTTCGACAATGTAATAACTTCCATTTAGAGTCCCAATATTCAATAAATTCTGTAAAATATCTTCTGCAGTTATCTCCCGTCGTTATCCATAGAGCTGCTTTCGGAGGAGCATTTTACTGGGCGTAAGGTAATGGACTTGGGTGCCGCATCTTGCTGACTACTGCCTAGGTAATTTCTTCGTAACTCAATGTATGCGTTGTTCCATTTCTCAGCTTCCCAGTAAAATACCAATGCATGATAGATCAAGTCAATATCACACATAAGTTTATCGTTGTATATAATTATTGATGGTATAATTATGGAAATAAATAATTCATGCTATTCCTTGATTCCAAATATGATTTCATTTCTGATATAAAAATATGCTTTATTGATGGTATAATTATGGAAATAAATAATTCATGCTATTCCTTGATTCCAAATATTGATTCCAACATCGATCATGGAATAGCTTATGCTCTCATGCTATTCCTTTATTCCAAATATGATTTCATTTCTGATTTCTATTCAACTTTCCAGTTCATACTAAATCGCTCAAATTGGCCACCTTATGCAAATTGTAACCCTTGCATTTCTCCCAATTTGAGGTTCAACAACATGGAAATTACACACCCGCGTCTGCAAAGGTAGAGGTCCAGTCTCCATTGCTGTTGGGCAGAATTCTCCACTGCGATTGTCACACGCTGTCTACCAATTGTTACAAAGGTAATTAGCCACCGAATTCATTAACAGTATCTCTGAGGTTCAACTCAATTTTTTCAAAAAATTGATTAGTGTAGTGCCTCTAAATGCTTCTTCCATTAATTGCTTGCTTCATTTCCCCCACAGAATTAGCTACACCGAAGTACTGGTATAGTAGGGCTCAATTTACATTTTCATTATTATTGCAAGCCTTCCACTAGATGCCAAGTTTAGTACATGCTCAAGTTTTTATTAGATGCCAAGTTCTTAGTATTTACTAATTATGTTGTCAATGCTCAACAAGTGTCAGCATTTGTCAGTACTAACTCTGTGATTTCTTGCTACTAATTCTGTGATTTCTCAGTACTAATATGAAATTATTTCTTACTACTAATTATGTGATTGAAGAATTACAAGATCATTTTGGTTAATAGTAGACCACATTTGTACTCCAGCTTTCAGGTTGTGCTACAATCATCCAATTTGCCTCCAAAAATCTCCTTCCTGTTGAAGTTCTCACAATAATCACAAATGCGTAAGACAGTACCAAGTGCTGCCATAGCAACTTCAATCCCTGTGCTTCCCACCAACAGGATACATTTATGTTATGCAGGTTTCAGTTGAACTCAGAATTGGTTGTCGAGCTGTTGACACGTAATTACTTGAAGGCTTTCTACGCAGTAGGAGACGTACCTGCGGGACCACGGGGTTGGGAGGTAATTTTACCAACTTCTATTTTCAACGTCATTTCATTGACACCTAATTTTTCTTTCAAGTGAAATATTTTGGTTTACAAAAATTATACACACCCCTACCATCTGATAAGCTCCCTCAACGTATGCTAATAATAATTACCATGTCACCTCATACCTCTCTATCTTCAAAATGACTGAAGTACCCTTCTTTGGTCTCCATTGTTATTGAGATAGGAAAATTTTTGATAGTATATTTTTTTGCCTCGTCTCCAATTGCTTTAGTACTCTTCAATGTTGCATATCAGAAAAAAAAATATTTCCTTGGTTAATGAAATAATTGTCAACTTAATTGATTGATATAATACAAACCTGGCAAAGTACTATTCAAGCAAAATTATTTCTGCTTCCTCAAAAGCGTTCACAGTTTATTATGGAAAAATATGTTCACGGAGCTGCATTCATATTTGAAATTTTTTTCAAAGTTCCTTAGATGTATGAATACATGAAATCAATCAAAGTTATTCAATATAAACAATCGGAAAATCGATATAAAGTTGTCAAACTTATTAAACTAAAATTTCTATTGTCAGACTTAAAAGAAAAAAAAATATTTACAACAAGTATTCCTCTTCTCTTTTTTTTTTATTAAATGTTTTGCCCATTCCTTCTAAGGTAAGAAAGTAATATAGAAACAGAATCATACCAGCAGTTGACGCAACTTCAAAAGTACATGATTAATCATTGTCTCAATTTGAGCAACTTCAACATACGTACTATTTTTTTTTATGAGTAAACTCAAAGTTCTTAGAAAACTTATATTTTTAAACTTTTCCATGTTTACACCTTCTGTTCTGAGATTTTGCAAGTGTGGTGTTGAGTTCAATCCTCAGTTGAAGCACCATTATTCTAATTATGGAAAATTAAGGGCTCTATCATACAGAAGTGGCCATTCTAGTATAGAACCTAAAAAGTGATTTGTTGTTGATTTCAGTATGAAAATGTAAAGAGTATGCAGAAGTTTTAAAATCAATAATTTTCCTTCCAACAAAAAGGTATTATCAATTGGTTAATGAATGAGAAATAGTTATTTCATTATTTCACTTCCGGAAGTTCCTCAAATAACTATTACCAACATTATTTGTTTCAGAGCAGAATTTATTTTTTTCCCCACATTTTTTTCAGATAGGTTGGAAATCATTACTTCTGAATGGTGCATGAATTGAGCATTACTTTCGAATTGAGCATCAATTTACAACAATTTATTCACTTTTAACAATTTCTAACAATTAATTTTTTTCAACAGTTTATTTTTAACAATCTTGCATTCAGCATCAATTTACATCAATTTACAAAAATTTATTCATTTCAAACAATTTTCTTTTACCAATTTTTAATTGAGTACCAACTCACATATTTATTTTTAACGATTTCTAACAATTTATATATTTTTTTTAGATAGGTTGGAAATCATTACTTTTGCATTGAGCATCAATTGACAACACGAGGATACGATGTATTTTGCAACTGAATTAGGTTTGTACGCTACTCTCAAATCTTTTCCTTTTTCCCAATGTCTTCTATTCTCTCCCCTCTTTCTTACCTCCACGTACCACTTGCCACATGTATCATACCAGCATATCATGCTATCCTTTGTACAGTGCCATTACTAACCCAATCTAAGCCTAAATTTCCTCCCTACCTGAAGCTTGCCTTCACAGATCTGGCAACAGCCAAGGGATCACCACCTTCTATATAACAATTAGGCACCTCAAAAAGAGACACCCAGAACATTGGTTGACTAACAAATTCGTACGTACTTTCTAATGTGTTTTTCTTTCTTAAAATTTATGTTAGGCATGTTTCCATGAACTACAGCATCGCTGCTCGGCATAGACCTCTGTCATCTGTGAGTTCTTCCTCTATTTACACCTTCCATTTTTTTCCCCCAACTTTTTGTTACCCTTAACATTACTCCTTCTAATACTTCTCATGAAGCTTACGCTCGATTGATTATCTAACGTCCCCAAAACAGCGTTACCAACTCTTCTCCCCATATTCTTCAATTTTTCGTCGGACTCCTTAATGTATTACATTGCCTCCGCACGATGAAGAGACGTTGTAGCTCCCGTAATCCACCGTTATCAACTGGTGTTCCCAAGATGTCATCATCGAGTGAAATCCCTTATCGGTCACGGCGAATACTACCATCATCGTCGTAAGGAGTTACGAGTTGCCCTCAAAATTTCGATGATGGTTGCATACATCACAATAATACACACTTCCCCACATCACAAAATCTTGCCCCTCCATTACTATCTTCTCCAAGTCACGGTTCCCAAACTGATACGTGCTCAGCTCACGGAAGACGAACATGCAAGCGGCAATGTATGTATTCTTTCCCTCGCAAGTACTCATCCCACAATCTAATTACAAAAGTGTATGCTTCCAACATCCCTTGAAGATTTGGTCAATTTCTCCAAAAATTCTCCCTTAATTGCAAAAATCCCCAACCAACAATTTACATCTCCTAATTTTTTTCCAACTCCTCAGCTCGTCGTCCGGATGTTCTGGATGTCGGGTTCCCCGAGCACAACTGCAGTTTCTGTGTTGCATTCTTCTGGTACAGAGAACGATGCATTGCAACATCCAAGAAATTCGATGTGCGCTACAATTTGTGCTGTCGGGAAGGTCGTGTACGCTTGCCATCACTACAGTTTCCCCCTCCTTTATTGAAGTTGTTGTTATCACCAGGTGGCTGTGATGATTCCAACCACTTCCGTGACCTCATTAGGACCTATAACTCCCTTCTTTCAATGACCTCGATAGGTTGCCATGTTGATGAACGAATAAATAATGGCTCAGCTCCTTACGTATTCAGAATTTCAGGTGAAGTCTACCACCGAATAGGATCCCTTCTTCCATTACCTGATTGTCGCCCATCGTTCCTACAACTGTACGTCTTTGACACCGAACATGAGATCCAGAATAGGATTGCCCCTTTCTCAGACGCGACAAGAAAACGACAAATACGTCCCCTACTTGTCGAGGCCTTGATGGAGATGCTTAACACTCACAATGTTTTAGTCCGTCATTTTCGTTGTTTACGTGACCGTTACCTACAGTCGAATTTATGCGATTTCCAAATTCGGATACGTTCTGATAGGGATCAGTTACCTCCTCAATATTCGGTGCCGACCGCATCAGAAATTGTAGGGTTCGTTGTTGGTGACCTATCAGCCGATCAGAAGGGCAGGGATATCATTGTCGAACACCGTTCACAAGGGTTGAAACGTGTTAGTGCGGAGCACCCTTCTCTCATGGCAATGCAATACCCTCTTATCTTCCCATATGGTGAGGATGGTTACCATCCACACATTAGCTACGCTTCAGAGTCTATTGGTGGAACGAAAACTGATCGGAAATTTGTCACCATGTCCGAGTATTATGCCTACCGTTTGCACCCTCGCACTAATGAAGCAACGACCTTATTCCAAGGAGGTCGATTGTTCCAACAAATCCTTGTCAATTGGTATGCCTGTGTTCAACAAGCTAGGTTGGATTTCATCGAACGGAATCAATCAGTCCTCCGTTGTGAGAGGCTATGCAACATAAGAAATGCTGTACTCGAAGGTGATATGTTTGGTGAAGAAGTTGGTAAACGTATTGTCTTGCCAGCTACTCACGTTGGCAGCCCACGTTATATGTATCAAAATTATCACGATGCTATTGCACTTTGTCGTTATTTTGGTCCTCCTGATTTGTTTGTCACATTTACCTGTAATCCTCAATGGCCTGAGATCGAAAGATTACTACTGGACGGACAGCGTGCGAATGACCGAGCTGATGTTGTTTCCCGTGTTTTCAAGATGAAGTCTGACGAACTCTTAGTAGATATTAGGCAGCGTAACTTTCTCGGAAAGGTTGTTGCAGGTAATTTCTACTTCATTTAGCTTCATCCCCCACCTCAGCTTATGTTGCATATCTCACCACTCATTTAATCCCTTGACATTTTCCCATGACCTTCCTCATATCTTACTTCTTTTTGCTCCTGCAGTGGTATCTCAGATTGAGTTCCAAAAAAGAGGACTCCCACATATCCATGTCGTTATCTGGCTAGATTCGGATGACAAACTGAAATGCCCCTTAGATGTGGATTCCCTTATTTCTGCTGAGATGCCAGATCCTGTAACTGATCCCGTTGGTTACGATGCTGTCACAAAATTCATGCTCCATGGTCCATGCGGTCACCTAAATAATCGCAGTCCATGTATGAGAGATGGCGTTTGTTCTAAACATTTCCCAAAATCTTTCTCATCACATACATCTTTTCAGCAACGCGCATGTCATTCCGCACAACTTGTCCCTAATTATTAAATACCAAGCCCACCTTAACGTCGAGAAATGTTACAGTCCTGATTTGGTGAAATATCTTTTCAAGTATCTCTGTAAAGGAGACGACCGCCAATTGATATCTATAACTGCTCCCAATACACATGACCCTTCCACACTGCACCGACACCGTGTCGCTCCCAATGAAGTCCGAAGTTACCTCGACTGTCGTTGTTTAACTCCTCCCGAGTTGACATGGCGTATCTTCCATTACGATTTGCACCACAGTTACCCAACTGTTGAGCGACTACCTATTCACCTACCTGATGAGAACAATGTGACCTTCACCGATTCACATTGTATAACCTCCATCCCATCAAATGATGACTTCGTCCGTACGAAGTTGACCGAATGGTTCGTGTTAAATCAACATGACACATCCGCACATTCCTTCACTTATGTTCAAACACCTGAAAAATTCGTATGGGATCAAAAGGGGAAAATTTGGACACCGCGAAAGAAACAACAACGTTTAGGTCGTATATACTACGTTCACCCAAACAAGGGGGAGTTGTACTACTTGCGATTGTTGTTGGGTCGTGTTACTGGTGCTACATCATATGAATCACTCCGTACTGTCAACGGCATCTTACATGTCACCTTCAGAGATGCATGTAAAGCTCTTGGATTATTGAGTGATGACAATGAATGGGTCGTGTCCATAGAGGATGCTGCCTCATGGGCTTCTTCACACCAACTACGAAAATTATTCGTATATATTTTATTGTATAGTGAAGTATCCAACCCCCCCAATCTGTGGAACAAGACATGGCATCTGCTAGGCGATGATGTCACTCACCAACTTAGTCTGCTACATCCCCACATAAAACACAATTTACCTGAGAACCTCCTGAAGAGTTATATTCTTTCCTTCCTAGAAAAAGACCTCGCTCAATTAGGCACATCTTTGTCCAGTTTCCATTTGCCATTACCATCTCCAGATGTTGCCATCCCCTTAGACAACTGTTTGTTGCGGGAACAACTCCCATACAACCGTAGTGGATTAGTTGCCGAGGCTGTCGCTCTGTCTGCTGCTCTCAACATAGATCAACGAACAGCTTACGATGATATCATTGCATCTGTCACGGAAAGTTCTGGTCAACTGTTCTTTGTTTACGGGCATGGTGGCACAGGCAAAACTTTCCTTTGGCAGGCTATAATTTCCATGTTAAGGTCTACGGGGAAAATAGTCCTCCCCGTGGCTTCATCAGGTCTAGCTGCCCTGTTGTTGGACGGTGGTACAACAGCTCATTCAAGGTTTAGAATTCCTATTGACATATCCGACAAGAGTACGTGCGATATCAAGCAAGGGACACAACTAGCAAAATTACTGCATTTAACTTCCCTAATCATTTGGGATGAGGCGCCAATGAATCATCGATATTGTTTCGAAGCCCTCGATAGAACATTACGTGACATTATGGCAACAACCTACCCACCTAATCGCCATAAGATATTTGGAGGCTTAACTGTGGTACTCGGAGGTGATTTCCGTCAAACTCTTCCAATTATTCCTTCAGGCTCCCGTTATGAAACCGTTAACTCCTGCATTACAAAGTCTAAACTATGGTCTTCTTGTCGGGTCTACCGTTTACATACTAACATGCGTCTATTCTCTACATCTATGCCAATCAATGAATTAGAACGTGCCAGATCATTTGCCTCATGGCTTCTCGACCTAGGCGATGGCAAGATAGAGGGAGAACAACTATTTGATACAGCTGAACCTAATTGGATTAAGATTCCTGACCCGTTGTTGGTTCCCAACGAAACAAATAACCACCTACCCATCATCCTATCTGTTTACGATGAGTTCCCTTCTAGATATGCTAACCACGAATACCTACGTGAACGAGCCATTGTCACTCCGAGAAATGAAGACACTGACATCATTAACAAGACGGTTGCCGAAATGGTGCCCGGAGAATGGTCCACATATTACAGTGCAGACACCATTCAGGAAACTGCGAATGTTTCCGCCGAGCTTCGAGACATGTACCCCCCCGATTACTTGAACATCCTTTCTCCGAATGGTGTACCCAACCATGTCTTATCCCTTAAAATTGGAATACCTGTCATGTTGCTTCGTAACTTAGACCAATCATCTGGGTTATGCAATGGAACTCGTCTAATTATCACAAAATTAGGGTTGCACTTCATCGAAGGAGAAATAATTACGGGACATGGAGTGGGTAATCGATATGTAATTCCTCGCATCATATTCATAAAGAAAGAAATGAAATGGCCTTTCACTTTGCGAAGAAAACAGTTCCCCATTAAAGTTTGTTACGCAATGACAATAAATAAAAGTCAAGGACAAACACTTTCAAAGATAGGTATCTATTTACCCCGTCCAGTTTTCTCCCACGGTCAATTGTATGTTGCGCTTTCACGTCCCAGAAGTGTTAACGGTGTAAAGGTTCTCATCCGTAACCTTGACAACGAACATCCTCATTTCACCCAGAACATTGTATACACAGAAATTTTCGCTGATCTAGGTATATACTTCTTCGAATGTACTTCTCCTACCCGCTACACCTTACCCCCTTTACCTATCACTTCTGTTATTAGTTACATTAATATTTACTGTGATCTCTAGCATCATTATTTTCATCATGTTTTGTGTTACACTTCCCTCCCAACACCCGTGTCTGGATTGCCCTTATCTAACTACAATGTTCTTACTTTCCTTCACCAGATGGAACCTACAGTGATGCTTAAGCAGCTCACAGAAGACACTGCTAACCCATCCATCCTCTGCCGTGTAGTGAAGACATGGGATGTAATATATCCAACTGGTGGACGCCCGCGCAACATGCGTTACCTTCTCCTTGACACTGAGGTATGTGACACTATTTTCATTTCTCAATATATTAAAATCTAACTTCCCTAATTACCCTATAAGACTACGTCTCAGAAAGTCGACGCAGTAATATGAGTGTAACATTTTTTTGCCAAAAATTCTTCTACCGTCCAAGCAATAATATGAGTCCCAACGAATAACCTCGCAGGCCATTCCAGTATCAACATTTTTTAATTGTATCATCCTTCCATTCAACCCACTTTTTGGTTGGAATACAAACAGATCAGACAGCTTTCCCCCCGCATGTTCACACATGCATTGAATACATGCCAGTATAAATTTACCGAAACAGACACATATTGAAACCTGATACCTCGCATATTTAGTCTATTTTAGGCCTGTTTTAGTACCAGATTCGTGCCATAATTCACCAGAATCGTGTGCATTTCATAGATATATCTTTAGAATTTGGTACTGCTGAGTGTTTGTTTGTTTTCTGCAGGTTTGGAGCAAAACACACGAAGAAATGGCGATTCACATGATGAGGTACGGCCCTTACCAGGCTTGGTACGGGTCGGACCATACTTAGCCATTTTCAGCTCTTCACGCCTGGTACGGCCAGGCCGTACCAAATTGGTACGGGCCGTACATGAAGGCGTCCTGACAGATTCAAATTTGGGCAGAGGCTATTTAAGGCGGGGAACTCTCCAATTTTGACATCAATTCCATTCCAGATCGATTTGAGAGCACAGTAAGAGAGAGAAAGAGAGCTAAGGAGCTAGGAGCAAGAAGGAAGGAAGAGGAAAGAGGCGAAACTCGACGGATCTAGCTTCCTCCTCTCGATCCCTTCGATCCATGGCTATCTCTCTCCCTTTTATTGTATTTTTAGATATTATCATGTGCTGTGAGTAGTTCTTTTAGTTTCTAGGGTTAGAGATTGATTCTTGATTTGTTTTGACTTTCTTTGACTTGTACTTTGTATGAACTCTTTAGTTTGATTGATTGTGATCTTATTTGCTATCTTTTGCTTTGCTTGCTGTGATTGTTGTATGATGTCCCTTTAGGTTTAGATCGAACCTATCAAGGTCATGTGATCATCTCAATCTTTCATCCAAATCAAATGCTTAGGGTAGAATAGTTCGAATTGAAGCCGAGAGGTTGAATTCTCCTCTAATCGACAGATTAGAGGGTGCCTTAGACCTCCAATCAACCAGCTAGGGTAGATCTGTACCAACACACGAGAGTTGAGGTGTAGAAATCCCTAAAAGGCAATCAATTGTATTCCAACCTAGATCTTGATCCAACAAACGATGGTTGAGGGTTAGGAACCTTAGGTATGGTCAATTGAACCTTTCTAAAGAGTTTAGCACAAGGTACCAGCAAGGAAATGCATTCACTCGAACTGGTAGGTTCTGTTCTGGGAAGCCAGTACGGGTCTTACCAGGGTGGTACGGCCTTGCCTTACCAAGTGAAGTACGGCCTAGCCGTACCAACTTGGTACGGGCCGTACCACTAGAGGCAGATCAGAGATGAAGTCTGAAACCCTGGAAACGCCTTTTATCCATAATCAAAACACAATTTACATTTCTTCTAGCATTTTATTACATTGTTTGAATTGTTTGATCTGACCCTTTAGGAAATTAAACACCAAACCAAACATTTTTCACTTCTAGTTTTTGATTGAGTTTGATAGAATCTAACCTCGCAATTAACCGTCCCTGTGGATCGATACCCGATTATACTACTCGATAGGGGTTGTGCACTTGCGACCCTTACTCGTGAAGTGTAAACGCGATTTTAAAAGGTACGCCCTCAAGCGTACCGAAACTTGCGTTGCGTTTCTGCGCGAACAAGTTTTTGGCGCCGTTGCCGGGGACGGTAACCAATTGCCTAGTTAGATTTTACCTTACTTAGTTAATCTAGATTTTATCTTGTATCTTTCTTGCTTTTTCTTATTCAAAATCACTAAAAACTGGCTTTTGAACCCCCCCCTGCAGGAAAATACAGGTTGAAGTACAATCTGAGAAGCAAGGGCCCACTGTTCGATCAAACTCCTCCAGACTCAGCCGAGACTGCTCAGCCACCCTCTGGTACGGCCAGGCCGCACCAATCTAGTCCGACCCGTACCGATTCAGGCACGGCCAGGCCGCACCAATCTGGTCCGACCCGTACCAAAGCACCTGAACCTGAAGAGATGGCTGGGGCAGAGGACGAAGCTCGATTCAGAATGGAGGCAGAGGCCAGGGAAAGAGAAAGGCGAGAAGAAGAAGGCCGACTGACAGACGATGATGAGGATGTTTTCATGCCTCGAACGCTGCGAGAGTTCAACGTGCCGAGAGCTGGAGACGTGCGAGGTGCAATCCGGCTGCCACACATTCCAGGACAGCAACCGAACTTCAATCCGGGGGTTGTCAACATGGTGCAGCAGAACACCTTCCACGGACTCGACCACGAGGACCCGCACGCTCACCTCCAGACCTTCCTCGAGTGCATCACGACCATCAAAACCAACGGTGAGAATGTTGATTACACCAAGCTTGCTCTATTTCCTTTCACTCTTAGGGATAAGGCCAAGAAATGGTTAGGATCTTTGCCTAGGGACTCTGTTAGAACTTGGAGGGACTTGTCCAAATTGTTTCTGACCAGATTTTTCCCTCACAAGAGGACAGCCAAGGTAAGACATGACCTGACCAGCTTTAGGCAAATTTTTGATGAACCCCTGAATGAGGCTTGGGAAAGGTTTAGAGAATTGCAGTACTCTTGTCCACACCACGGTATACCCGACTGGCTTTTAATTCAAACGTTTTACGACGGCCTGAGCGAGAGCACACGTGCTTACGTGGACGCTGTTGCGGGAGGCGCGCTGATGTCAAGGGAGCCTTTAGAGGCTATGAACTTGATCGACAGCATGGCGCAGAACCAGCAGTGGTCCGGCCGCGACACGTCGCGCCAGCGAGGAGGCCAAGGAGGTGGCAAGTACGAGCTCGATCACATCACGGCTCTCACCGCCAAGATGGACGCCATGCAGCGGGCGATGGACAAGCTCAGTGTCAAGGCAGTCGAACAGCAACTCCAAGTCTGCGTCATATGCGGAGACGAGAGGCACGCATACGAGCAATGCCCGCTGGTGCAACAAGACGAGGAAAGTGAGAAAGTCAACTCTCTCAACAACGAGCCTTCCTTCTTCCCACGACCTCCCTTCAGCCGATCCTACTCCAAGGATCCGGTTGAGCAGCAGCACTGGAGGCCGAACCAGAACAACCCTGCGCCTTTCAACAACTCTTCGTTCAGGCCCCCCTTCCACAACAACAGCTTCCAAAGGCCGCAATACAACAACAACAACAACTGGAACAATCGGACGAACAACAATGGAAACTACCCCCCTCAAAGCAACAACGATTGGAGAACCCAAGCTTCGAGCAGCAACAGCAACAATGGCAACAGGAGCTTCTACCAGAACGCTTCCTTTCCCAATCACGGCAACCGAGCAGCTCCCTCTGACCCCTCAAAGTCAATTGCGCCTGCCGAAGTGAACAACTTCACTCACGAGCAGGGCAAGATGAATCAGATGATGTGGGAGCAGATGCAGAGCATGACCACTCAAATGGCTGCCCAAAGCAAGTTGCTGGAGCAGCTGAGCCAGATTGTCACCTCAAGCCACTCTCAACCCGGGAAGCTTCCGTCTCAACCCGAACCAAATCCAAGAGAAGAGGCTAAGGCGATCACTCTGAGAAGCGGGACCCAATACGACGAGCCACCGATGCCGAGTGAGGGCACAGTTGATCCGATTCTCGATGCGACACCTGACGCGACCCCGACCCCTGTGTCAATTCCACTGAAGGAGGTTAATCCAGAACGAGCTGAGGTCATCCAACCTCAAGTGAGTGCAGACTGCACTAGCTCGGCAAGACCTGCACAACCTCCATCCGAAGCGTCAGGTAGTCAAAAGAAGAAAGGTGCCGAGAAACCACCTCCATACCGGCCACCTGTTCCATTCCCCCAGAGATTAGCTGAGACGAGACTGAACGAGCAATTCGCCAACTTCGCAAACGTCATCAAGCAGCTGCAGATCACCATCCCTTTCACCGACGCTTTGACCCAAATGCCCACCTATGCCAAGTTTCTGAAGGACATCCTTTCCAACAAGAGAAGCTTAGAGGGGCACGCGACAGTCAAGCTGACGGAACAGTGCAGCGCAATTTTGAAAAGCGAGCTACCCCCCAAATTGGACGATCCTGGAAAGTTTTCCATTCCATGCACCATTGGGAAGGCGACAATCAAGAAAGCCCTGTGTGATCTAGGAGCGAGTGTGAGTCTCATGCCACGCACCATCTATGATCGCATAGGAGTAGGGGAGCTCAAGCCCACAAGGATGACATTGCAGTTGGCGGATTCTTCAGTCCGACTTCCACTTGGTGTGGTGGAGGATCTGCCAGTTCGAGTCGGGAAGTTCTTCGTGCCCGTCGATTTCGTCGTCATGGAGATGGAAGAAGATAAGGAAGTCCCAATCATCTTGGGGCGACCTTTTCTGAGTACAGCTGGCGCGATAATTGACGTGAAGCAAGGCATCCTGACTTTGAACTTTGGAGGAGAGAAGGTGAAGTTCCAAATCGACCGCGCCATGAGATATCCGTCACGATCCGAGACGTGTTTCCGGGTTGACAGGACAGAGGAGTACTTGGCCGATCTGGTCCAAGACTACCTTCTTGAACAAGTCAACAACTCGCTGCGCCAAGACGCTGAATTCCTCTCCAAGTTGCCAAGCGAGGCGAGCGAGTCGATTTGTGCAGCGGATGCGATTCCTGAGGATCTGGAGGATCGTACATCACACTCTGAGACGAGGAGTGGAGCGGAGCCTGCCAAGGCCGATGTCTCGACAGCACACGAGTCAGATCGCCCAGATGCGACTCGTGTCAATGATCAGCCTGAGCGTCCGACTCCCGAACTCAAACCTCTTCCAACCAATCTCCGATACGAGTTCCTCGATCCAGAAAAGTCTTGTCCTGTGATCGTCGATGCGAGTCTGAACCCCGATCAAACCGCCAAACTGCTTGAGAAGCTGAGATTTCACAAGGGCGCGATTGGGTACTCGATCAAGGACTTGAAAGGGATCAACCCAGCTATCTGCTCACACCGGATTCTTCTCGAGGATGATCACAAGCCGTCTGTGGAGCACCAGCGGCGACTCAACCCCAACCTGAAAGAGGTGGTGAAAAAGGAAATTCTCAAACTCCTGGATGCAGGCATCATCTATCCCATCTCTGACAGCAAGTGGGTGAGTCCCGTTCACGTGGTGCCCAAGAAGGGAGGCACGACAGTGGTGAGGAATGAGAAAGACGAGCTAGTCCCTACTCGTGTGGTGTCTGGGTACCGCATGTGTATTGACTACAGGAAGCTCAACAATGCCACGCGCAAGGATCACTTCCCACTTCCGTTTGTCGACCAACTCCTTGAAAGGCTGGCGACTCATTCTCATTTTTGCTACCTTGACGGGTATTCAGGATTCTTTCAGATCCCCATTCACCCGAACGACCAAGACAAGACCACTTTCACATGTCCCTACGGTACATTCGCATACCGTAGGATGCCATTTGGTCTGTGCAATGCACCTGCCACCTTCCAAAGAGCCATGATGGCTATCTTCTCCGATTTCGTCGAGAAAGAGGTTGAAGTCTTCATGGACGACTTCTCTGTCTATGGGACCAGCTTTGACTCATGTCTAGCCAACCTCTGCAAAATCTTGGAGAAGTGCGAAGAAGTCAACCTAATCCTCAACTGGGAGAAGTGTCACTTCATGGTCCAAGAGGGAGTCGTCCTTGGACATGTGGTGACCTCAAAAGGGATTGAGGTTGACAAAGCTAAGGTGGAGGTGATCGAGAAGCTGGAGATCCCAACAAACGTCAAAGCTGTGCGAAGCTTTCTGGGACACGCTGGCTTCTACCGCCGATTCATCAAGGACTTCTCGAAAATCGCAAAACCATTGACCAACCTGCTCATCAAGGACTCTGATTTCATCTTCACGCAGGAGTGTGTCGATTCGTTTTGCCGATTGAAAGAAGCCCTTGTCTCAGCACCCATCCTGCAGCCTCCAGACTGGACCTTGCCATTCGAGTTGATGTGCGATGCGAGTGATTACGCTGTGGGAGCGGTTCTTGGGCAGCGGAAGGAGAACAAGCCATGTGCTATCTACTACGCTAGCAAGGTGCTAGACCCTGCCCAGATGAACTACACAACAACCGAAAAGGAGCTTTTGGCTGTTGTGTTCGCTCTCGACAAGTTTAGATCCTATCTGGTTGGTTCCAAGATAGTGATCTACACTGACCACGCCGCACTCAAGTATCTGTTGAGCAAGCAGGATGCCAAACCTCGCTTGATTAGGTGGATTCTCCTCCTGCAGGAGTTTGACATCGAAATCAGGGACAAGAAAGGAGTCGAAAACACCGTGGCTGACCATCTGTCCCGGCTTCGCTGGGAAGATGAGGGCTCTGGTAGCCTGCCAATTGATGACTCGTTCCCTGATGACCAATTCCATTCGATTTCTGCCATGGAGGAGATCCACTCGGTTGGTACACCGATGCACGCGACTCATGCGGTGCAAGATCGGACGTTCCATGCAACTGACCGAGTGAACACCAAGTCAGCGCCCTGGTATGCAGACATTGCGAACTTTCTCGCCTCAGGAGTGCTTCCTCCTACCATGTCATACCAGCAGAAGAAGAAGCTGCGATCGGACGCCAAGTTCTACTTCTGGGACGACCCCTACCTCTTCAAGATTGGCGTTGATGGCATCTACCGACGATGTGTGCCATACGATGAGACGCGCTCCATTCTTGAGCACTGCCACTCCTCAGCCTACGGAGGACACGCTTCATCCTCCAAGACTGCTTCAAAGGTCCTGCAATCCGGCTTCTTCTGGCCTTCACTTTTCAGAGATGCTAGGATCTTCGTTGCAGCTTGTGACAGGTGTCAGCGCACCGGGAACATCTCCAAGAGGAATGAAATGCCTCTCCACTCTATTCTAGAGGTAGACATCTTTGATGTCTGGGGCATTGACTTCATGGGACCGTTTCCACCCTCTTGTGGGAACGAGTACATCCTGGTGGCTGTTGACTACGTCTCCAAGTGGGTGGAGGCAGTGGCGTGCAAGAATGCGGACTCCAATGCAGTGAAAAGACTGTTCACTGACATCATCTTCCCTCGCTTTGGAGTTCCAAGAGCCGTCATCAGTGATGGTGGCAAGCACTTCATCAACCGCCAGTTCGACAATCTCCTAAGTCGCCATGGAGTCACTCACAAGGTGACCACTTCCTACCATCCTCAAGCCAACGGTCAAGCCGAGATTTCCAACAGGGAGATCAAGTCTATCCTGGAAAAGACCGTGGCTCGAACGAGAAAGGATTGGTCGTTCAAGCTGAGTGACGCACTTTGGGCCTACCGTACAGCCTTCAAAACTCCGATTGGGATGAGCCCTTTCAAACTGGTGTACGGCAAGTCCTGCCACTTGCCCGTGGAAATTGAGCACAAGGCATACTGGGCCACACGGGCCATCAACATGGACTTGCTCTCAGCTGGAGAGAAACGCATCCTTGACTTGCATGAGTTAGAGGAGATGCGTCTCAATGCCTACGAGAACGCGAGAATCTACAAGGAAAGGACCAAACAGGTTCACGACAAGCGCATCATGCCTCGTGAGTTCCACGAGGGAGATCTGGTCCTCTTGTTCAATTCTCGACTTAGGCTCTTTCCAGGAAAGCTGAAGTCCAGGTGGTCCGGTCCATTCCGGGTGAGGGCAGTGTTCCCATTTGGCGCCGTGGAATTG
Organism: Carex myosuroides; assembly: GCA_028015225.1. Lineage (NCBI taxonomy): Eukaryota > Viridiplantae > Streptophyta > Magnoliopsida > Poales > Cyperaceae > Carex > Carex myosuroides. Next base: position 6,015,826 of record CM051484.1, on the reverse strand, counting down.
GAAAGCAAGGAGGGGCAGACTTTCAAAGTCAATGGTCAGCGTCTCAAGCACTACATTGCTGACCATCCCCAAGAATTGCGAGTGAGCTTGGATCTCTCCGATCCATCTCAAACCAAAGCCTGAAGAGAGAAGGTCGAGCTCGAGACCTAAAACGAGCGCTCCTTGGGAGGCAGCCCAAGCCATTTTTACCTGTTTTGCATCTTAGGAACAGATAGACATGCATTCATTCTTCTGCATTGCATCACGAGCGGCTTGAGAAGTCACGAGAAAGAGAAACCAAAAAATTTGAGGTTGGTTCGGCTAGGCCATACCACATTGGTACGGCCTGAAAATTGAAGGGTTGGTACGGCCCGTACCAATTTGGTACGGCCAGGCCGTATCTTGGTCAGAAACGCGAACCGATGCCATAACTGCCGCCTTTTTCTTTTTAAACCCCCGAACCCGCACCCCTTCCCTTCCTCTTTCTTCCCAGCCGTACCTCTCTCCTTCTCTCTTCTCTCTCTTCTCTCCCTCTCCATTTTCTCTCCCTCTCCACTCCATCTACCTCTCCTTCCACCCTAACCGAGCACAAGAAGCACAGGAGCACCGGAGATCAGCGCACCACCAGCACCTCTTCGGTCCGACCCGCACACCTCTTCGGTCCGACCCGCACACCTCTTCGGTCCGACCCGCACACCTCTTCGGTCCGACCCGCACCTCCTTGCTCTCGGTTAGTGCATCTTCTTCAATTTTCTTTGTTTTCACCCATTTTTCGTGCATCCCTCTCTTCTTCTCTCGGTTCCACCCTTGATCTGTCAAACCCTAGCTTGGTACGGCCCACACGTACCAAGTAGGTCCGGCCCATACCGACCTCTCTGAATTGACACCAAACTGGTACCAGTTGGTCCGGCCCTTACCAGCCAACACCAAAACCCCAAGTTAGGTACGGCCCGTACCAACCCGTGCGGCTAGGCCGTACCTACCTAGGTCAGGCCAGGCCGTACCAACTTGGTCAGACCAGGCCGTACCTACCCAGTCCCACCCTTACCACCCAACGTCACGAACGTCTGCACGCAATGAGTCGACATTCCTCTCGCGCCTCCGCACCCTCTGACGACACCATCCCTTCCATCACTGGCCGGCCAGACGACGTCCCTCCTACCGCCGCCCCCACGTCATCTCATCACTCCCACCGGAGTGCGTCCAGGAGTGGCTCGAGCGCTTCTCGCCACTCCAGGGAGAGTGCAGCCAGGTCTGGCTCTCGCCAGATTTCTTCACTTCGGGACGCGATGGAGCCCATCTACTACGAGGGTGCGACCACCTCCAGTGGCCATCAGTCCGTCTACCGGAGCCCACAGCAGAGCCCCTCCTACCATCCATCTGCCGACCAGGACCAGGGCTCTGACGAGGCCTCTGACCAGGCCTCCGATCACAGCTCCGATCACAGCTCCGACCACGCCTCTGACTCCATGGGCTCCGATACGGCCCTCTCTGGTGCCACCCAGCGTGCCGACGCATACGCCGAGCGGTACTTCCTCATTTCGACCCGTCGGCAGCTCAAGAACTTCGAAACCTTGCTGACGAAGACGATCAACAATACGAGGATTGTTGACTTCTCTGCTCTTCAGACACTGGGACTGGAGGATGAGTTCCGCCGCATCACCACCCGGGTCGGGATCACTCCAGCCTTTTGGGAGATCGCCCAGAGGGGATACAAGAAGCTCACCATGGAGTTTCTTTCCTCGCTGGAGCTCAAGTACTCGCGGAACGACAACCCGTTCATCAGGTTCCGCATGCTGAGTGAGACCCACCGAGTATGGCTGTCTGACTTGAGGGAGTGGTTTGGCTTTGAGCCGAACCCGACTACTGATTCCCTCTCTTTCTCTGGGGAGTTGACGCGCGACACCTTCTGGCAGCTGATCTCTGGCGCCCCAGCCGGGTCAGCTTTCAACAAGGAGTACAAGCAGCTCAATGTCCCACATCCAGTCATCCGGGTCCTGCTGCGTATCCTCGGTTGCACCATCTTTGCGCGTGGCGAGACGTTCGCCCGCGCCAATGTTGAGGATCTGCAGCTGGTGGATCATATGCTGCGCCCTGACAGCACTCTCGAGCGGCCCGATCTGATGCTCGCCATGATCCACCACTGGATCGACATCCAGAGGCAGCCCAAGCCGGGTGGCACTGTCTACATCTCTGCCTACGTCACTCTGATCGCCGTGCGCTTACACCTCCAGATTATCGGCGACGAGGAGTGCAGGAGCTCCCGATCTCTCTCTCTCTCTCAGTTCTGCACCTACAAGTTCATCGAGTCAGCAGCAGGACGCGATGGGCGAGGTGCTTGGGCTTGGCGCATGCCTGACCAGCATACCAGATATGTCATGCCTTTCCCGGTCACTCTCTCCTTCACTGACCGGAGCACTTGGTTTTTCCGCCGTCCGTCCCGCGTGCAGCCTGCCCCTGTAGCCCCACCTCCACCTCCTCCACCACCACCGCAGGGCGATGAGGACATGATCGATGCCACCACCTCTCCAGTCCAGGCTCCGTTTGAGCCGCTGCATCCTCTCTCTCCTCATGTTCCACCTTTCCCCAGCCCGGCTCCCCCCTTCTTCGAGCAGGTACATCCTTCACCCTTTGGTGCAGGTACCTCATTCTATGGAGCTGGCCCATCCACCTCCGCCTACGCTGCTGGCCCATCCACCTCCGCCTACGCTGCCGGCCCCTCCACCTCCTACAGTAGACCTGTGTACCCCCCTCCTCTCTCTGAGCCCACCATCCAGGATGTCTACCACCTGATGTACGGCATGCGTCAGGAGCAGGGTGTTGCACTCTATGAGCAGGGTGCTGCCATTCGTGAGCAGGGCGCCATACTCCATGATCTCCAGCAGCGCGTGACTGGGATAGAGGAGCGGTTTAGCGACTGGCTCTGGTACGACCACCCTGAGGACTGATCAGGTTCGCTCTCTTTTCCCCGAGCTTCTTTTATCTCTTTTATCTTATTGTCTTGACGCATTGAGGACAATGCTCAGGCTAAGCTTGGGGGGATTGCATTTGCATTTAGGTCATATTTACTTTATCGTTATTCTTCTTACATTTTTTCGTATTTTCGTGCATTGTTAGGTGAAAATTTGCGTGAATTGCTAGAATTGAGAATAACTTTGAAACAATTTGGTTGTGATTAGGATAGACCTGAGTGAATTGGAACTAACCCATGATTGGTTATTGAACTACTTAGGTTGAGATGTTTTTAATAATGGAAAAGATGAAACAAACTTAGAATTGAATCGAACGAGATTATTCGAAAAAACTGAATTGTGCCTTTAGGAATTGAGATTTTCAAATTAAGAAAGTTTGGAATATCCATTGGTATGAATGAATACCAATGGATGTGTGTATTCATGGTGTGAGCAAACCAAAAAAAGAAAAGAAAAAGAAAAAAATAAAAAAAAATGAGAAAAAGAAAAAGAGAAAACAAAAGAGAAAAGATGGAGAAAATAAGAGTACTGGCAATAAGCCTCGAATGGGCGCCTTTGAGCTCGTCTCCCAATTAGAAATAAAGAAAGAAAATTTTGCTCATACCAACACACTTCGTTCGCAACTTTCTTACCCTTAAGCTTGATTCAAGCTTGGGGGAGGGCAAATGCAAAGAAAAATCACTTTGAATAAAAGCAATAATTCGGAAAAAGAATGAAATTGATTCGATCAAACCTAGGTAATTAGTCTTTCCATTGTTAGAAGCATCTCAAAATAAGAAGTTCAATTGACTAATTGTTGGAGTGAATCAAGGTTTACAAAGGAATGTTTGAATTACAACCGAATCGATTCTAGAAATTCTTGACTATAGCACACTCACGTAGGTTTTCACATTTAGACTTGTATCTGCATTTAGATTTAGTTTTCCAGCACTTTCACCCGAGTTTGAAACTTTTTGCTTGAGGACAAGCAAAGGTTCAGCTTGGGGGAATTTGATACCTCGCATATTTAGTCTATTTTAGGCCTGTTTTAGTACCAGATTCGTGCCATAATTCACCAGAATCGTGTGCATTTCATAGATATATCTTTAGAATTTGGTACTGCTGAGTGTTTGTTTGTTTTCTGCAGGTTTGGAGCAAAACACACGAAGAAATGGCGATTCACATGATGAGGTACGGCCCTTACCAGGCTTGGTACGGGTCGGACCATACTTAGCCATTTTCAGCTCTTCACGCCTGGTACGGCCAGGCCGTACCAAATTGGTACGGGCCGTACATGAAGGCGTCCTGACAGATTCAAATTTGGGCAGAGGCTATTTAAGGCGGGGAACTCTCCAATTTTGACATCAATTCCATTCCAGATCGATTTGAGAGCACAGTAAGAGAGAGAAAGAGAGCTAAGGAGCTAGGAGCAAGAAGGAAGGAAGAGGAAAGAGGCGAAACTCGACGGATCTAGCTTCCTCCTCTCGATCCCTTCGATCCATGGCTATCTCTCTCCCTTTTATTGTATTTTTAGATATTATTATGTGCTGTGAGTAGTTCTTTTAGTTTCTAGGGTTAGAGATTGATTCTTGATTTGTTTTGACTTTCTTTGACTTGTACTTTGTATGAACTCTTTAGTTTGATTGATTGTGATCTTATTTGCTATCTTTTGCTTTGCTTGCTGTGATTGTTGTATGATGTCCCTTTAGGTTTAGATCGAACCTATCAAGGTCATGTGATCATCTCAATCTTTCATCCAAATCAAATGCTTAGGGTAGAATAGTTCGAATTGAAGCCGAGAGGTTGAATTCTCCTCTAATCGACAGATTAGAGGGTGCCTTAGACCTCCAATCAACCAGCTAGGGTAGATCTGTACCAACACACGAGAGTTGAGGTGTAGAAATCCCTAAAAGGCAATCAATTGTATTCCAACCTAGATCTTGATCCAACAAACGATGGTTGAGGGTTAGGAACCTTAGGTATGGTCAATTGAACCTTTCTAAAGAGTTTAGCACAAGGTACCAGCAAGGAAATGCATTCACTCGAACTGGTAGGTTCTGTTCTGGGAAGCCAGTACGGGTCTTACCAGGGTGGTACGGCCTTGCCTTACCAAGTGAAGTACGGCCTAGCCGTACCAACTTGGTACGGGCCGTACCACTAGAGGCAGATCAGAGATGAAGTCTGAAACCCTGGAAACGCCTTTTATCCATAATCAAAACACAATTTACATTTCTTCTAGCATTTTATTACATTGTTTGAATTGTTTGATCTGACCCTTTAGGAAATTAAACACCAAACCAAACATTTTTCACTTCTAGTTTTTGATTGAGTTTGATAGAATCTAACCTCGCAATTAACCGTCCCTGTGGATCGATACCCGATTATACTACTCGATAGGGGTTGTGCACTTGCGACCCTTACTCGTGAAGTGTAAACGCGGTTTTAAAAGGTACGCCCTCAAGCGTACCGAAACTTGCGTTGCGTTTCTGCGCGAACAAAACCTATTTCATAGGTTAGATAATTCTACAAAGATAGCTATTCTTCATTTTTTATGCACATCTCTCTTTATAGAGTTCTGTTCATTGCCATAGGTCATCTTTTTTTAATATATCATACAATTTGCTCGATGCTATTGTTACAATTTTCAAATCTGTCTTCCAATTGCCCTATTTTACTTTGCACTATTTTCTATTAGTGTGCTGATTTTATGAGGTTTTTCCCAAAGGAAATTTTCCTGGACTTGGTCCACTTGGTTGAGGTCTTCCCATTTGCAATTACACATGCTATATTCAACTCATCAAAAAACAATTTTCTACCCTCATTGGCCCAGAGATGACGACCATTGGAATAATACTTACTTCCTAATTGAAATGCTGCTGCGTGTCAAAATTATGTCCTCATAACAACTCCATTTTTGGTTGTTATTAACCACTCCACCTAATTACTCTCCAATTGATATTAATATGTTGCTGCTCCCACCTTAATCCTTGCTGTTTCTATTTACCAATGATTGACTAATTTCTAAATCGCTGGCATTTTTCACCACTGTGCTCTTCACTAATACCTATCCTATTTTTTTCAAACAGGGAACGACCATCGAGGCTGAAATTAGCAAAGCTGACCAAAGCTTGCTGCCAGTCAAACCATCTGACGGTAATGTGTACCTCTTCCGACAATTTCGTGTCAACCTTTCACCGGCAGGTTACAATGCAACTGGCCATACTTACATCGTACGTATGACAAAGTGGACCGAAGTTCAACGAATGGATAATCTAGCAGTTCAGCCTCCCATGTTCTACTTCAACTTTCAAGAATTCGAAGATGTTGGAACAACCATTACAGGTGCCCGCGTTGTTGTCGGTTAGTTCCTCCCCTCACTCTCTACTTCCTGCAAGTTCCTTACGAGGATCTGGAGGAGAATTGGATAATTTATGCCAATCAAATAACTCACGTAATCTACTTACCCGATTGACTATAGAAAGGAATGTACATCAAATTCTACATTGCAGATATTATTGGCCGAATTACTTCGATTGGACCTATCGAATCTGTGAACACATCGAATGGTCCAACAGAAATTCGAGACATCTTAGTGGAAAATATCAGGTACATGTTCAAAGTTTCCATATAATACTCCACTCAGTTCTTACGTTTTTACTCAACCAAAAATTCAACTTACTTTGCCATTACAACCCTTCTGTAGGGGAAGGACTCTAAGAATTACACTATGGACGACTTTCATTCCACTCATAGATGAAGTTGCCATTTCGGAAGCATCACACCAAGCTCCAGTTGTCTATGCTTTCAGCTCTCTTGAGCTCAGAACTTTCAACAGTAAGAACCTCTTATTCCTCATGGTACTTATCCATAAAAAAGTCATTGGTATTAACTGTGCTCGTATATTGACATATTGCAACTCTATATGGATAAATACCTAACCTTTTATGATAGATGCATCTCTCATTAAGTCCTAATTTAGTTCTCTTCATTCATCAATGTAGGAGAACCTCTATTGAAGACATACAGTGCTACTAAAATTTACACTGACCAGAGCCAACCCCATATTGCTAACTACTTACAACTGTAAGTTCACGAATCATTCAAATTTACACAACCATACCTACTCTCACTACAACTCACTTTTCCTCTTATATTTTCCTATCTTCACTCATTTCCAACTTCCTGCATTCCAAATGGCAACCTTTAGGCTCCAACCTATGTTAACTCACTTTCCTTCACCTATAATGCATAGTAACACCAAGTACAGAGGTGATACCCTTCCATTTACATCCTCACTGTACACCTAGACAACTAACCATTTGAGATTATGACAAATTTCATTCTCACATTAACATGACCATCAACCTGACTTCTCCTACTTGTACGCAACTACATATCTTCGCTACCGAGCAAAAGAAGGATCACCACTTATCACATAAAAACGACCTAACATGAAATATCTGCCACTTCCTATAGTCCTCCTCTTTTCTACTTGCATTGCAAATAACAACTCCATTTCCTCTTCAGGTTTTCAAAAGAAAGTTGCTCTGTCAATATACTCGAACCAAGGGTATTTCATCCTTCAAAGGCATCGAAATTGACAATTCCAATAAACATATCCCTGGAAGACCTAATCAATCTCGATCCATACAACAATAAGGTTCGCTATCTTGGACACACAATTTACATACAATCTACAATTAACATAGTTCACTGTATGGAAATTACCTAACATATGTGCTGATTTCTGCAGGACCAACAATTCTCCTGTCTTGCTACTATAGAGGGAATTGTCAACCAAGATAGTTGGTCCTACTCTGCATGCCCCGAATGCAAAATCTCCACTTACTGCGATGGAGATCCAATGGCCTGCCACAATTGTCAAACAATAGTTACATCAACAATCCAATGGTATGTGTACACTATTTCTATCATAATTAACGAGTGGTCACCCACACATTAGTTATATCATTCGTTAATTTGCACATACTACTAATCACAACATTCAAGTCTACACCTTAACATGTAATGCCATGACAACATTAGCAACACATAACATACACTACTGTACATACCCTCAATTGTTCATCGACAACAGGGTCATTTATATTAGGGAGTGAAAGTGTTATCACAGATCAGTTTGACAGCTATCACCTTTACTACAATTTCATTCATGTCATGTACTGCAAGCGTTTCATATTTACTGTTGAAATAAATGTAACTCAGCTGCATAGACAACGATTGTCATACACTGTCAATAAAGTCCAGCCTGTTCCAGCAATCCTCTCCAATTATTCACAAACTCACCTCCCGCCGCCTATCGTTAGAGAGGGTCATTTCTCCACTGAACCTCTGACACATACATCTACCCCAAAACGAAAATCAGACCACACTGGGCTCTCTCCACAGGCGGCTCATCTCTTCATTGGGTATGTCAACCCCAATATTTACAACCAATAATGTTACATTTGTTCCTTTTTTCCATTCCATATATGTATCGCCAACCTTGTCTCATACCATCTTCCTTAATTTATTCCAATTGTATGTAGTTCGTACAACTCCCCACAAGACAACCCTGCATCATCCCATTCGTCTGGCACCAGAAGAAAGATTTCACTTCCACTAGATGATGAGAAAGCCACCAGCAGGTTGCCTACTCTTCTTTATACTTGAATTTATTTTTCCCTCTCTTCCACCATTGCTCCCACCAATACTTTGTTTATTTACTTGCAAACAAGATACATCTTACATTTCCACCAACAATTCCACTCCATTCGATGACCTTACATCTCACTACAGTACCCTCAACAATGACCTGATCGGTAAATACAACTCCCCAATAAATGACATATTACGTTACTTACATCTACTATGACATTCTTTTCTCTACTATCCTTCTCAGTGCTTCACGCCCAACTGATGATGTCAGCACCAATGCAGCCACACCGTAGATGACTTGACCACCATGCTTCACCGTGAAAACTGGCAGTAGCCAATGTTTTGATCCGCTACTTGTAATATATAACTATGTTCTTCCTTGTAATGACATCACATGTAAACAATGTGGCATCCCTGCCACAACTTTTTCCATGTATGATACCTCCAGTTTACATCTTTTGACAAGAAGAATGTCTTACATGGAAATAATTTGCACTCATTTTCTGGATGCAGAATCACTCCTACTCCGTAATATAATTTCCTCTGCATACAACTACACACAATTGCATCTTTCTTTATAAAATTTGATATTAATTTACCGCAATCTCTGAGAACATATTATTTACCCCAAGAGGATTTTCCAGCAATGTAGGCTGCTTTTTTGTTTTGGTCACATCATCACATATTTCATTCACAAGGTGAAAAAATCAACTTATATTGATGCGCACTTGAGCTTACTGTACTCAGGTCTAAATTGAGAAACACAGTTACTAACCATCAAATATACGTTGCAACATGAGAAAATTGTGAGTATGGTTGATGGAGTTGATAACTAATAGAAGCGTGTAGAAGGCATCAAGAAAATGAGATTCGCACAAAATGCACTAGCCAACACTAAGTGCTGTGAGGAAGCCGGCAATCTTGTACCTACCGAAGATAAATTCAGCCTCTCTCAACCAATCCTTTATTTTGCATGTTAAGTTTGGTTTTGTTGTTCCATTTCATATGTATGAATTTTCTCAAAACAAGTTGTAGATTTAACTTCTCAAAGAAGAAAATTTGGTGTTCACTTCATCAATATTCACCAACTGACACTGAGGTTTGTCAAAAAGCCGGCACCCTTCCACCTCCTAAGGTAATGTTGGCTTCTCTCAGCTAATATTCTCTCAGTTTTCAACAAGATCAGATTGATGCTATATTTCATGGTCACCTACTGTCCATATCCATGTCAGGGGCCAAACTTTCAGTAAGGCCCTCATATAATTGGCTGAGTTCGGAAGGCATGCAAGTCAATACCAGCTCCATCATACATTAAAAAAAAAAAAAGATCACCGATTATGGAATTTATAGTGTACGATTCCGTTCCAATTTTTCAAGGTCTGATTTCAATATAATTGTTTTCTTCATTAGTTGTTTCCGGATTTAAGTTTTATGATTCTCATTCAATTCTATGATTTAGGATTTATGTTTCCACTCCATTGTCTTTCGAACACAATTGTGGTTCAATCACCTCATTTTTTTCAAGATTAATGAAAGATTGGAGTTCACAAATAATTGTTTTTTGCTTACATTTTTTTCAGTAGTTACGGTGCTGATTCTTTCCACTTGCTGAGAAAGAAGGGTACTTCTATTTTGCTCTCTGTACAGTCTTTCAGGTAGTTACGGTGCTGAACTACAATGAGTATGCTTCTTGGTGAGTCATATGTATCTTTGTAAATGTACTGCTTATTTAAAAACTGCATGTTACGGATGAATGCCAATATAATTCTCTCGCTTATTTGTAGGTGAGATGAGGATAATATGGAAGCCAAATAATCTACACCAACTACCTTCTATTGATGTGTGCTCAAAGGATGGATATGTGTGCATAATAAGAAAATGAAACATTCAATCCAAGTGAGGTAATACGAGCATATCATTCATTTTATAGAATATGAATACATCTTCACTAGAGTGAGGCAACTCTAAACTTGCATCAAATTTGTCCTTTTGTTTGTCTACAAGTTTAAAAAATCTTCACTATTTCAGGCAGTAGGTGCACTATTTAGTCATGCTGAAATATTTCTATTCCAAGCAATTATTAAATCAAGTTACAATTGTTTTACCTAATTCTTTATTACAACTTCTGAGGATATTCTTATTCAACAATAGATTGAGAGAGTATTTCTTCACAGTGCTTCATTTGCTACCTTCCTACACTCTGTTTGCAGGTTCAGATATGACAACTTTGCCCTAACTTATTTGACTATAATTCCAGAAGTAAATAAAAATGCAAGTGCCGGTTCGTTGACTGCAACTGCTATTACGAAGCTATATTACTAGCAAATAAGTAAGTTGTACTTTCCTCTCGCAAATATTATGTTCTTCCAAACTGGTACAAATTAGTTGCAAAATAGTTCTATAGAAGAAGAGGTTCATGCTTCATTTGTTGAGATAAAGACAAATTTTTTTATTCGCAATTTAATCAAAATTGAGTTAATTAAGCCCCCATATATTGTAAAAAGGTATGAAAGAGCAAGTTGAGGATTCATTACTTCGACTTTCATGTGCTAAAACTTTGGCTCGTAAACATAAAAGTATAGTACGTACATTTTTGCAAAAGTTAGGTTCAATATTTTTAGAAGAGTTCTTAGGTGAAAGTCGGATCGGACACGACCAAGTCCGAGTTGACTCGGCCGAGTTTCCAAACCATGGAAAAAACTAACAAAAAAAAATGGAGTTGCCTCTCAATTATGCAAAATGTGCATTAATTCAGTTTATCTCTGGCTGCAATTTTCTCAATTAAATACGAAATACACTCAGTTAAAACTTAAAAAAGATACAAAATTTAACCTTTCTTCTCTTGTCACCATAATGGTTAATGCTTAAGTTTGTTAAATATGTTATATGAGAAAGAAGAAGGCAACTCACAAGGCCACATCTACAGTTGACAAGAGGCTCCAGAGCACCTTCAAATGCATTGGAGTCAATTCAATTCCCCGCATTGAACAAGTGAACATCTTCAAAGATGACATTGTCATCCAATTTCAGAATCCCAAAGGTAAAACATCAACTCCAAAATAAATGCATAATAGATATTGCATCCAAATTTATGTGCATAAAGTTCCCACAATCTGATCTTTTTGGTTAAATAAGTGACAAGATAAAATACTATTGTTTTGAAATCAGAAAAAATTACACACTTGCTCACAAGCATCTTCATTTGATTTTGTATTTCGCCTTTTCACCAAAAAATTACTGTTGTGTGGTGGTTTGTATTGTCATCAAACTTCTAATTTTTGTATTTTTGTGATCTCCAGTGCAGGCATCAATTGCGCCTAACACCTGGGTTGTCAGTGGATCACCTCAAACTACAAGTAAATTATATTTAGTTTCTTTTTTCATTCTTAGTTCTTTTTTTATTTCTTCCCAAAATTTGTTGTTCAATTACTGCTGCGAAGAATTAAATGACATTTGTGTTTCTTTTATAACAGACCTTCAGGATATACTCCCATCAATTATCAACCAATTGAGTATGTACAAAATATCTGTTTTATCCTATTTACGATTTTTCATTTAAATCAAGAATTTATATCTCACAATTTATTTTCCCTTTCTGATGATTTTTAGGCCCTAACAACCTTGACAATCTGAAGAGGATATAGCAGAGCAGTTCCAAAAGGAGGCAGCTGACAAGGCGGGCCCGAATGATGGTGCTGCTACCACTGGAGCAACTGTATGTACCTTGGAACAACCTAGACAATTTGACATTTTACGTATGTACCTTCCTTCCCAATTACAGGCCCAAATAATTTATTGAGAGCCCATTAACATCATCCCTATCCAATTGAAATAGAAGGCCCAACTGAAGGTAATCCAGCTAACATAACTCATCCCACAAAACATATTAAAATATGTTCTTCCAACCTCCTCCACAGTTAACATATGTCCCCCACTTAAGCTCACAACTGAACAGTTGGCACTCTCCAGTGACCATCAACAGCCACCTGTCCTACTTACTCCACTACCTCCATCCACTACACCATCCACTACAAACCTTCTCCCAAGTATATCCGCCCTTGAACCTATTTAAATCAACTCAAACTCAATAACAGTGAGAAGACCTCCACATAATCTCCACTTTAAATACCACTTACCTTTACACATCTCTCCAACAAAATCTCCTTCTCCACCAACCCCCCACACAACTCTCACATTAAATCACCTAACTTACCCAACTTACAAAAAGAAAACAAAATGGCATTGATGCCCCTCCAGGCCCGTCAACTTCTAACAAGACTTACCATAGACCTATGTATGCAACTTCCCACCTACCGACATGACACTGATATCCGAGGCCTCACCAAGGTGATGGTGACAATCCACGTCCGACGTCCGACTGTACCATCGGTAGAGAAGACCTTCTCCTCAGCATACGAAGATAACATCACCCTAGCAGAAGACCTGGCATCTCGAATGGCCTTACATTTCATCCAGGCCTATTACGTGGGAGACAACCGAGTTACCACGTACTTCAACACTCACATCATCAGCCAAACTAAGAAAGCGTGGCAAGCTGTCGCAGAGCGCCTGGCAAACCAACTTGACATAGCGCGAGACTCAATCCGCATACTCCACGACAAACTATTCCAGTCTAGAATCGAATACAACAACTTATCCGACAAAATGAGGCACACCAACATGTTCGAAACTCTGAAGAACAATGCTCACTTCAGAGAGCTGACTGACGAGGCAACAAAACAGCGTTGCCACATTGATATGCTCGAAAACCGCCTCCAGTACATGGAGAATATGAATACTATGCTCTGCACCACCCACCTCCACCTACTGCAACTACCTAGGCCACTTGAGACATCAGTCTCCAGTGGCAGTGTGCAGCCCATATTCCACGAAAATAAAGGAAGGCATGCTCCCCCCTATCCATCAAATCGTGTCAATATCACTGAGGTTTGAAGAGACCAGCTTGGAAGTAACCTCCTCTGTTAAAACTGAATGTGCAGCTACCTTATCCTATAAATCTATATTTTCTAATCATCATATTGTACTTTTGTACCAATATTTTCCTTTTCTAACCAGCATTTTGTACCCCACTAATTTTGGACCACTACTTTGTAAAATACCCTCCTATGCAGTGGGAAATAAATGGAAATAACTTTTCACATATTTGGTGTCTTTTTTTTTCAAAGCCCTCTTAACCTTTAGGACAATTCGATGTACAACTTCATTAGCAGAACATACTGCCTTCGCACTGTCACATATCATACATCTCAGTGCAACTAACATATTTGTATTATCACTGGACTATCAAAATAATGTCAGATGCCATGATATATTTCTCTTACAATTTGTTCAAATATTCAAATATTCATCTACCATATACAGAAGGGGAAAAAATCACCCTCATGTATGCCAACATACATTAAAAAAAGCCAGTGATATCGAAGAATCGATTTCAATATGATGTCAAACTTTATCTATGGGAAACTTACGTTCAATTGTTCATTATGGTTATTCCATTGTTCGAAATTTAATTATAAGAGACTTTTGATCATTCCGATTGCCAACATATTGTCCCAACAAGCAAACAAAACAGATTTAATAGTCCAACAAAATAGTTGCGGCGTAGCCGCAACAGAGGTAACTAGTTTGCTAGAAAGAATGATGAAGATGTCGGAAATAAAAACCAGCAGATGCAGATCACAATTACTCAGAAAAAATAAAAGAAGAGCTTATCACAAAAGTGTTAAATAATATAAGATGCTGAAAGCCGTGATTTTTATTAATATCCAAAGTTAATTACAAATTAATAAATATATCCACTTTAGTTGGATATTTTTAAAAATGTCCAAATCAGTCATTTAATGGCTGGTCTACTTGTTTTCTCAACCGGCCATTAAATGACTAATTTTTTTTTTCTCCACCAGCCAGTCCAGGTATTTATAAAAATAGCAAAAGTGTTCCATTTTTTTCCAAAATATCATTTTCACAAAATTCACACTCTCTCTCCTCATTTTTTTCTTTCTCCAAAGTTCCGACATTTTTATTAATATCCAAAGTTTAATACAAATTATTAATTATGCCCAGAATTCAATTCAATATCGAAAAATGTCCAAACCGGCCAGAAAATGGCCGGTTTACTCTTTTTTTTTATTAGAGAGAGACACTATATGAAAATCAAAATATTGAAATCTAACTCTAAAAATTTGAAATTTTTGTTTAAATTAGTTGTTATATTTTTTTTATGTATAATTAGCATATTTATACTAAAATACGATAGATTAATTGAAATTATGTTGAATAACACTAAATTATGTTAAATTACGCTAAATTACATTAAATTACGCTAAAATACGGTAAGTTACGCTAAATTACAAATGAATAGGGACGATATCTTCACTAAAAAGGCGAAAAACGACGATGAAACTTCAAACGGTCATAAAACGGTGCTCGAGTGTCCGATTTCAGCAAATGACCACTTTTCGGAAAGCTTGCAAAAATACGCATGCGTCCGTGCTCGCGATGCCGGATTCCAAAATTCAGAATCGCCAAAAAACAAAGGGAAGAGCCTCAAAACTTGAGTGGAAGTTTCCGATTAAGATTTTCATTTCTATTATTCAATCCAAATAGCTCAGTAAATTAGTTACATAATGAACTTGTAGAATACCAATTTTTACTATTTTTGAATTTTTTTACTATTTTTTATGATTCATGAAAGATGAGCAAAATCAGTCTACTATAGCGTAATTTTGTGTAGTTTAGCGTAATTTACCGTATTTCATCATAATTAGCGAAGTTATTGTAATTTAACGTAATTTAGTATAATTGAACATAATTTATTGTAATATAGTGTAATTCAACATAATTTCAAGTAATCTAGTGTATTTTAGTATAAATATGCTAATTATACATCAAAAGAAGTAATATAACAAATAATTTAAACAAAAATTTCAAATTTCAAGAGTTAGATTTCAATATTTTGATTTTCATATAGTGTCTCTCTCTCTAAAAAAAAAAAAGAGTAAACCGGCCAGAAAATGGCCGGTTTACTAAATTTTTTATTTTTTTAAGAGAGAGAGACATCTGGTACCTAAGCCGGCCATTTTCTGGCCGGTTTGGGCATTTTTCGATATTTGATCGAATTCTGGGCATAATTAATAATTTGTATTAAACTTTGGATATTAATAAAAATGTCGGTCCAAAGTTTCTCCTCCTCTTCTTACATTTACAAGTAAGTCTCTTTATTTTTTTTAAATTTATTTGAATTCCAAAACAGTTGTAAATTGATAGAATTTGTTAGAAATGTACCAAAATTAGTATAATTTAGTTCTCAATTAGTTTTAATTTGTGGTAATTAAGTTGAATTAGTTTTAATTAGTGTAATTAGTTTTTATTAAGTAAATTTTAGTTTAATGGTTGTAAATTGTTAGAATTTGTTAAAAATGTACCAAAATTAGTATATTTTTATTTAATTAGTTTAATTAGTTTAATTAAGTATATTTTACCATATTTAGTATATTTTAGTTTTAATTAGTTAAATTAGCATAATTTAGCATATTTTGGCATATTTTAGCACATTTTAGCATATTTTTTAGCGCAATTAGCATATTTTAGCGTATTTTAGAATATTTTAGCGTATTTTAGCCTATTTAGTCTATTTTAGCATATTTAAGCCTATTTAAGTATATTTTCACTTTTTTTAGCATATTTTAGCGCTAATTTAGTTTTAATTAGTTAAATTAGCAAAATTTAGCATATTTTAGCATATTTTAGTACAATTAGCATATTTTAGCGTATTTTAGAATATTTTAGCATATTTTAGCTTATTAGCCTATTTTAGCCTTTTTTTAGCATATTTTAGCGCAATTAGCATATTTTAGCATATTTTAGCATAATTTAGCATATTTGATGATATTTTTGCCTATTTTTGCATATTTTTGCACAATGTAGCGCATATTTTAGCCTATTTTAGCCTATTTTAGCTTATTTTAGCATATTTAAGAGTATTTTACCGTATTTTAGCCTATTTTATCATATATTTTCACATATGGTAGTGCAATTAGCCTATTTTAGCGCAATTTAGCTCATTTTAGCGTAATTATCATGTTTAGGGTTTAGGGTTTACTTAGCATAATTTTAGCATATTTTAATTTGAAATTAGGGTTTAGGGTTTATGGTTTAGGATTTACTTGGTTAACATAATTTTATTTTTAACATTAGGATGGCTAGAGGACGGCCTAGGACTCGGCCAGTTCCAGCTGCTACTGATGAGCCGATCGCCCCTGATAGCACGGATCATTTCAGTCCTCTCCTATGGATGCTCGTGAGGTAACCTTTTTTTCTTTTTTAAATTTCAAATTTTGATGAGTTTAAATTTTGTTGTGTTAACACTATCTATAATATATTGTGGATAACTTTTTTCAACGCAGGAAAAATTTCTTTTAGATGTCAAGCTGTGGTGCGTTCACATGCGGTACTACGAGGCGATGGACCCGTATCTCATCAATCTGGGGTTGTATAGTATTGTCTCTATAGTGCAGAGTGGGAGTGGGATCATCAATGCATCTCTCATTGCAAGACTAGTGGAGCAATGACGTCCCGAGATGCACACGTTACACTTACCATTTGGAGAGATGACGGTGACACTTCAAGATGTAAGTTTCTTATGGGGTTTTCCTATTAGTGGCACACCCGTTGGTGGCGTATCTAACAGCAGTCGGTTTGATGACCACATCGATCAGTTGTTGGGAGCTGATCTGGACGAGTTACGGGCTAGTCATGGGACGTCTGAGTTCCATATGGAGATGACCAAGTTACGACAACACTTCCGCGCCAGTCTGACAGCAGAGTCCACTGTTGAGGATATTCATAGGTAATACCTATAAACTCTTTCTATTACATTTATTATTTACTTTATATTATTTCGAAAAGCGTTTTATTATCTACTTTGTATTGCTTTGTAATGGACCTTTTTGGTTCTGTCATGTTTGATGATTCCAGCGGTGATTGTGTCCCGCTGATGTATCTCCCGCTGCTGACAGACCTTGACAGCCCTTCGAACTACAACTGGGGTGGGGTTGTCCTAGCCCATCTGTACTATAGTATGTGCCATGGTTGTAAGGTAAGTCCCTATCTCTTTTCTTATTTAATTATTTTCTCAACCAATCTAAATACCTTGGCGGCTAATATTCTTGAAAATGCAGAATGAGGTGAAGCAAATGTATAGGCCGGTACTTTTGCTGCAACATTAGTCGTGGTCACGGCTACCGGTAGGCCGGCCTATCCCGAATGAGCCTCCGGTATGGGGAGAGACCGATTAGTCCAGATGCCCAGCATATGCCAAGAAATGGCACGGTACTCACAAGGATCAGGGCCACGGTGGTACCTTGGGTATCAGGCCGGTCTGTTCATAACTGCAGAGTTTAGCTGCAGAGCAGATTGACTGGGCTCCGTACGATGAGCTCTATGAGACTAAGAAGTTGCTGAGAATTTGTCTGGAGCAGCGGGCGAGATGATGGTACAGAGGTCCACTAGTCTGCTTCTGGATAGTGGAGCACCACTACCCGTAGATCCAGATTTGCCTAGGTCTGAGATAAAAAAGCTGCACAAGTAAGTCATATTCTATTATCTATTATCCCCATATTACTTGATAGCTTTGTATTGCAACTAATGTGTTTCTTACAGTACTAGCCACGAGGCATATCCCGATAAAGACTCGAGTACGCATTATGAGGAGTACTACGCTAGGGCAGCGGCTTTGGGACATGCCAATTTATGGCAGATGCCAGATGACTTTGTACAAACCCTGAGACATCCCCTATTGAGATATGAGTCTTGGTACTTGCGAGTCGGCATGGCATCAGTGTATTTGTAGGGCGATTATGGTGTCTTCCTAAGCAATAAGATCCAGGAAGACCCAGAGGGTTACACCCCCAATGGTCGCAAATGGGCTCGCGCGATAATGCACCTAAAACAACACATTTGTTTACTAACTTATTAGTTCATAAATGTTTGATCTAACAAATTATTTATTTTGCAGCTTTTGGTGGGGCTTAAAGGTTACGCACATGTGATCAAGATGTTGGGAAAAAAGGGCTATAGAGCTTTTGGATGCTTGTTATTGAGGAGCCATGCCAATGTTGTTGAGGATGCTGGGCACGACTGGCATCTCATCAACATGTTGCGAGACGCCGGAGAGAACATCGACTGGAGTAAGGTAGATCCTTACGAGCCTGACGCGTCCTCGATTATAGCTAGTGAGATGCCATCTCCCCCAAAGAGCAGCCAGAGTGGGACTATCATCGTTAGGTATTGTCCATGACTGGCTGACATGCATTCTATGACGCGCAGGGACGTCCAGTTCAGCCTATGGTATGTCATATTTCATTAGCTGTCAAGTTAGTACAAATTTCTTCCTCAGAACAAATTTACTTAATTATTTGTATGATTGCAGGGTCCGGCCTACACGCCGCCACCGCCATCGCAGCAGGAGCCTCCAGAGTTCTTTCCTATAGAGGATGAGGGGCCATCTTTCAGTCTGGATGTCTTCGAGTTCGGGGACCCTCTAGAGTTTGAGCCGACGAGACGACAATATGAGACTGAGCTACCTCATGATAGAGAGGCCAGTGGTAGCCGGTCGCAGACTCAGCCTGACTTTCCGACTGAGTTGGCAGCATTCATCTTCTCTACACCCCGCTAGTCCCTAGGGGTGAGGATGAGAATGTCTGGGATACCGTGGTACGGGTGCGCAGAGAGGCCGAGGCTGATGTCGTCACACTGAGAGAGAGAGTGGCCGAGACCATGGTCCGGATATATTTATTAATTTGTATTTAATTTTGGATATTAATAAAAATCACGGTGCTGAAAGCAAAGGAAACATGGTAATATTTAAACTATATGTGCCTAATCAATTGGAGATGAAGACTTTGAAAATTCACGTGGAATGCATCAGAAAGTACACAAGAATGTACAAAAATGTCAAAAACACATCTATTCTATGAGAACAGAGTAGGTCCGATGCCCATTAGACTTACTTTTAGGTTCAACGAGCATGATGACTGCCCGATCTAATTTAAAATTTGTGCGCATGAAAATTGAAACAGACACGCACGGAGTTTAAAGCGTTCCGCACGAATCTTGAAGCAAATCGACGGTGATTAAACCCATCGAACCAGAGTAGGTCCGATGCCCATCGGACCTACTCTGTTGTGCTATTCTATATAATGTGCCATGCAATACGTTGGATCATTAATCCAGCGTCGAACTTTTATGTAAAATAATTATGTGCAATATGTTGGATCATTAATCTAACTTTGAACTTTAATAAAATTAATAATTATGTATTGTATATTATCAGTTTTGTATCCAATTAAAAGTGATCAATATAATTAAGTTTTTTTTTTTACACTAATGTGCAATACAGTGTGGATCTTTAATCTGTAGAATTTCAAAAAAAATATTCACATTATTTATGGGTTGAAATAAATAATTATAAACTCAGACAACTAAGGGGTTTAGCGTTTTCACGTTCAAAATGACTTCAATTTAATTATGCATCCTACTGCCAGGTTCTAAAAAAAAAAATTTAATTATGCATCCTATTAATTTGTAGAGAATAATTTTGGTGGCGACGATGACTTTTGTCAACCCAACACAAAATGCTAAAATGAGGTTCATTTATGAAGAAATGAAGATGGCTCATATAAATAGAGGTGAATGTTCAAATTTCTTATTTGAGAAGAGAAAAATTAAAATATTCGTTGAAATTAGAATGGAATTGATAAATCGAAGGACAGAATGAGCCCCACCCCTACCGAATTCGTATCCTCCGAGTTAACACAAATTTTGAGTTAAGATATTCGATTTAAATCCGCATAACTATTAAAATGCCCCGTACATTATAGGTGTAGGCCGAATTAATTCAATTTTTAATTACACAGTGCAAAAATTAATTTCTTTTTACTTAAACTAATTGACAGCAGCTATCTAGTATAATTTTTATTAAATAAAATAAAATTACATCCATCATACAACATCTACTTCAACATCATTATATTTCAATCCAAACAACACATTAACATCTAACAATACATCATTAAAAATCATCTAACAACACAACACAACATCTACCAACACAACATCTAGCAAACCGACTTCAAATAGTCGTCACTCTCCTTTCTCACCTTCTTGATCTCCACTGCACCAACTGGACAGCAACAAGAAGGATGAGGCATTTAGTTTGTTTTTTTGTTGGTTGGAGTAAGGTGGCGGGTGGGGGAGGCCGGCACGAACGGCCTCCTCCCCCAACCCTGCCTAGGGTTTCGGTTTGACTGGTTTAGAGGTAGGAAGAATGGCAGAGTTAGGATTTAGAGACGGGTATAGGGTTTAGGGCGGCGGTCTAGGGTTTAGAGTCGGCGAAAGGTGGAACGACAGCGGCAAACTGTGAAAGCTGATTCGAAGAAGATTACTGACGGGAAGAGGTGGTGCGCGCTGTGCTGGTGAAAAACAACGACTCTGAATATAATTGGAGGTGGGCGGTGGCGGCTAGGTTTCACCCCTTCCTACCTAATGCGGGGGTGGCAATTCTATTTTTTTTGTCAATTCAGTTTTTAAAATTTTTAATATTAAAATTTTTATTTTAAAAAGTTTAACAAATACATCTACTTTCACATATATGTTCACAAGTTATTCTAAACTCATATGTTCAAATAAATTAAAAATACTGCAACTTTTTTTTTCAAACTACCAAAGTAAACAATATAAGTGTAGGATGTTAAATCCAAAATAAACAATATAAGTGTAGGATGTTAAACGCATGCGTTCAGAAAATCTGTGTTTAGCTAATTGTTTCAATAATTAGAAAAATTTTAGTGATTTTAACTGCTTGACTATATGAGTTAAGAATTGAATAAAACTAACGTGTTATGTTTATGAAGAGAGTTTGGTGAGCATAATTTTAAAATTTATTGGATTGACTTCAAATAACGAATTTAAACTGCTGAAACTTGAAGCCGATCTAATTTACGAGTGATGATGTGCATGTAAAATTTTTAAACTTTTGAATTTATTTAGTATAAAGTGAAGCTAAACAAATGAAGTTTATAAGTTATTATAATGCGTTCATTAGTTGTCACTTTTTGACAGCTTGACTTTGTATTAAGTGAATTCGGAAAATTCAAAATTTTACATATACACACATCACTTGTGAAGTAGATCGGTTTAAACTATTTGAATTCGTCATTTAAAGTCAATTCGATAAATTTAGAGTTGATGCTCACATGCTAGTTTTGCTTCAAAAATAACGTGTGACCATACGAGTACGAATCTGTTGTTATTCTTTTGAATGTAGATCAACAATTAGATGAGCAAAAGTAGAAACTCTGACTTTTACAAAAGAATAACAACAGATTTTCTATTTTCTTTTTTGAAAGGTTGGTAGTGGCTAACTGGCTACCAACTAATAACGAGTCCGGCTAGTATAACATTGGTGTCATTTCGGCCTATATAACACAAACTCCAAAATCTATCGTATCGACTTCAAACGGTTAATCCAACCGTTCAAACTCTTCTACTTTATGAGTGGTGTGTTTACATGCAAAATTTTATAATTTTTTGAATTTTTTTAGTATCAAATCAAGCGGTCAAATGTGTGAGTTTTTAAGTTAATTTTAATGCATTCATTTTTCAAGATTTTTGACCGCTTGATTTGGTACTAAAATAACTAGAAAATATTTTTTTTTTGCATGTAAACGCACAACTCATAAAGTAGAAGGGTTTGAACGGTTGGATTAACCGTTTGAAGTCGATACGATAGATTTTGGAGTTGGTGTTATATAGGCCGAAATGACACCAATGTTATACTAGCCGGACTCACTAATAACAACAGATTTTCTCGCGTGACGATACATATAGGAGTGAAAACGGATCAAATATGGAGCAAATAGTAATAAAACCATATTCGTATCCGTTTTTCTATTTTTGAGATACATATACGGACCGGATATTAGCCATATACGAATTATACAGATACGGAGCGGATCGAATATTTATTAAAAAAATTATAAATATTATTAAAAATATGAAAGTTCATAATATTTATCTAATTATAATGATGAATAACATTAATTTTTTATAATATATATTAAATTATATGGTATATATCTACTATTCATATACGAATAATTGAAACATAAAACTATGTTCGTATCCGTATCACACGGATATTCAGATATTTATATCTTATTTTTCGAATACGGATTGAATATTATCCACTATGTTTTCACCTCTAAAATAGGTATTGTATATTATTAACAAAGCTCTCATCGTAGTAAAATCAGCTCTGCAAATAGTAGTCCCAATTACCAGGGAAAAAGCCTCCAATTCGTACCAATTACAAAGGCAAACCCTTAAACCCTCTGCCGCCTCCACTCCGCCGTTGCGTTGCCACCCCGATTCAACCCCAATTTCACAGCACTAGGATATAAAGAGTGTGAAGGAGAGAAGAAATGAGGTTGAAGAAGCAAAAGAGGCACCGGAAAGTGGTGCGGTTCTATTCGGCTTGTTTCGGGTTCAGAGAGCCGTACAAGGTGCTGCTGGATGGGACCCTGGTGCACCACCTCCTCTCTCACGGCCTCTCTCCGGCCGACGACGCTCTCTTCCGCCTCCTCGGCGCCCGCTGCCTCCTCTTCACCACCAAGTCGGTCTCCTTTTTTTTTATTTTTAATCTCTCAGCAAAGATATATGTAAATTAAAAGGGGATAACATATGAAGGAGGAGTGGTTGGTTATGGTCTTGTTTGCAGGTGCATTGTTGCGGAGATTAGAAGTCTCGGACCCTCGCATACGGAGACGTTAGAAGCTGCCAAGCAGCTCATGATTGCTAGGTATTTATTTTTGTGTGGTTTGGTATATTGAGGAATCAATTGTTCATGTTGAAAAGGTTTCATACTAGTTGGTGTGTGTAACAGTTGGTGATTTTTTTACTATATGCATTTAGGTGTGAACTGAAGAGGAATTAGGCAAAAAGGAATTGCTATTTGATCATGACTTGTCAATCTTGTAGAACCTAATTGATTTGTAGCCAATACTTTGTGAAATCAAGACACATATATATAGCCTCTTTATATATGGTCTTGAGTTTACTAAGGACTTGATTTATGAAGCCTCTTTGTTTAGTTGTGTTTTTGTTTATTTTTAAGTCAGTTGAAGACATGAGATAATATGAGTGTTTTGCAACAAACATCGTGGAAGGCTTGTTATTTATATACAAAAGAGCACTAAAAACATCCACTTAATTAACTTCTCTGTAATTCTGTGTAAAGAGAATGATGCGAAAGCTCAGTATTGGCTGCCATGAAATTAAGATATAATTTTGTTGCAGGTGTGACCATGAAAAAAGGGTGACTGGTACCAATTGCATCCAATCAGTAATCGGAGAGAACAACTCAGAACACTTCTTTGTTGGTACACAAGATTCAGATCTTAGAAAAATGTTTCGAGAGGTTAATACTCGCACCTTTCTCTGCATTATTCAACAATTCAATGAGGTTTAAGCTTTCTAATTTTCTGTAAAATGAATGTAAAATAGGTACCAGGAGTCCCTGTTATATATGGGCTAAAAAATTCTTTGTTCCTAGAGCAACCTTCCTTTAGCCAACGGGAGTTTGCAAAGTCAGAGGAAGAGAAACGCTTGCACGTGACCGAATCTGAGGTGCAAAAGTTTTTTAAAAAGACCTCTAGGGAAAATCTATCTGAAGGTGATTCTGATGGAACTCAAGAAGAGCAAGCTAGAACTATTTTGCATTCTAAGAAAAGATCACTGGATGTAGACAAGCCTCAATTTAAGAGGAAGATGGCAAAGGTATGGTTTCCACTTTAAAAAAAAAGGATTTGATAATTATGTAAGAGCTTCTATAATTTTTCATCAGTTCTGGTGTCAACCTGTTTGTATTGTACTGGCACCATTTTGTCCAAATTTTAGGCTTTTTTATTTGTGTTAAAGATCCCTTAGGAACTATATTGAATGAGGCTGAATGGTCCTGAAGTTAGCTTTAGCAAAGGCAATATTTCACAGTGAGGTTACCTAGTGAGGTTCAGAATGCAGTTCAATTGCAAAATTGCACAATTGCAGGGTTAATTGAGGCAATATAAGGTTTGGTTACAAAATGGGGATAACAATATTTGATAACCACACACACTGAACTTAACAATAAGCACTGTCACGTTTCTAGAAATACTCATAACATTGTCTTAAATAATAATCTACAGGGCCCTAATCCACTTTCTTGTAAGAAGAAAAAGCAAAAGGGTGAAACTTCAGAAGTTCAAAATCAAAATAAGGTGAGGTCTATGGCCTATATTTTCCTCCATTCCCATATTGTTGGCTTTAGCTTTAATTAATTCTGAAATTTATTTTCCTCCGGAAGACAGTTTTAAATGACTTTCGGAATGCTGTGATTATTGAAAGAACAATATATTATTGCCCTATTGCCCTATTGCCCTCTACTTGATGACAAAACTGGTTCCCCCGAATGTTTTTGCAATTAACTCATCAGGACTCCTTAATATTTTGATGACGTAGGTGGGAAAGGAAGGGCCGGTGAGTAAGAGAAAAAGAATCAGGAAGCGCAAAAAGAGCAGTGGCAATGCAAATAGTAAATCAGAGACCGGAAACTAAAGCTTCTTTTACCATCTTCTCATGGATTTAGTTGTGAAATGATATCACACTGATTGGGTTTATTTTTTTTGTACAAGTTCAGAAGTTTTTGTAGCTTTTTCTTCAGGATTGACAATTATTTGCCTCAGAATTGCTTTTCGTTTTCCCTTATGTTGATCATCACAAGTTCATTTCATACTTTAAAATTACAATAATTTGCTTACACAACATATCAACCATAGACAATCATAATCAAAATATTTGACACGCATATATATGAGATAATCGAAATCTATTTTGACGCAAGGAAGAGAAATGATAATTCATCACTCTTTCAGTACAGTACATCAGAATATCTCCTAATTTCTCTGCTCATGACATTACAAAATACATCTAAAAATAAGAACCCCCGATATATTAAAGTTCAGCCGAGTGCTCAAAACTGAGCAGGTACAATGAAGATAACACCCAAACATTTAAAACTTGAAATCCTTCTTTTTGGATTTGCTATCCTTCTCCAGCTTTCGCTTTTTCTTGTTTGCATTCTACAGTGGAAAGAAAGAATTTTAAATTAAAGTTAACCAGCTTGATAAGTACACAAGATAGTGTACAAAATAGGAATGAGAATGAAAACCAACCTCTGCAACCATGTCACTGAAATCTTCTTTTTGATTCCGAAGCTTCTCAACCTCTCTTGCTTCTTCATACCTGTGCAATTTTAATACAATAATAAATTAGAGTTATTAACATCAATCAAATCCCTGAAATTATATCAGTGAAAAACAGATATATCTTACTTGGCAGCTAGCACATCATCCATGACTTCCAGCTCCTCAGGTTGAATAGTGACATCAACTTTGTCTGTTTTTTGGCCACGCAAAAGATCAACCTGAAACGCAACCATTTAATAATCAGCATTAAGCCCAACAATGAGAGTGATAAAACTTGAAGAAAAATATAATAATAATAGTATAAAATCCCTACCCTCTTAGCTGCAGATTTGTCTTGCGTGCCCAGAACATATCTGTTATACAAAAGAAGCAATATGAGAAACATGCAAATAACAATAAAATAAAGAAGAAAATGACCAAACAAGAGAAGTGTGGCATACGTGTGAGTTGTCCCGAGCAAGGTGCCTGGAGCAATCTTCTCTTCCTTTTCCTCAAGAACCTTCAAAAAAGACATGGAAACATTCAATTAAACAACAAAATAACAGCATATGGGGCAATTGAGAGAAAAATGGAAGGAAGACAAAATACCTGGTATAGTTGCTTGTCAGAGGGCTCTTTCCTCTGTTGCTTCCTGAGGTCAATAACATCTGGGGTTTCGACTCCAGTGGGAGTGCTAGAAAGAGAGTCAACAGATTCAATGCCGTCAGCCATGGCCTCTTCATCCTCAAGTTCTTCTTCTTCCTCCTCCTCTTCCTCTTCTTCCTCTTCCTCCTCCAGGTCTCCCCAGTGCTTGTTCCTATCTACCGGTAAAGGCTCTTCCTGTTTGTTCATCACAAATAAATTCACATGTTTTGCCAGTTTTCAAATTTGTCAAATCAAAATAGAAAAACATATATTTTAAGTTGAGGACCGCCTCATACCTCATAGTTGGGTTGGTCCTGGTGCTGAACCCCAAAAACATCTCCATAGAGAGGACGGCCAAACTGATTAGAGAAACAAAAGGAATCAGAATTGACTTATACACTTGGTTTGCTTATAATATATCTCTTTTATTGCATTAAGACTGAGAAAAACAAACCTCATCCACAGGTGGCTTGCCCCAGCCACCAGGGTGGTAACCAAAGCTGGCTCCAGGCGGAATAGGTGCGTTTAGGCCAGGAATCTTCAAGCTTGGGTAAGAAGGTGGTGGGCCATATCTCTGATCGATACATTTTATATAAACAATTTAACAATCAGAACAACAGAAAGCAATACAAGGTTGGATAAGCCAACAATTAGAATTAATTTCACATCAAGATTAACCTGCATGTTGATAAGCCAAGGAGGGGGAGCACCATCAGGCATACCAAGAGCTTCCTTCAGTTCTTTAGACAGCATGCCTGGTTTCATTTCCCTAAGCTTGACCTGTCAATGAGAAAAGAATAAAGTTACAATAATTGTTTAAATCAGAACATATAGCTCAAAATACACAACAAAAAGAAAATTTGGTGAACAACATGATATTTTTACCACATTATATTTCACAACTAAATAAGTGATTACAAGATTCCTGTATAAACATGCAGTACCAGATTAAAGCCAAGTATGATGATTTATGTTCTGCAAACTTTAAAAACTAAAAAAATTACCTCAAATTCCTTGCCCTCATAGTAGAGATCACCATGTGAAGTTAGCTTTGGCTTTGTTTGGTACTTGAAAAATGCATCATGCAAAACCTGACAAGATGGCAGAAGCAATTATTAAGAAGTACATGCAACTGGTTAAACTCAATATAATATATCCCGAGTAAAAGAGTACCTGATAATCAATATCCATCTTTCCCATCTTGGGTTGCATGCGCTCGCGCTGCTTCTGTTTCAGTTTCTTACTATCTTCTTTTTCTATGTATGCCTGGAAAGGTCAAAATGAGCATTTAATTTTAGCTCCACCTTGAGTGAGCACAAGATATAAGAAAATATGTAGAAATTGTCTAGAGAAAAGAACTCTAACCTGTCTGATTTTCTCTATCCCAGTAGCAGCAATGAAGTCAGGCAATTGGAAAGGCTGTTTCTCAATACCTCTCTTTCCCTGAAAAAACAATCAAACAACCATGAGAATCTAGAATCCAATGTCAAGTAAATAAATACAACTTTCTTTCCAAGGCTCAGATTCATTCAATCCCGACTGAACTCAGCCTTGTATAGGTTGAGCATGACCAAAGACAAATGACGTGCATTTGCATTTGATGCATGCAAAAATTGCACAAGTACTATTAAGAAAGCATGTAACGAGCACCAAGGCCAATCCCAGCTCCTCCAAGGTCACCTCCAGCCCTGCAAGAGAATTAGATTTACACATAAGAGGGGCGAATCCTGATCTATGCATTACCATACTGTATTAAGCTATGTCATATCATGTGTATGTGTGTGTACATGTATAGTATACAAGCATATTTTCAGATGCACCCCCCAAGATATGTATAGTCATTCTCAAAACCCTATATCACCACATACCTAGTAAAAAGAAAAGAAGAAATTCACCTGTAAAAACTTGCGTTTCTGACACCAGTGTCTTGGCACAGGGACGGTGTTTCGGTATGATTTTAGATAAACCAGCAGCTTCGGATCTGATGCTGTCACATCCCAGACCTACAAGACAAAATTCAATAGTCAACTTAGCATGGTCCAAGATCCCAAAATCTTGTTAAAATTTAATTAATATGACTTAAAATTGTTTGATATGTCTTCAGCTGTAGTTTCCCAATTATTTAACAGATAAATTCCTACATAATCAACTTTCCTTCAAGTTTAATTACCAATCATTTAAATTCCATTAAGTATCAAAGTATAGTACCTCAACAACATCAGGCTTCGAGCATATTTGCTTCAGCTCTGCTATCTTCATTCTCCTTTGTATCTGCAAAAAGTAGGAAAATTTTGATATTACAAAAAAATCCCGGAGTAACCTAAAACAAAATTTGAAAAGAAAAATAATGAAAATTGCTTTATGACCTTCCTTTTCTTGTTGGAAACAGCTCCGTCCTTCTTTTGTTGGCCTTCTTGTTCTTCCTCATCAGAATCAGAATCATCCTTATTTTTTGCCGCATCTGAAGCTTCCTCCTTCTTTGCGTCTTCTTCTGATATTGGAGCAGTTTCCTTGAAGCTAAATTTCTCAAAAACGCTCTTGAAATCCTCTAAAAAGCTTGCATCTACTTCTGCCTTTTCTGGCACATACTCCACTTCTACCGATAAATCCACCTGAAGTAGGTTAAAAATAAATCAGACAGGTACCAAACCCTAAATTCGAGAAATAACGAAGAAACTGAAATAGTACCTTGTGATTATTGGGATAGTTATTCTCCTTCGAACTGTCGTCGTCGGCCATGGGAGCGTCACTGTCTTCATCATCTCCGGTGGCGTTGGCGGAGCTGTTCTTGTTCTTCTTCTGCTTTCGCCTCCGACGGCGGCGCTCGCTTTCTCGCGATTTCTTCTTCTCGGACGATGCGTTCGATCGGGCTCCGTTAATCAGATACTCGCCATTATTTGGGTTAGAATTAGAGTTTGAATGGCTGAGATCGGCTGGTGTTGCTACTGCCGTGGCCATTTTCGCCGCCTTGCGACAAGGGGAGAGAGAAAAAGAGGAAAGGGTTCCTGGAGTGAGGACGCTCTGTAGCCTCTATTCGGGTTTGGGTTTTGGATTTTTAATCAGAGCTTCCTTTGAATTCTTTCCTTTTCCTTGTAAATAATATATGAGTTCATTGCTGTTCTAAGCCCAATACAAGCCAGAACAGAAATAGGCCTATGGGCCTTAGGAGAACAAAAGAGCAAAAAGCCTGGCCGAAAATATCAGCGAATTACTTGTATACTTTTGTTTATGACCAACTGGCAACTGCTCTAAAGTTCTAATTTTTTATAATTAATTTCAGACTTCAATTTGTAAACAATTGTAACCATACATGTCAATCTAGCTTAAATAATTTTATCAGAGCACACTACAACACTGCACCATTATTGGGACTGCATCTATGGCAACACAATACAATGAAATTGGATGTGCCATAGTTTACGAATTCGTTTCCTCTGCATTAACGGAACACACGTTGTCAAATTGAGATCTGCAGTAAAATTAAAGGGCCCCGTGCATCATGAGCGTGGGCCGAATTGGCTCCGATTTTAATTAAACAACCGAGATGCATTAAATTCAAAAGATACTCTTTTGAGTTAATGCAGAAGATGCGGACTGCCGGACTCTCTTCTTACAGGCTCTGTACGGTTAAAATCTGACAGTTCACAATCAGATTCCAACGATCTGTAAGCAATTGGGTGCACACAACATATAGAGTATAGACTATGCCACATCTGCTGCCTACCATCACAAGTTCACAACTATGGCAACAGATTGGACCCATTATTCGTCCTCTAATCCATGTCTATGTGCCCAAAATGTATTCGGAAATATATAAAAAAAAAATGTTTTTATTTATTTATGTAATTATAAGAGTGATCTTTTTGGGAAATGTTGCTGTCAAGGACGGACCCATTATTCGTCCTCTAATCTATGTCTATGTGCCCAAAATATATTCGGAAATAAAAAAAATATTTTTATTTATTTATTTAATTATAAGTGCGACCTTTATGGGAAAAGTTGCTGCAGCAATTTTTTTTTTTTTGCTTATTTTCTGATCCAATTTTTAATCTGAGCGCATGGCAACCTTGCTAGTACGCCATGAAATTTCCTCCCAATTCTTAGATGAAAATGACCGGTGCGGCAGTGCCTCAACGAGTCAGAGTACGAATCGGCTGTTATTCTTTGGAAAAACAAGTTCTGATATTCTTTTGGAAAAAACAAGTTCATGTTTGTCCTCATCCAACCGTTCAATTTTTTTCATGTGAATCTCAATGAAGATCAACTGTTGGATGAGAAACAAATTCCTGTTTTTCCAAAAGATTAACAGCTGATTTCCTTACCCTGATCAAGACATGAAAAGCTACAAGAGAGCAAAGACAGACAATTTTTCCTCACGCATAATGAGCAACCAATTACTTCTTTATGGGTAAATAATAATTTGGTTCAAGTAGACTTGATTGTCAGTTTGTTGTTTTAAATAATACACATTGTTAGGAGGTGTAATTTGAATGATATATTGAAATCCGGGACCTGACAAATACAGAGCAAAATCCATAATTCCTATCAACAAACCAAAAACAAGAAGAAGAAAATGAAAAAGAAAAAGAACTTTGTGGGGCTTTACATCAGTGGTACATCATATCCCCTTATTTACAAAACAGAAAGGAATACACTCACATTTAAATTTATTCATTTTAAGGAAATAAGCAATTCAATTCCAAACTATCCATATCTTATTACAGTCATCTTCCAAGGGAATTCCTAGATTTTTCAAACCTGCATAAGAAGCAAAAGTGGTACATTCAGCAATTTCTAGGAAAAAAAAAGAGCAATTCTTTTTGAAAAAAAATAATGAATCCTTTTTCACGAGTGTTTGTGTACGTGTGCCAGAGAGAGAGAAGAGAGAAGAAAGACCGTGGAAGCTGTCTTCATTTTCTTTCATGCCCACTTAAGCAACCTACAAGTATATGAACAAGATCAAGTAAAATAACTAAAAAATAAATATTTTGCTTATCTGATTGTACCTATAATACAGTCTATTATCCTATATATGCTTGCGGTTGCATAAGAATCTCTAATTGCAATTATTTTTCAAATTTTTCTTTTCAATATCCTTCAATCCTTAGTGCGGAAAAGTGTACAGATGTCTGCTTGTAAGCAAGAACTGAAATAAAAGTAACAAAATACTAATGATACATAGAAGGGGAAGACAGCGCTCAATCAGACTAGCTGAATGCTCAGGTTTTGCTTCGATGGCAATATCCTGGTAGCTTATATGATTTCCCTACCAAACAAATGCACATAATATAATGGATTACTTAATTAACAAATCTTTGATGGTAGAATTGGGTATATATTCCAAATAAAGGAGAAGATAGCAAATCGTGGAACCGCATTTGTTTAATGCATTTATACTGATAAACCTCAAGAAGAAATGAGAAAAAGTGCAATTATACTTGTTGAAACGAAGAGAATATCGCCTTAATATCCTTGAAAACTTCTTCTGGCGGCTTTGCTGCATTGACCTGTATTTTCAAATACAGGATCCACAGAAACAAACATATAGGAGTAATCAACAAGTTTGTTAGATTTCAAGCTTATTTGTTATTGACATGTTAAACTAAAAGGAAGTAATACAATTAAAACATAGATTGAGAAAAATAGAATTTACCTTTCTGACCTTTCCCCTTTGTTCATAGTAAGTAACAACAGGTAAAGTGGACTCTATAAAGACTTTCAAACGCTTCTTTATGGTCTCAACATTATCATCTTCTCTTCCCTATTAAAAACAAATAACAATAAAATTTTGGCAATGAATGACGAGGACAATGATATTGTAAAAATAAAAGTAAATTAGTGTCATTATAAAATAATAATATTGAAAAAGAGGAAATTAACCACACCTGGTTGCGAGACAGAAGCCGTTTTTCCAACTCACTTTCCGGGCAATCCAGAAACAGTAAGAACTCAGGTTCAATATTGACCTACATAATTTGAAATATATTTTTTCAACTTCTAACTTTAACTGTCGAGATAAACCAAGCTCATACCTGGTAGCATGTGATAGTACAGAAATGATAAAATAGTAAAAAAGGGTTGAAGAAAAGACATACTATTTTCTCAAATGCAATGCGATTCTCTTCATTTCGAGGAAAGCCATCAATCAGAAACTTATCATTTTTACTCTCAAGCATTGCCTTTTGGATCAATTGAACTACAATACTTGAATCGACCAGCTTCCCTTCCTTCATTAAATTCTGTATCATGGTTCTGCATAAAGATGAGGAAAACAATAAAATAAAAACATAACAATTCAACAATACAGAGCAAATGCAATATCATGATATTATAATGAATGGTGAAGGGATTTTTATGCAAAAGTACCCATATTTTGAGCCTGATTTACATTCAGCGCGTAAAAGGTCGCCAGCGCTATAGTGTGTAAAGCCAAAATGCTCAACAATTTGAGCGCATTGTGTACCTTTACCACTCCCAGGCCCACCTGTAAAAAATTCACAGATTAACTCTAGATGGCTCCCTGTAATTTCAGAAAAAAAAAGCCCTAGAAAGAATCATAATTTAGTATGGTTCCACTGTAATTCACCAATCGAAATATCCCACAGAATCCCCATGTACCTCAGTTATAGATGGCGTAAATTTTCAAATAAGATAATTTACAAGGGCATATAGCATGTAATTAATGAATCGTTTTTGCATCATCATGCAGGACAGGAAGAGAAAACTTACCTAATACAAATACGATCTTTATCCTTTTGTCAGAAGGTAACCCATTAATAGCCTGCTTCAGAATTAGACAAATATTATATTTCACCAATGTTTTCAATCTAAACTAGAAAAAAATAACCAACTTGCATGTTGCTTCTAGGAACAAATCTTCATCTTTATTAATTTTCCCTCTATTCTGTGACTGATATCCATAGATGATCAATTTTGAGCAATTTCATACCTTAGAATCCATGAAATCTAGTGGAAATCTCTATGCAAACTTTAATTGCAACCTGAAAGAGAGACAAAAGGCACCTTAGAAGCAAGGCTATATTAATCTATCATTTTATCTTTTCTGATAAAAATTAATAGAGTGAGGCTATGGTGCTATGCATAGCACGGATTGGGTCTGTGCTACGGCTCAAAATTTGACTTTTCAAAATCCTAACGGTCGATCCGAACCGTTCAACATGATTATAAAATGAATATGTACTGGCAAACCAAATTTTATATTTTTTCGAACTTTTTTTACTATTTTTTCGAAAATCACTTGATCTGAACATTCTGGACCATCCAAAAACAGCCTATCTAAAAAAATAGTAAAAAAATTCGGAAAAATGTAAAATTTGGTTTGCAAGTACATATTCATTTTATAATCATGTTGAACGGTTCGGATCGACCGTTAGGATTTTGAAAAGTCAAATTTTGAGCCGTAGCACGGATCCAATCCGTGCTATGCATAGCACCGTAGCCTCACTCAAATTAATATGTATTGATATATCATTCTAACTTAAAAAATGCATCTTTTTTCTTTTAGTTTTATAGATATTTTAACAACAGTTACTGATTATATATGAAGTATACAGTTGTCTTTTTTTTTTTGAAATGCAATGAAGTATACAGTTGTCAAACCTTCATTTATGGATGCATCCTATATTAAGTACTCTATTGCGTATGGGCTTTTATTGGGCTTTATTTGTAAAATTAGTATTTGATCCTACATGCACTGAAGCTTTTTGTTAAATTGGTTTCTCTTTTTAGCTTTTAATGAAAAATCTGGAGTAAGCTTTTCGCTACCCCAATTCGATGAAAAATCATTTCAAACTATAGAAGGGAAGATGATACCTGAAGAAGTGAACAGCGTGAAGAGAAGAGGTTTAGATTCTCTCTCGGCTCTTTCTATGCACTGTGTGTTTTTCACCAGTGGAATCGCACAGAAGGGTTTATAAAAAGAGACGAGACAAGTTGAGATGAGAGTGGAAAAGGAACAAGATTCTAGAACCAATTGTTCTCAATAAAAGAGAATAAACAACTCTGGAAGGACCACACAGGCTTTCACGTGAGAGCGCTTGTTCGCCGTGGAGAACAGCTTGGGTCCCATGCCCATCAGACTCAAATTTGGGTTAGATCGGTTCAGGGACCGTCCGATCCACTTTACGATTCGTGCCCACGAATTTTAAAGCATTCGCGAAATTGTGGGCACGAATATTAAAGCAGATCGGATGGTTATCAAACCCATCGAACTCACATTGAGTCCGATGCCCCCGATGGGCATGAATTCAGATCCAGTGTATTAACCCAATTTTTGAGTTTTGATCCAAACCGTCCAAGGTGATCTTAAAGAACCTGGACCCCCCAAATAATACTGGCCCCTTGCGCTACCACCGAATAGGCACCGTACACGTCTAAACTAAAAAATTGGGTTACTTTATTTAGGGGATCCGGACTCGATGGACATCGGACCCAAATTGGTTCATTCACCGTGACGTGGCAAGAAACCAGTTAACAAACAAAAGAAGGATTCTTTGTTTCGTTTCAGCCAATATGGATCGGGTGAGCCCATTAGGGCTGGAATGGATAAAATACCGATAAAAATCCAACCCGCAAATTTAAAGGAAGGTTATTAATAAAAGGTAGAGTATATTATTTTTTTTATTTCTTGTTTCTAGGGGTCAATGACACTCTTTTATCCATTTGCCTAATCCGTACCGTATTCGATAAGACGGGTACGAGTAAGATTTTTTTTCGTAAACTTATCGGGTACGGGTACAGATAAAGATTTTTTTTTCGTTATCTAAACAGGTAAGGGTACGGGTAAAGCCTATTTCATACCCGTTATCCGATCGGGTAATTATAAAAAAAATTATATATATTATATATATTAATAAACATTGAAAGAGTACTTTAATTGTTTACTTGCACTTAGCATGATCAGAATTTTTTTTCAATAAAGTACTACATGTGTGAAATAAATATATATGTTTTAATGTATTATTTAATATATAATAAAAATAATTATTATATTAGTATTACCCATTATTTACCCGCTACTATCTGACAACCATAACGGGTAAGGGTAAGGGTAGGGTACGTGTAGGATTTTTTTATAAACCATAAATAGAAAAAAAAATTAACAAATCAATTTGATGGTTTCATTTTTTACAAAAACCACAAGTACCGAATTCCTATCTCGGCCCGGACTATTTTTTTTGTACCGAATTAGGATCTCAGCCCCATGAATTTTACAAGTTGTTAGGCAAATGCCACATAAAATTAAAATTTCTCTTTTGTGCCGAGTGATATACTATTCTACCATTCTGGTCCTATTTCATCTAGTCCATTTCGACCCATTTTATTCTTGTGCCGAAATAATATTCGGCCCACTAGTTTTTTCTTTGTTCTGAAATAATAACCAATTAGAAATTTATTTTTAACCAAAAAAAAAAATAAAACCCTCTGTGCCGAATTAGGAATTCAGCACAGAGGGGAAAATCATTAAAAATTTGTTGGGCCGAGTACTCAATTCGGCACAAGGAAAAAGAAAGCATAATTTCAGCAATTCCACTCAATCTTCGAACCAAAATGGCTGAAATTTAAAAAAAAAACTCTGTGCCAAATTGGTAACTCGACACAGAGAGGAAAATTGTGAAAAAACAAGTTGGGCCGAGTCCCCATCTCAGCACGATCATAAAAAAAAAGGGTGGTCCAAGTCCTCATCTCAGCACAGTAAAAAAAAGTTATTTGGTTACACGTTTTTCTTACAAAAATTGAAAACATCATGGGACCGAGATAACATTTCGGCACACACAAAAAAAAATGGTCTGGACCGAATTCTCATCTCGGTACTTATGGTTTTTGTAAAAACTAAAACAATCAAGTTGGTTTGTTAATTTTCTTTTTTCTATTTATGGTTTATAAAAAAAATCCGTACGGGTAAGATAATTTATAGCGGGTAAGGGTAGGATACGGGTAAGGACAATTTGTAACGAATACGGATATGAAAATGCTTCAACCCGATCCTTACCGTACCTGTTGACACCCGTACTTATTCTCCTCTTTTATTTTCATAGTTTTCATTAAATGTGTGTGGAGACCAAATTATATATATCTGTTTAGAATTTTTTATTATCTTTTTAGATAGGTTGAAAATTATTGATTAAAAAAACAATGCTACCTATTTAAAAAATAATAAAATTTTTCTAAAAAATAGAAAATTTGATTTTTCAAGCACATTTTAATATTCATATCAGGTTAAGTGATTAAGATTAACTGTTTGAACTTTAAAAATAAAATACAAGCATAAAGTAAAACATGACCCTTAATAAGAATACGAGCATAAAGTAAAACATGACCCTTACTATATGAGCACAAGAGTGCAACCCATAATTATCTTAATAATTTTATTTTTTATAACTTAGAAAAGTTAAAAATTTTAAAAATATTGTGGATGTATTGTTGGTCTTATTAATTAATATGCATCAAAGTTCATATAATTAAGCCTTATTTGATAATTTACAGGGCCCGTTAAACACAACCAGTTACAAATTTTTAAGTAGTCTGATAAACAGTAAAACTAATATCAAATTTTTATTATTTTTTATGTGCATGATATGATATAGTATATGGCATATTTCAAAACTTGGATTTAAAATTGCAAGCTATATAAAACGATTATCAAAATTATTAAAGTAATCTATTTTCACTAAATTTCAATCCTTAATCAAATCCAATTTTATGTGACTGCCGCACAAACTAAAATTGCAAATTAGAGACTCGTTTACAATACGGCGAAATAACATTAAGATTAAACCATAAGTCACTTGATCAATAATTAACAATTTTAAATTGCACCAAACCTAATACAACATTTATCTAAGTTGTTGAGATCATACGATTTGAATTTCTTAAATTTCAATTTTCGTAGTTGTTAAAATTTGACAATTGTGCTTTTAATATAACATATATATCCCGCATATTCAGTCATTTTAATCGCCGAAATTTTTATTTATAACATTTTAACAAAATAAATTAATAAAATAACCATTGTTTCTGGTCAATTCTAAATCTAACACGGCCGCAGAACACCGGAGCGGACCCATATGAGGGAGGCCGCAGAATGCCGGAGCGGACCCCCATATGGGGCCGCAGTATGCTGGAGCGGACCCTGTTTTTTTTTAAATCTGATTCTGAAGTTGATTATGATTTTGTTTTGGAAATTTTTATCAAAAATGTAAAGTTTGTACTGGAAGTTGTGTGTAATTACTTATGTTTGAAATATCGTTTAATCTGAAATTATTGTTCGTCGTTTGTTTGATCAAAAGAAACATTACAATATAAAGCCATATAAAGAAGCATACAATAGAACAATGCTAATGTTATCGGAAATTACAAATACGTCTAATTAACCGAAAATAAACAACATTTCTACGAGTACAATTAAAAAAGCAACATTAACTCTCAATCTCGTGCAGCTCGAGGAGCTCTGTTTTGTCTTTCTTGTGTATCTCGGCCGGCTTGGTGTCCTCTTCTCCTATTATGTAGAACGTCCATCCACATCGGAATTCTGTCGTGCTGTCTTCTGCCCACAGCAATATTTTTTTTCTCTGGAACAAGGACCGGGCCATCGTGTTGAGGCCATTCCGACTGATTTCCATAGACATGCCATTGTGCGCTCCATGTGTTGATCAGTGTATGGATGTGATAGTAGTGACTTACAAATACGCTAGGGTCGATGCCTCGGAGACGACACACGGACAGAACATGAGAGCACGGTATTCTCTCCAATTGAGGCTTCTGGCACGTGCAAGTTACCGTGTGATCATCCCCGATTATCACCGTGTATTTGTAATTTGCCTTGGTAAACCGACCAGAATCGTCAGGTATGAAAGCGTGAACTCTCTTCTGTGTGGAGGTTACCTCGAACTCGTTGTTGTTTCCAAAGCCCCCCAGCGTCTTCATTTTATCGGACCTCTCGAACCGTTTGTTGATCAGCTATGAAAAATTAAAAAATAATGAAGAAGTCAGATTTTTTTAACAAAGTTCATTAAATTAAAAATTATGAAGAAAGAACTACAAATAAAAGTACTTGATGCACACGACACGAGAATTGTTGACCTTGACTGACTTCCCATTCTGCTTTGGCCCTCCTTTGCGCAAACCATGTCATACATTTGTAAAATGTGTCTTCAATTATTGCTGCAACCGGTAGCCTACCAGAGGACTTGAAGACCTTATTAAGCGACTCGGACCCGTTTGTAGTCATGATGCCCCAACGGTAACCACCGTCCAGTGCTTGGAATATCTTCCATGGTTTGGGGCACTCGTTCTCATCTTGATCCAAATATTTACCCACCCCGTCCAGCCAATTGAGGGCAATGTCACATGCCTGCCCCATTGCTTGCATTCCTTGCTCGTACCTCCTCATCTTCCTCTTAGCCACACATATTCTAAAAAAACAGATTGCCTTATCACTGCACGTTCTTCTTCATGTTCTCGGCTATGTGAGTAGCACAAAGACGGTGAACACATTGATCCTCATCCTCCTCATTCCACCACATATCATCTTGTCTGAACACCTTCTTGATACCCTTTCCCCTATCAGTGATGACACACATGAATCTGGAGCGGATTACATTACGGCGCAACCATTTCATGAACCACGCACAATCGTCATAACTCTCTGATTCTACCAGTGAAAAAGCCAACAGGAGGAGCTAATTTTCAGCATCGTACCCGGTTGCAATCAACAGCTTGCCTATGGTAAAATAAATTTTGTAAGAGCCCGAATCAACTAAAATAAATAATGTGAAAACAATCAAATTAGTTACCTTTATACCGGCCTGACAGGAAACATGCATCAACTGTGATGACCGGTCTGATATGTTGAAAAGCAGCTATGCACGGTCCAAATGCCCAAGCCGCCCTATGAAAATACCTCCATGGTCCAGGTTCACCAGTGGGATATGAGGTCACCTCAAACAATGTTTCTGTCAATAAATTTAAAAAAATAAGTTCAATTTTTGATTGATAATGAAATGACGTAAAAATTGAAGGAACAATGTAGTACCTGGGTTGCTTCTTTTGATTGCCTCCAACAATGGAACTACAAGAGCGTATGACCCCTCCCAACTGCCAAATTGACGGGCTATTGCCAACTCACGGCCACGCCATAGTTTGTTGTACGCCGGTATCTGACCGTTGTACCTTTCAGCAACAGCAATTCGGACAGCCTGAATACTCAAGTCGACATCGTTCCTCATGTGAGCGGATATACACTCGGCAACCATAGCAGCTGACAACTGGGCGTGATCTGTTCTTGTCGCATCCGCGTGGCATGAATGTTGTGTTGGGCACTTGGAGACACGCCATTGTGTTCCATAACCGGTGGCCCTTGCGAGTATGTACCACCCACAGTAACTGTCCTTGCACTTGAACCTCATTCTTTGTGCGGTCACTGTGCGTAGGTTTTACCTCTTTGTTGCAAAGGATGTGAAACCTGGCAATTGCGCTCTTCATTGCCTCTTTTGAGTCATATGTTTGTCCCTCGGACAATTCATTCTCATACTCTGCCCTACTTCCAAACAAACCCGAATTGGCTTCCATAAATCCTGATGTGTCGTTGAAAGCATGAATCGGGTGCTGAAACCCGCGATCCATCTTGAAAGTCCTTGGTTTGCCAAGCACAGGCCTGGTATCTTCCTGGTCAGAATAATCGCTCATACCCTCAGGATCAACAGGACCCCAATTTTCCTCTGCCTCTAGTATTTCCGGATCCACTTCTTCATCGGATTCATCCGGATCACAAGTTTGACCCCAATGAGCGGTCTGACTAGATGAAGGCTGGTCCCTCTGAACTGGGGCCCGACGGGAGGGTCGGTCCCTCTGAACTGGGGCCCGACTACTGGACGGTTGGTCAATTTGGACAGGGGACGGACTAGAGCCGGATGATATCCCGACTACGACCCTGGATTAACCTCATAACTGGGTTCGAACGCCGGGTTCTGGTAACCTCCACATATAGGTCAATTATCTTGTATGCACCCCCAGA
Organism: Carex myosuroides; assembly: GCA_028015225.1. Taxonomy (NCBI): domain Eukaryota; kingdom Viridiplantae; phylum Streptophyta; class Magnoliopsida; order Poales; family Cyperaceae; genus Carex; species Carex myosuroides. The sequence continues at coordinate 5,975,258 of CM051484.1, read as the reverse complement.
AAAACTCATGGTTTGGTTGTACAATACCTGCCAGACTCCCTCATTTTGAACTGGAAATAGTTGGAACCAGGTTTGTGCCGAACTAGTCGGCATGCTAATTTTGGCATCAATTTTAAGGTCATACTGACCCTGATCCAACCCCAAATTCTGACATATACTTGATTTAAGTCCCAAATAATCAGTACCCGGTAATACCGGGATCACAGTAACAGGTCCAATACTATAGTAAACCCCGTTAGGACCTGTTAAAACATCCCCACTAGTGTAGATGGATACCATAAGAGCCATTTTTCCAATTCAATACAGAAGAAACCTACAATTAAAAATTAACTAAATTAATTATTCTAATTCATTATTGCTAAATTAATTATTCTAATTAAATTATTAATCTACTGAAATAAAAATAAAAAATTTAAAAGAAGAGAGAAAAAACTTACAGATCAGAGAGCTAACTCAGGAGAGAGAAGGTGCGAGAGTGTGGAATGAAATTTCCCTGTTATTTTCGGGATATAAAGAACAGGGTCCGCTCCGGCATTCTGCGGACCCGGGTCCGCTCCGGCATACTGCGGCCCCATATGGGGGTCCGCTCCGGTGTTCTGCGGCCGTGTTAGATTTAGAATTGACCAGAAACGAGGGTTATTTGGTTAATTTATTTATTTTTAAATGTTATAAATAAAAATTTCGGTTTTAATCGACTATGCGCTAAGACACATCATACATGACACGCTTAAAAGAATATTCAATCGTTTTGTTGTTTATTTCAAAATGCATCTTATATCCTCGTAAATCAAATGACCAGAAAAATAACAAAAAAAAATAACAAAGAAGCAAAATAGGTAAATTTTTCACTCTTAATGTTCACTAAAATGAAATAGAAATCCAACATCTTTTTTATATGTGCGGGTCACTGTACGTCACTTTCATGTTTTTTAGTTTTTACCTGGCATTTTCAACTCAAATTAAAAAAAAATGGCAACTTTTCATATTATACTTCGACGAGAAATTATTCGTGCACCCAATGTTTGCATACTAAAAGTTATTATAAAAGATAAGCATGAATTATATATAAATGAACAAGTATTTAATGTATAAAGAAAGTGTTTGTCATTTTTTTTCTTTTCTAATGGATCATAAGAAAGTTTAAGCTAAAAACTTTATTGAGTAAATAACTATAAATCTTTTAGAATTTTTGTTCCGTGTAACATAATCATCCAGTATAACAATTTTTATTTTTGAGGTGTAAATAAGTATCGTTCCTCTTTGACATTATATTCTTCAGCAATAAACAATGACTAAGGAAATGAAGGTGGCCTAGACTGGTTTGATATATTATTCAGGTCGTAATATTTTAGATTTTCCTGGGGTTTAATGATTCTGGTCGTAATAATTTAGAATTTGTATTTTTGGTGTGGTGATGATTTGTTAAAGATACCAACTTTTTAATTAAAACAAAAATAAATGACGTTTTACAGTGAGATGTCTGCCGTATTCACAAAATTTGTAAGTTGTAATGACCAGCAATGGATGTTTACATAGATGTATAATGTCAAAAATTTAAAAACTCAGCTGTCTGCTGTATTTACAAAAGTTACAATAAAAAAAAAATAAAGCAAGCTAATGCTATACAATATACAGTGACAGTAAATGGTCAACTTATGCGACTCAAAATTATAAAATGACGTGGCTTACTAGAGATTCTAATGTATTTTTTAATAGCAATATGCATAGAATGTGATTCTGCATTGATCCTGTTCGAGAAAAATTATGGCTCCATTTGGGAATTGGGACTGATTCGATTTATTTCTTTTGTTCCAATAAATTTTCCCAGCGAATTTTAAGCATCTCACATGCTCTAGAGCATGAAAAAGCTTGTATTTTGGTTTCTTCATTATCCGTTGACATCTCAGTTACCAGATCTAATCTCAGGAGTGTCTCCATTGCCTTCTCGATCGGCATTTCAATCTATGAGAGGGAAAAACACATGTCAAAAACCTCATTAGATTGCACTTGAAGTAATTTATAGATACTGAGATATTTGTTGACCTTTTCATGAAATTTGTCATACAAATACTTCTCGCATGCAGCTTGAATGCTTTTACGAGACGCAACCTGCAAAAGGCAGCAAATAATTAAAAGTATTCTAAATAGCCCATGACGTAGATCAGATTAAACGTTTTTTTTTTTTTTTTTCAAATTTATGGAACTAATAATTAAAGACATTACACACTAAAAGTCATAAATGAAAACTATTAGAGTGCAAGCTTATCTTTTTTTTTTTTTTTTTTTTTTTTTTTTTTTGAGAAAAGTGGAACATGATATTTCTTGTTTCATTTATTCATGAAACAATCTTTAAAACAGTAACAAATATGCTACAAAAGTAACAAAACCTATATCTACAAACCCAAATTACAGGCAGTCAAAAGGTAAAACCTAACTGATCAGACTCAAGATTAGTCTCAGGTTACATGGAGTGCAAATTTCTGAAAGATAGAGCCAGGTTCAAATTCTTTCAATCCACCATTTTTTTTTATTGAAAACCACCAATTTTATACAACATACTTTAAAGTTACAAAAAGAAAAAAGGTACCTTCACAAACTACACTACTAAATTCATTTATTGAGAACAAATTAAATTTAAAGGAGGCTGGTCAAGATAAACCTGACTCCATTAGAAAAAAGACTAAAAGTAATTTGGTGAAGAAGGACGTCTTTGTTTATATACCTTGGACTTTTGAGAGCTGAGCAGGATTGCATAAACCAAAATAGCTTCCTTATACTGCAAATAAATTGAAGTTTGAAATTTTTTCTAATTGAACAAAAATAAAGGAATAGTTCAACTTAAAATTTCATTTAATGCTGCACCCTGCATCAAATGTTCATTTCATTAGCTACTAACAGGCTTTCTAATTAATTTTCCTGAAGTTTTTTATTATTAACTTTTTTTTGAGAAGCTGAAATACCCTCTAGTCCAAAACAGTGTACAATGTGTCACCAAAAGCACCTTTGCTATGTGCCCCAAGAGCATGTGAGTTTATGCATGAGGAACGCTATCAGAGCCAAAAAAAAAAAAAAGTAAAATCAAAAGAAATAAAAAAAATATATACTTGCTGCTGTTGGGAAGCATCTAAAAGAAAGTGAACAGAGCCAAAACCACTTGCTAGAGTCTTCTCATAAAGGGTTTTATTCACCAACAGCTGTTCCAAATAAATAAATAATTTACAGTGTTCAGAACTCACAAAATCAACAATGTATAAATAATAGAATAGATTAACAGAATTAAATTGAAGCCTGACCTGGTACCTGTCCCGAGTCTGCTTGTAGCCCAGTGCCACCCGAAATACAAGTATTGCAAGTGCAGTTACTGCAACTACATCCAGATAAATAGCTGACCTGCACTTTAAATGTCAATTATTCAACACAAAATTGAACTTCTATTAAATTTTGTTCTAATTTAAAAATTAAAAGAAGAATGGCATGTAAATGCAAGATAAAAATTGAAAAGGAAGTACATACTTACGGAGATGAGGCTATGCTCTCAAATTTGTAATTCACAAAATATGCCAATAAACCAATTATTGTAGCTAAATCCAACCTCACCTGTACATGTAAATGTACATGAAATATAATAAAACATAACTTTTCTGGAAAGTAATTGCAGGGAACGAAACAAATAAAACTACTAAAATATGCCAAAACCCAGTACCATAGCTGTATCCAATCACAACTGTAAATGAAAGTCAAATCTAACAAAACATATAATTCACTACAAATATATATTAAGATGCTTTCGAAGTCGTAATTTCATGACAGAAATGTCACTCGGGAACAAAAATATGTTCCTGAAAACCTTGATTAATGTCTAGTCCCAGTCGAAAGCCTAAAAAATGCACCCGAAAGCCAGAAAGAAACAATAGGAAACAGTAAATAATCTTAATTATTTTCTACAACAAAATTATTACCGCATCAAGAATCCGAAATGATAGCTTCTTGTGAGGGAAAACGACCTATAATTTTTTTATATATTTTAGAACAAGTGATAGAGAAAAAAAATGAGACAAGAGAATATAAATAAGTAAAAAGATAAATATTATCACTAAATGTTACAGGAAGATCTGGAATAGGTATTCTTTCATATATCTTCAGTTGCAAAGGTAATGCTTCATCATCTATTTCTCTACTCTGACCTTCATCGGCGTAGAGTAAAATCAGCTCTTGAAAGGCTGGCTCCTGAAAATTAAAGGAGAAAAACAATTAAATTGACTTGTAGTGTTTAAAATTGACGATTTTCTTTAGAAACAATAACAGTGGTTTTACCAGAAGAGTAGACTTCTGAAACAAAATTCCAACAGAGGTTTTAATCATCTCCCAAACATTGCCTCCACAAGATTCTTTTGTTGCGGGCTCCCAAATATTTGTCAAAGTTATCCTTGGTAAGAATTTTGGTCTGATAAATGCAGACAACACCAAAAGTCAGATATTTGAAAGTGGAAAGAGCAAAGAAAATTGATGTTAGGGCCAGGGCGTAAGTTTTGAAACTAAGTTTAAAATTATAAATTTTCAAATGAAGATAAAGTCCTAGCACTGACCTGAGATAATTTTTCACATAGTTCTTGTTATCAATCTCAAAATTGACTGAAGCCTCGGGCAAATTAGGAATCAGCCCAGTCCAAGTAAGCAATTTTCTGATGAGCCTGCGCCTGGGACCCAGAGTAGAGAGGAACCCTTCATACCGGGAAACAGCTGTCTGGGCAGCAATCCAAATAGGAAGGTCAGGGCCATCATCACTTATTTCGTCAGGACCGGATTTTTTATCTGACATTCTCAGAAGCAAATTATCAGGAGAGTATTGCTCTTTGAGCCAAAGCTTCAATTTTTCTATCCAAATTAGGGGATCTCCCTTCCCAGTAGATTTTTTCATTGCCTGTAATAGATTCGAACAAGTTAAGGACAAAAAAAAATCAAAGTGGACATGACAGATTAAATATAGAATTAGAAATTAAGTACCTCAATTATATAATTGCCGATACTTTTCAAGGGCTTTGAAAGGCCAAAGAATATTCTTTGTAAGAGCTTTGATTGAAGGTAGTCTAACTTTTCTACTAGCAATAGACCCTTTTGCCTCTCTGTCGCATATCCACGCCTTGAAAAAAGATAAAACACAAAAAAAAAGAATTAATCCCTTTTCCATTTGTTCAGGAAATTATGTTATTTTCAATATACTTGAGCACAAGTCTACAGTCTCAGTCTTCTTTTGTACAGAATATGAGAAGGTAATTTATAAATTCACCTGAAAATGATCGCCTTGGATTGAGATGCCCTCTTCCAATCCACATAAATTGGGAGAGTCAAGATATAGTCACTATTCAATGCATATGTCAGCATCAAATCCTCTGCTGATAGCTCTTCAAATTGCGCATCTTTTAGGAGTTTCATGAAAGACTGCTGAAAATGGGCTGTAGAGGCAACCCTATGTTCACAAAATGAACATAAAAACAGGTAATTAAATATTACATAAGTAAAATAAAGAAGTAAACAAAATACTAAGATATATATCATCAACCTTTTTTTAGGAACAGGGCGCGGGCGCTTGGAACCTGACCAAGGATAGGATGCCAAAAGCTCTTTGAAGTCCATACTTCTATTGAAATTACTAGCATTTATTTCACTCACAGCTGATCCATTCAATGCCTGATGTTTCTCCCCATTTAATTGGGGTTTTATATCACTGGAAAATTTATTTTGTGCCTTCTCTTCTTCTTGGTTTGTAAGCTTGTAATAAGTACGCATCTCTTCAAGCAAATCTTTATGTTCAGCATGCAGAATGGAATCTAGGAATCTAAGAATTTATTATTAGAAGAGAAGTACTTCAGTTTGGAGTTTGAACTGGGAAATACTTTGTTCTAGCCAGGGCTTGCACTTCCCACTACACTTCCAGAATTTTCTTTAGAATGTAACCTAGTTTAAATTTTTGGTTCTTCCATAATTTTAATTAAATTCCTTTGGACAGCACCACAAATACAATTTTTTTATTGAAAATAACTAAATTTAGTACTAACATAAGGAAGATTTGTGCCCCTACAAAGCATCAACATTTGAGAAGTACACATGCAAAATTAAATGTACCTCACATACCTCTTTTTATTCATCTAAACTTCTCATCTGATTCTTGTTTTTTTTTTATCAAATTTATTCAAGAGTGCCCAAGCTACCCTCAATGTTTTCCCCATTTATGTACAAATAAAAGGAGGGATAAGCTAGAAGCAACATAGAGCAAAATGGAAGGAAGCCAAAAGTTAGAGGATATGATTCTTCTTATTTTGCAGTTGCACATGCACGGCTTGTTTGAAATTTTGAACAGAATAATGTCGTTTGGAATAGTAAACTAGGATGGTGCTAGAATATGCTATAGTTGCACTTTCAAAGTTGTTTGGTAATAGTGCTAGAATAATATTCCATCAGGATTTCATTTTACACAATAAACATAAATATAAACTAAAACTAAACTAAAGCATAAACAAAGCATCATAGAATAAAATAAAATACTAAAAAAATCAATAGCATCATCATATGAGTTTTTTGTATATGGAATTTTTTATTTCAAGGTGAGACTCTATTTCCTATAGAGATTTAATTCCTCTAATAATTTTTTGATAAATTAAGAAAGAATTTCAAAAATCATTTATAATATTGTCTTCACTTAATCAAATTTTTTTTAACCTACTGCAGAATAATTGCGGATTAAAATAATAAAAACAATATATATCCTATAGAAACAGATATTTTTCTACATATATTCTCTATCTGTTACTGAGAAAAAGGTCTCAATTCAAAAGCAGAATAAATTAGCAAAATACAAATATATGACTTGTGCAAACTGTTCCTCAACCATCATATTAAAATAACACCACTTAATTAACGATGATTGCTGTTCTAAAATCTGGAAGAATGTTATTTCATCCTTCTGGTGGAATAGCAGAATGGCGCTGCTCTGACGTTATTCCAAACTGTTTGGCAAAAAATTTCAGCAGAATAGCCGCATTATTTTGCTATTCTGAATGCTACCAAACGAGTCCCTAAGTATTATATGTTTTGTAGGTGTAAGCATGGTATTTCTCTTTTGGTATGATCACTCTTACCGCAATGTTTTTGACACATTCTAAAGGAATTGAAATTGCTCATATAGAAGAAAAAAAACCTCACCAACTTACTATATTAATTGAAAATTCAGCATGAAAATGACTAATTCAAAACTCAAGATACCTAGCACATCGTTGGAAATCCTCTTTATCCTGATCTGAATCAAACAAGTCAAGCACTGCATTGAGCAGCTCTACCTTGGCAACAGCAATATACCGCTGCCTTGGCACATGAACGCCAGCTATTCTTCTCTCCTCTCCTTCATCTCTCTCTACATTTTTATTGAAATTCTCTGAGAAAGCTTCTTCTTTAGTGTTCGCCTCCAATTTCAGAGGAAAGACTGAGACTCTTTGGGATGAGGGAGAACCTAGTGAGCAATATACTGGTACAAAGCGGGACTTGGTGGCATTCGAAGCGGTACCTACAGTGGAAAGGCGTAAAGAAGTGATCGGTTTAAAAGAGAGCATGGCACGGGTTTGATCTTTTTCAGAAATTTGAACTCAAATGCAAAACTATTTATTTATGTAGTTCTATTTGATTGGGTTGATGGTCCGAGAGTTAATTTTCAGAGAGCGGTGGCGATGCGCGCCTCTCTCAGTTCTATCCACTGCTTCAGGCTTGAATGGACCAAGCTGCTTCCACACGTCCAATTTGACTGGTGTTATTTTCCTTTCTCTTTTTTTCACCCATTTTTCCATCTGCTATGGCCTATGGTTAATGGTTGTGTTACTTGTGTACACATTGAACGGTCCACACAAAGGAAGGCTAAAAGTTGCGCTTTAGGAGGGCCGTCAGTAGAGAAATTTAGAGCGTCAGATCTTGACGTTTGGAGAATCAGGATCTAAGGAATTGTACGGGTTTGTCCATAGACAAACAGGCCGAACAATAATTGGACAGATATTGGACGAGTTGGTCGAAACTCGGCCCGTACTCAAATTATATAGAACGAACGGGCCGAGTTTTCGTAAGCCCGTTGAACAGCACAAACTGAGTCCAATCGATCTGATCGTCATCGATCTATCCCCCCCCTCTCTCGCCTCCTACTCGAACAGATCCCTCCACCTCTCGCCTCCCTGCTACCTCCGCCTCCTTCATCGTCACCGTCGCGCCGCTTTTTCGCCGTCAGGTCCCTTCTTCGCTGTCGCGACGCCTCTTCGCCTCTCCTGATTGAACTGGGTAAGAGCCAACAATGGGTTTTTAAGTTATGGGTTTTCAAAATGATAAATTTTTGAAACAATGGCGAGCTGAAACAAATCAGCAAGAAAAAAATGATAGGCATGATTCGGACAAAATGATAAATTTGTTTCACCTCCCCATTTTTTAAGTAATGGTTTTTTAAGTTATTCTTTGTAAGTTCTGGGTTTTCAAAATGATAAATTTCTCATAACTGTTAAAATGAACGATGCATTTCAGATCAAATTCCATTCCCTTTTGAACAGCCTATCCAGTTCCAGTACAGGGCCAGTACTGCTACCAGGACAGACTTTGTTTCATCACCCATCCTCTGCCTGAATCATTAATTTAGTGTCTTTGTTTATGCATGAACAGTGAAAAATTCATGAATGGTGGTATCAGCAAATCTCTAAAGGCGTCCTTCTCATACTGTGTGCAACAGGTACGCACCTATGACTACCATCACTATCTCTGCCTTCTCCACCTTCCACACGCCACACGGAAAGCTGCATTCGCTCTCCGTGCATTCAACATTGAGACTTCCCGGGCCAGGGATCTTGCCACCGACCCAAAAACTGGGCTCGTGCGGCTTCTCTGGTGGCAAGAAGCCTTAAACAGAATTCACTCTGGTAAATTGATTGAACATCCAGTGGCGCAATCCCTCTCCTGGGTAATTTCAAACCATAAAATCTCCAAACACTGGCTCAGAAGATCGTTGGATGCCAGAATTACTGATGCGAATCGGGATGAGGGTTTCATACCCCAGTCCATCAGTGAGATGGAGAAGTATGCAGAAGATACACAGAGTACTCTGCTGTACCTGACGCTTCAGGCCAATGGGGTCCAGTCGACAGTTGCAGACCATGCCGCTTCCCATATAGGTAAAGCAAGTGGTTTGGTTTTGTTGTTGAAGTCCATACCGCACCATTTGAACCGATATGGTAAGATTTTGTATCTACCTGCTGATGTGGCAGACAAACATGGACTGTTGGTGAAAGAAGGGGAATGGGGTGAAATTAGGGTTGGTACAAGTGAAATGGGTCCAGGTGGTAAGATGGCGGATGCAGTTTTTGAAGTGGCTTCAATTGCCAGTGCACATCTGAGAAAGGCCCGGGACCTTTCAGGTACAGTTCCAGGAGATGCCAATCGGGTATTGTTGCCTGCTGTGCCAGCTCAAGTGGCTTTGAATGAGTTGGAGAAAAGAAGGTTTGATGTGTTTGATTCAAGGTTGTCAAAAGGTGTGTTTGGGGGGTCACCTCTTTTGTACCAGTTGAAGCTGGCCTGGCATGCATGGCGCAACAAATACTGAATTTTGAGCTCTTTCTTTTTCTTCAGTAGAAGCAATTGAATTTTGTGTAATAAGTTGCTTCAACATAAGAATTAACCAAGTCTGTTCTACATTTTCAATGCAATCATAAGGTTTGCTTTGTTAGGTCTTTCATTTTTTAATTTCCACTTTTCAGCATACAATATAACTGGGGAAAGAAACCATCTTCATGTTTTGTTTTGTTTTTTTAGAGAAGCTGTCAAAATTGCAAAATCTTCTTTTCTTCGGAACAAACACCGCAATTGACAAATTATTCTCAATATAATCAAATTCCCTTTATTACTTAAATATAGTGAGCCTGATTTTTAAATGCAAAATAAAAAATAGGTGTGGTTCTTTTACATGACACTATTATTTTAGACATAACAAATATACAACCCACTATTTACAAATCACCGCACCCATTCGACTTTGGTTAAATACAATATACATATACACACCTGACCACAGATTTACACAGAAATATCAGGTTCAGCTTGATCTTTTGCTGAAACCAGAGAAGTTCCTTCCCTATTTTACATCCTTGTGCTAAATTTGAACTTGAACCATTCGGCCTAAAGACCTGTCCAAAAAGGAATACCAGTCTCAGGAATCCAGGACTTCCCATCTATAAACCTCTCGACTGTGAAAGGAGAAGCATCATTTGCATTTGTAATTACATGAAAACCCGGCCACCTCACCCGGTGGTTAGTCCTAGCACCGTCTCCAGTGTTCATATACTCGGCATAGTACAAGGTGTCCAGAGCAAAGGTACCGTCCCACCTCGACCATCCCTCTTTGCTTATCATGCCATCCATGTCTGACTTCATGAAAACTGTCCTTGAATACTTTTTCCACGCCTTCCTGTTATTATTAAAAAAAAATTACCACTTAGGGAGCAACCAAGGAGAAAAATGAAGAAAGAACAGAGGAAGTTTGTGTCTCTTTCGGTCCTTCAAACGTACCATTCTCGTTAAATTAAACGGTCAGCCAGTTTCTTCTTACCCTTTCCATTTTATTTATTACATTTTAATTTGCTAGTATGCATTTAATTTTTCAATTGCACCAATAATACTTGAATGATACCCTGTAACATCCTTAAACTGATTTCATATGCTGATAATCAATAAGCCAAATTGTAATGGGCTGAAAGAATATGCCATATCTTGGTGCTGTTTGACAATATACTGTACCGAAAGATGAAGAGTGAAGTTTTAATTTTGATCATTTTTGTCGTAAAAGAACCAAAAAGAAAAAGAGCACCAAAGTTTCTCAAACCTAGGTAAGCCCTGTGTTCTGATTTGGGTCATCCCTCCCTTGAGCTGTGATCATGTTTGCTTGATGCGCCATGGGTCTCCTCACATAGATGTCGCAATCTTGAAGAACAGCAGCAGCATTGCCAAAGATGAAGTCTACCGTGCCATATATCTGGCACCTACGGTAGAACTGGCGTTGTGAGACTGCAAATAATGTGTCTTGATATCCTTTAAAGCTGCACCGGTAGAAGACAGATCGATCTGCACTGACCCTTAGAGCAACTGCTTGGTGCTTCCCTGGCCCCGCGGTGTTCTCAAATGTCATGTCCCTTGCCCAAAATTCATCTCCCAAGACACCTTAGTAATTTAAACTTCTGATTGCAAATGAGTTGGAGATTGTAATGCTGATCTCATGTATCTAATTTAGTTATGACTTGCAAAAATAAACAATTTCCATCCATATATACTAGTTAATATAACCTTAATTACAATAGGTTATATTGACATTCGAACTTTTTTAATAACAGCAAAAACCTACATCAAGAGTAATATATATACGTGTTTATTTAGGCTCGATATAAATTTCTGTACAATTCAAAATGTAGTTGGCCACTCATTAATTAGTGTCTTATGAGCAATAACCAAACCCATGTCAAATTACACCAAATTTAATACGTGCCATTTTTAAATGATGGAGAACACATTTAAATTTTACTTGTTTAATATGTGGAAAAACATATACACCATATCATGATTGTCAAATAAGTTGAGTGTGCAATAAATATATCCTATAATTATGTGATTTTACCAAAAGTGGCAGATCCAAAGGTAGTGTAGCCGTCTGGAACATTACGGTTTCCAGTGACAATTGTCTTGTCGATGCCATCACCAATAAAGAACAACTTCCTCATTTTTGAACCAATCTCTACATACTCACGATAAACACCCGACTTCACATAAATTACCACTCTTTTATTGCCTTTCTGATTCCATTTGCTTCAAGGCAGTCAATGCCTCATTGATGGTTTTGTAGCTGCCTGATCGGTCTTGTGCGACCACCATATCTGGCGCTTTGATTGATGGATTCCAAGCTTGAAGTAATCCATAGGAAATACTAGATGCATTCCCTTTTGTTGTCTGTTTATTCTCACCTGCAAATACATGATCATCTTTATTAACTAGGAGCTGCATACAGCTGGATGATTTCATTAAATTAATTTATTGACGTGTTACTAGATAAGTAGCTACTTATAAATTTGGCTGTTTTAGTGCATACATCCAGTACACAATCCAACAAGAAATACACAATACATAGGCAACAAACTCACCGACAAGTTGATGCACAGGAACTGTATGCAATTCTAGCGCTTTGCTAATGATCTCCCAAAAACCAGCGCCCCTCGACTCGTTCGACCTACCCAACCCTTCCATGCATGTCGAATGCGCCGTCATGGCTCCACTCAGCCATGTGGCAGCATCTGACAAGTCAAAATTTTTCTCAATCAACAGGCGAACCCGCTGCTCAGAATCGTCATATAATTTTAAACATTCAACCCATGCAAGATCACCTTTCCTCCTTTCACTCGACGAATTTGCCAAATTTGTGCTCATGGAGCTGGCCCAACTCCTAGCCTTTACTATTTGCTCATATATTTGCTGTATTGCGTCTAGTCTTTGTTTCTCTAAATCAAGAGCAGGTAAGACAACGAGCTAAGTTGCACAGGAGCTACACAATGACCGAGGCAAGGGTGAATTCATGGCGATTTCAACCACCACCACCGAAATTCAAATCTCCAACTACAGGCGAAGATCAACTCAATAGCGGATGGCAGCAGGTAATATCGAAAAGGCAAAGGAAATTAAGGGACAAGACATCTCAACAACAAGCTAGAGGCTTTTCTCCAAAGGTACATCCAGAATTTAACAAGGCCATTAAGGAACATAGATGTTTCCGTTGCCTAGCCACAGGGCACCAGAGAATTCAATGTAGAGAACCACCAAAGTGCTTCAAGTGCTATAAATTTGGGCATTACTCATTCAGCTGCAAGCCGCCTATAAAAGCTCCAGTTGTTCAAACAAAGCAGCACAACCCCAAAACAGAGCACCAAAGAGAACCTCAATATCAAACTTACGCTAACATTGTCACTGGAAAGCCTACAATAGAGCTGATAGAAGAGTTTTGGGACTAGAGGCCAGAGGAAGAAGATGTATATCTCACCTCGGGTCACATCCTAAACCCAAACAATGAGTTCCTATTCTCTGCTGCATATGTCTCCATTACAAGGGGGCTGCCAAGCGCCGGCCTCCCATAGGCAATCAAGGAAAAACTGGTGCAGACACATGGCGGCCACATCGAGCAATACAAGGTATTCAAGATTGATGATACCGAATACTTGTTGGTCTATATCAACGAACAGACCTTGACAGACGTGGTCCAACATGGACCGTATGACCTGCCGACGGGGGTGATGATTACCCTCGCTAAATGGACCCGCACGGGGGGCATGTCCTTCACACCCAATGCATACGAAGCCTGGATAAAACTCATCGGGCTGCCGTATTAGTTATGGAACAACGATGAACTCCGAAGGGTTGTTGCAAGGATTGGTAAAATGAGATATACCATGCCATATGGTCTACACTCAGGCCAATTCGAACACATCACAATGCAGATGGATACCAAGCACCCCAGCCATATTCCGCGATTCCTGAGGGTAAGGATTGGTGACTTCTCGAAGAAAGTCAGAGTTCAGTTATTGGGTTAGAGGGTTGGACACGACGATTACTTCCCACCCCCGGTGCCGCCAAACCAGACTCGGCCATCGAGGGTGAGATACATCCCCTATCAACAAAATCATCGTAGCAGACCATCTCCTCCCACAGATATTTCAGACGAATCTGAGAACAGCAACGGCTCAGGCGAGGGAATCTTGCAGTGGGCCGTAGGTATAGAGCAAAAATCCCACCAAAGGTCAATACCAGGAGAACAAGGGACCTCAAAGGTCCAACGGCAGTTAAGATCCGAACCAAATCCAAACTCATTTGGAAATAAAAAAACCAAGCAAACAAGGCTGTAGAGAAGCAGAGGAGATGGGTCAGAAAGACGAAACTGACATCTGGGGCCACACCAAGTGGATCTGCTGTGGTAGGATCTCATGTGGCAACTTCTGCAGTGGCAACTGCACATGCAACACCAAAGGTAACTAGGATTCAAATTTCTCTGGGGCCTAAAGAGTTAGGTGTTGTACTGGTGGTATGGGGAAAGGAATTAATCTCCAGAGTTGTACATCAATCGTACAAAGAGCTATCACGCCTCAGGGACTTCTTAAATATTAACTGCCTAGGTACCTATACACACTGGTTTAGAGCTCTGCAGGGGGCGACAATCAGTTTGAGGCAGGGAATAAAGGGATATGATGTGAGCATTAATGGTGCACCAGGGACACAGCTGTCTCAGCTCAACCAGCAGTTTTTTCCTTCTGGGCCGAAAGAATTGCATACTGGGCCCTCTGAAGATTTATCTCTTGGGCCGAAGTACTTAACTGCTCCTATTGAGCCTCCATTCGGGGCTGAGACTAGACCCTTTATGGTTGTAACACCGCAAATCAATAATCCCCAACGCGGGACTGCAGCTGTGCTTCACAAAGGACCGGACCCCCTAAACGGGTTCGGGGATACAACAGGGCTTCAACAAGAAACGGACCCTCTAACCGGGGTCGAGGCTGCAGTTGGGTTTCAACAAGGAACGGACCCCCTAAACGGGTTCGGGGCTGCAACCGACCTTCATCAAAGACAGAACCCCCTAAATGGGTTCGGGTCTGAATATTCCCAGGAAACACCTTCAACCGAGACTCACCAAGAGGGACTGGAGACCACTGAGCCTGACGAAAGAGAAGCCTTCGGACCACCTGGCTTTGACAATAGCGCAATGATTGGATTTGGGAACAAATTGCCTCCTGAGGTAGAGCAAGTAAGGCGCAGCCCCAGACTTTCAAAGAAGAACAAGGGGCTATACGTCGCCGCTGTCGATAAGGCCCGTCGGCTCAAGGAAAATTAGGAAACCACAACACCGAGCAAAGAAAACCAACCAAGGAAGCAGTTCAACCTGGCATACCTCACCTACTTGCAAACTCTAGACCCGCTGTCTGTTATCCAAACGGAAGTCATGGTAAGCACCGCTGGTATTGAAATTGATGAGAAATTGGAGGAGAAATTGGCAGCGCTGGTCGATCTTGACTTAGCGGCTCAAAGCCAAGGCAGCAACTGAAGAAGAAGAAGATAGTATCCAGAGTCACATTTTGGTTCCATGATCAGTGACTCTTTGTATTGGGCTGGGATCAGATCTGCACATGCCACCTTAGTAACTATAAGTGCTTTCTTTCTGTTAGGAATGGTAGTTCGAAATATTAGATTAGTAGATAATTAGTGTTGTAACATGGGTCCCTTTGCTAACTGGAGACAGTGCCAGTATAGTAGAAAGGGGAAATTCTTTCTTAATCTTGTGTTATGGCAGCTGTATTTTGTGAACTTGCAAGAGGCAAGGTGTAAGGTATCGTTGTTATGGCAATGAAATCAAGCTTTTCTTTTCATCATGTTGTTCATGTGCTCTCTGTGATGTGTTCAATAACTTATTCTTTTTCATGAATTGTAGTTTCTATATATTCAGAAAGGTCCCTACTTGATGAGTTCTCAAAATTCAGTCAAGTATTTCGGGCTTGTCTATGAGAATTACCATAACAAATGAATTATAAACCATCTTACAAATTCATTTCTTGGAATGTGAGAGGAGCAAATGAAAGAGAAAAGCGTTTGGTGATTAGGCAAACCATTATCTTGGAGAAGCCGGATATAGTATGTATGCAAGAAACAAAGATTGCCGATATGACTAATCGGCTAGCAAAGGAACTATGCGGAAGAAAGTTAGATCAGTTTGCCACTCGGGATGCAGAGGGCACTCGGGGCGGGATTCTCATTGCATGGTCCAATAAAAAATTCTCACTCATCACCACCACTGTAAGAACTTTCTCATTATCCTTACTTCTCAAAAATTGTGAAGATTCCTCCACCTTTCTATATACGGGGGTATACGGCCCATCTGTCAGATCAAACAGAAGAAGCTTCTTCCAAGAGCTAACAAGCCTCAAACCTACCAACAATACACCATGGATAATAAGCAGGGACTTCAATGTCACCATGAGACAGGAGGAAAGAAACAATCCCAATTCGGATTGGAGATGATCAATCACATTTGCGAGATTAGTTTCTGATTTGGATCTTTTGAACATTACTTTACAAGAAAGGAAATTTACTTGGTCTAACGGCCAAAATGACCCATCAATGGCTCAGCTAGATAGATTTTTAATATCAGCTGATTGGAATAACAAATTCGCAAACTCCCAACAATGGTCATTGCCCAATACCTCCTCCGACCACTGTCCTGTTCTCTACACGGCACAAACACAATTTTGAAAAACCAATCTGTTCAGATTTGAGAACTGTTGGCTCAAATTCCAACAGTTGGATGACTTAGTAGCACAACAGTGGGACCGAATGGGAGTGGCAAATACACCATTGCAGCTACAGTCCAAACTTAAAGAGATACAAAAATCAATTAAGAATTGGGCAGCAAAGATGGTGGGTTCAATCAAGTCACAAATCCAAGTATGTAGAGATTTCCTTGGCTGGATAGACAAAGCCAAAGAAATAAGAACTGCCACTCAGTTGGAAAAGTTTATAACTTGTCAAATCAAGCGGAGGTATATGGATCTATCCATTTTAGAGGAAGATATTTAGAGGCAGCGAGCTAAGTTAAGGTGGGAACTACAAGGTGATAAAAACACATGGTACATTCACACCATAGCATCGAGCTCTAAGAGGAATAACTCCATATCACAAATCGAATGGAATGGCCAACAATTCTCCGATCAGCGAGCCAAAGTGGAAGCTTTCTTTCAGTTTTATAAAGAACTCATGGGCAAAGCATCACAGCCAACACCAAATATTTGTTGGCAAAATTTATACAGCCAAGACCAAACCGATCTCCAAGCGTTACAAAACCCGATCACAATTCAAGAGATACAACAAGTAATTCAAGCATGGCCGAAAAATAAGAGTCCCAGCCCGGATGGGTTTACGGGTGAATTCTACATAAGATACCAAAGCATCCTAATTCGAGACATTCACGCGGTAATTTCACATATAACATCAACAGGAACCTCCCTCCACCCTCTAAACACCTCTCACATCATTCTTATCCCAAAAAAATCAACATCCCTACATCCACGAGACTATCGACCTATTAGCCTAATCCACGAGATACAAATAATTTTCTCCAAAATTCTTGCAAATAGAGTACAACACCATATACCTCAGCTAGTGCATGAAGCGCAAACGGGTTTCATCAAAAATAGGCAAATAGCGGAAGGATTTATATATGCTCAACATGCACTACACCATTCTCAGCAAAACAACATCCCATTGGCAATTTTCAAGGCGGACGTGCACAAGGCATTCGATACCATAAGTTGGGAATTTTTGCTCAAGGTGCTCACTAACCTAGGATTCCCAGAAAATTAGTTAATTTGGATTGAAAAATCTGTTCTTAGTGGCACCTCGCAAATACAAATCAATGGGCTGCTGGGCAAGAAATTAATACTAAAACGTGGTGTGAGGCAAGGTGACCCGTTATCGCCCTTCTTATTTATAATAGCAATGGACTTTATAAATAAATGGGTCTCTAAGTTGAAAGCAACAGGAGCAATTCGGATGCCTTTTGCTGACATGTCTCAATGTCTGCTATATGCAGACAACACCCTTTTCTTCCTAAAACCAGAGCTTCGTCAGGTTCAGATTCTGAAAATTATACTTACCGCCTTCGAAACAATCTCCGGGTTAGCGGTAAATCTAGACAAATCTGAGCTAGTAACAGTCAGGACACCTTCACAAATAGGACAAGAGCTGGCGTTGGCAATGGGATGCAAGTTCGGCCAATTCCCATTGACTTACTTGGGTCTGCTGCTCTCAAACAAAAAACTAAGCAAAACAGCCTACCTACCCCTCATACAATGATTCAGCACTAGGCTAGAAGGTTGGGCAGCGATAAACCTATCGATAGCAGGAAGGCTCACATTACTAAATGCTGTTATCTCCGCATTACCTACATACTATATGACAAGTTTCAAATTACCGGCTTGGGTTATCGAGAAAATTGACTGAATTAGAAGACATTTCCTTTGGCATGGTGTCACACATCAGAAAAAAGGATTTCATTTGGTAAAATGGGAAACGGTTTGTAAACCAAAAAAAGTGGGAGGCATGGGAGTTATGGATCTAACCAAATTCAATAATGCCTTATTAGCCAAATGGTATTGGCAATGAATCAATCCGGAAGCATGATTATGGACAACAATTTTTCACCAAACCAACACCATCTTATGGTCAACTCCGAAATCACACTTCTTCTCAAAAACCCTACAAGACACATATAAATTCATGGATGCATCAATCATAAGAATAGTTGGTAAAGGCGACACAATTATATTTTGGTGGCACGATTGGGGCGCAGGAATGCTAAAAAATGAATTCCCAATACTATTCACATTTGCGATGGAGGAAAAGATACCAGTACAGCAAGCTTTTGCTACAAGGAAAACTAGACAACTATTTCGAAGTGCCTTATCCTTAGAGGCGACAGAACAACTCACTCAATTACACGAAACTTTGAATCAACAGCCAATATCTCTTACCACTAACCCGGATCAAGCAAAACGGAGATGGTCAACTTCGACAAAATTTACTGTCAGCTCCTATTATCAATTCATCAAACACAGCCGAACCTTTGAATATCCAATAAGCAAGGTCTGGAAAATCAAAGCACCTCCTAGGATGCAAGTTTTTACATGGTTAATGCTGATGAATAAAATACTAACCATAGACAACCTCAACAAGCGGGGGATGAATATTGTTAACCGATGTATCATGTGCAAGGAACAATTGGAAACTGTACCACATTTGTTTGATCAATGTCGAATAACAAAGGAGATATACCAACTATTAGCAGCAACCATGGGAAGAAATTACCCATGCAAAATGCAAGGCAAGCATTCACCAGTAAGGAGCTCAACAATGAAGAAAGATCACTACTTCTAATTGCCCAATTTGTGATCTGGCGCGAACGATGCTCAAGGACTTTCACTGACAACTCAACCGAAGTTGACCAACGGGTGCAGCATATTCGGGACCAGTGGACAGCCACTATGAAGACAAGAAGGCACTCATTAACATAGGCCTCTACTTAAATCACTGCACCGGTACCACTCTACTAGTACTGTACCGGTATTCATATGCTGGTTGTATCTAGGAAATAGCAGATTTTACACTTTCTTCATCCTCTTTTATTTTACTTATTTCACAAGCTCAATCATATTGAGCTCTTGTATTTTATCTACAATCGGGATATACATGCATCTCGTGTAAACCTAATCTGTTTAATCAAATGAGGGCATGACTCTTATTTTTTCTCACAAAAAAAGAGCAGGTAAGACAGGAGAGGATAAAACCATGAAATTGCATAAAAGTAGAATATAAAAGTAGAAAGGACATGACTACTGTGCTTTTGATTATGCACATACTAGTATATATTTTTTGGAGTAGAACTAGGGTGTGATGCGCTCACGCCGTGAGCGCACCTCCTAGAGGTCACATTTTCAAAGTTCAAATAGTCGATTCGAACCTTCCAACGTGTTCTTCATATTAAAATATGCTTGGAAACCAAATTTTACATTTTTTGGAAACTTTTTACTATTTTTTCTGAATTTTTCAAAATCATCACTATTTGAACTTTGAACACGTTTTTGAAAAATTCAGAAAAAATAGTAAAAAGTTTCCAAAAAATGTAAAATTTGGTTTCCAAGCATATTTTAATATGAAGAACACGTTGGAAGGTTCGAATCGACTATTTGAACTTTGAAAATGTGACCTCTAGGAGGTGCGCTCACGGCGTGAGCGCATCACACCCTAGTTCTGCTCTATTTTTTGTATCTTAATTTCCATAGTTCTACTTCTCAAGTTGATGCCCGAGCTCATCAGATTGAGACATTTTAAGTAACGGTTGGATCCACATTTGTGACACGTAAGATTTTTTAGCACAAGTACGTACGTGGCAAAAGAAAGCATGCGAAATTAAGGCGGCCACTCGCTCGTATTTATAGCTAGAGCTTGAGGTGTTATTGGAGCGGGAATTCGTATCCTCTGCATTAACTCAAATTTTTTTTTGTTGAGTTAATATATCTGGACTGTACGATCTGCTTTAAGATCCGTGCAGATTAAATCTACACTAATATTAAAGAGCCTAGCATTATAAGCTAGGGCCGGAGTAACTCCGTTGAAAATCAAACGGCCGAGATAGGTTAACTCAAAAGATGTTCTTTTGAGTTAATGCACGATGCGGACTCATTGGAGTGGTTAGCATTTTGCATAAACTATAATAAATATGTAGGTTAAAATGTGTTATTGTTTTTTATTTTAATTATGTTCTTCATCTTTATTTCTTTATTTCAGTTTTCAAAGTTCAAATAGATAATAT
The DNA here is from genome assembly GCA_028015225.1 of Carex myosuroides. Taxonomy (NCBI): domain Eukaryota; kingdom Viridiplantae; phylum Streptophyta; class Magnoliopsida; order Poales; family Cyperaceae; genus Carex; species Carex myosuroides. Next base: position 5,954,803 of record CM051484.1, on the reverse strand, counting down.
AAACAATTTAACATGACTATTAAAATGTATTTGGAGATCAATTTTTTATTCTTTTAGAATTATTTTACTCACGTTTTATATGGGTACAAAATTACTGTTTTGAATAGTCCAAAAATCTTCTGATTTTGTGCTTATTTAGAAAATAGTAAAAAAAAAATTAAAATATAAATTTTGGTCTCCAAGTACATTTTAATATCGATATCATGTTGAGAAATTCATATTGAGTGTTCGTACTTTGAAAATAAAGATAAAGATATGAGGTAAGAGTGGGGCACGAAAACAATGGGATATTTTAATCATACTCTTTATAATAATATAAATTAAAATTAAGAATGAAATTAGGGATTCTTAACCCCAATTTATCAAATTACTTTCAAATGATGAATTTAAATCATTAAAATAATTTATTTCACAAGTTATATATTTACATATAAAATTTATAAATTTTTAAATTAATATAGTATAAAGTTAAAAGGCAAAATAAAAAATAAGCATATTTAAATCAACTTATGAATTTGTTTATCAAATGACTTTATTATAAATTTAATTTAAGTATTTTTTAATTTAACATATGAATACAACATTCATGAACTAGATTGGTTTTATTGAATTCGTCATTTTAAGTCAATCCTATATAAATTTTACATTGAAGCTCACCAAGAGACTTGATGAGTCAAAAGCACCTAGCTAGTTCTACTCTAAAAATATTATATTAACTTAAACTTGTTGATCGTATTATTATTATTATTATTATTATTATTATTGTTATTATTGTTATTATTACAATACAACAAAAAAATTAAAATAATAATTCTAATTTAAATTATAAGATGATGATATTCTAATCAAATTATAAAATAAATCAAATAATTTATATGCTATATTATTCTTTCTATATAATCATATATAGTGTCTTATATATTAATATTTTTTATATTTTAAAAAATAAATTTAAATTATCTCGAATATTTATATGCAATTTTTTTTTTTTACTTCATAGCGCTCGTACAATTTGCAGATGCCAGATATTTGAATCAAACGGTTCCTATTCATGCCCATACCAGTATCCTTGCCTCCCATTTGTGAACCCTGACTCTGTGACATCTCTTCTTGCTCAAATATCACCTTCCCGTTTTAACCCGCTAGACTGACATCTCTTCTTGCAGTTTCACCATTTCATTTTACTCTTGGGGGGCCTGTTGCTGACATAGATGGTTTATTCTTTTTCCATTATAGAGACCGCTAGACTGACATGGGAATTGTTGTTTATCGAGAATTTCAAGCTACACCGCTGCTCAATATGCAATTAAAGAATACAAAGAGATACTCAGGGAGAGAATGAAATGCTTTTCTCAACAATGTTAATTGTTGCGTATTCTAGAATTGATTCTACCCTGGGTTGCCACCTACATGGCCAGCTTTCATATTCCAGTAAGGTCCAATACGCCTTTCTGTAGCTCCTTCATTGAAATGTATTGTTAAGGGTTTGTAAAAGGTGCCAAACTGGTCTTTACTTGTATATAATGATAGACATATAGTTCTGTGCAATCCCATACTCACGGGTTTCCTACAAGTGGTGCACTCGCAAAGCTAAGAACTTTTTGATGAAATGCCTGTGAGGTTGATTTCTTCGACTGCTCTAATGACACAGTTACAGGCTGGCTGTAATTGTTTTTAACTACTTAACCATTTCACCAAGACCATACAGAAGGTGTTACAAAATAAAAATACCCATATACTTTCTTAAGAGCTCTAATATCATGTGGGGGGCATTTCTGACCAAGTGCATGTGAAATTAAGAAACTATGGGAGTACAGTTTTGGGTAATACCAACTTTTGTAGGAAATACACTAATTGCTACTTAATCAGAGTGCAGAAGTGTTTAGTACTCATGGACATGGACCAACATGATTAGAGGTTGTGGTCAAAGCACCTTTCAATATTCTTAAAGCATGATGGTTGTCCATTATTATCAGTTCATGTGTGAATTTGGCAAAGCTTAGGGTAGGTGCACGGCTTCATTAATAAGGCGCTGATCCCAGGGTAGGTATGGTTTCTTATTAATGTGATGCAAATCAAATGCTTGGTGAAATGCCAGTACGTGACCAAGTCTCAATGATAGCACTGGTCTTATACTTTGCTCAATTTGTCAAGAGGAGTCCTAGATATGTTCAAATGTGGAAGAATGGTGACTTGATAATCGGTTTTTCTGTTTGCTTTCATGTAATCCTTGTAATAGAAGGGAAGCATATTGCAACTACTGCTTTAATTTGATGTAACAGGAATATGGCATTGTACCTATTAATGAACCATAAAAACGAGTGATTTACTTATTTGTTTGTAAGATCATACAGGTTAGAAGAGACCCAGAAATTCATCCGTCAGATGACCTGTTTGAGTAGATCACAGTGTTATCGTAGACTGCAGGGCACTAAAAAATTGAATTCCCTGAACTGGTAATCTATGTACTTCTGACAATGATGTACGCTAGCTTAAAAAAATTATGAGAGGGAAGTGAATAAGGCGTTAAATAGGAGAAAGAACTCAAAATACAGTCGGAATCTAGTAAGATCAAGTAGAAGAATGAAGTGTATGTAGAGTGGGAAAAACTTGCCGTGCCGTGCCATGATTAACACGCCGTGACCAAGTTAATTTTTCACGTGTCGTGCCATGCTGTGACCAAAATGTCAAGGGATGGTCACGGCACGCGAATGATCACGCCACGTGAGTCACGCCGTGCCTAAACGTGCCGTGACTATACGTGACTCGCATGACCATTTAATCATAATTTAGGTTAGTTTATTCAAGATACACCATTAAATCAATATCTAATGGTCCTAATTACACGTGACTCGCGTGACTACGTGTCGTGCCGTGCCGTGACTAAATCTTTCACGTGCCATGCCATGCCGTGCCGTGCCAAAGTTTCAAAAGATGATCACGGCACGCGAATGGTCACGGCAAGGGACACGCGTGCCGTGCTGTTCCGTGACGGAGCAGGCTCCGCTGTGCCATTTTTCCCACTCTAAGTGTATGTATGCTTTTTCGGATGACAATTTGGTTTATTACAAGAATTAGATGCACCTACTTTACAATGGTAGAAGGGATAAAAATATACAATAGAGATCATGACAGAAGATAATTTTCTGTGACCACCAACGATAGATTTGTAACGGTTTTTCATTGCCATGCCCAAGTTGATGTCAATGAGGGGATTTAGTTCATTTTTATATTGATAATAGAGGGAATAACCCACTGAATTCTATTAGAAATCAGAAAGTGTTTTTGGTAGATTTAAGTTCATTTCTAACAGGTCTGCACTCCGGAGAATTTTACCTCGAGACATGGCTCAATTTCTCAAATATACAGTACATTCTCTTGTGGAGATTGTTGTCATATTGAATTTATTTGTTTTTTTTCTTTTATAAAAAAAAATGTAATTAGTTTGTTGTCATATTGAATTTATTTGTTAATAGAGGGCATTTATTGGAAATGAAAACCTGTGGCTAATAAGGTTTTATAAATAGTATTAGCGTGCAAGGTCGTTTCCATCATTGTTCCTGTTGTTTGGATTCTTGCATCCAATTGCAACTGTTGGAATTTGATTATTTGGGGGAATTAATTAATTACTATTGTTTGATGAATTAAATTGGATTCTTGCTCGTGACTTGCTCGAGATTAGTTCGAAAAAAGTTTGTAATTAACTTATTAGATTTTAGCTTAATTCATCATTAGCGAGTTCATGTTTAACCTAGCTCAATTCGTTTCTCGCTTGTTGCAAGAAGATTAAGTTATTTTCTAAGTCTTCCACTATTTTATCTTTTTTTATGTCTATCATGAGAAGATGAAATTCAATGTAAAATTAAAGAAGATGGAACTTTTTCCTCGGCTCGTGGTCTATATATACGCGTCTCATAGCACCAAATTGAGGAATCTTTTTATCTATGCACATCTTACAAGTTACAACACCAACGAAGACTCAACTAAAATCGAGCTTGACTATGCTCGTTCTGACATGAACCGATCGAGTTTGAAGTTTCCCTGACTAGATTTGGCTCGGCTCGTTTATAGCCCTACAACACACACAGCATGCACTAAAATTTAAGCTGGTTTAATCCGACCCGATCCTCATTTCTCTGGCTGGAATTGAGAGATGTCAAACGAAATATGATCCGAGGACCCATCCGAATCCCAATTAAGTCCAACTGTATTAAAAGGTCAAGGATAAAAGCTACTCCGAATCGAACGCGATCTTAAAAAAAGATAAATCTTTATCAATAAACTATAAAATATGCACCTGAAAGGACATTATAACTTCTTTTTTATTTTATTTTATTTTCAGAGCTCCTTGACCTAACTGAATATAATTCGGATGATCTAAAGTTAGGATAATGTTAACAGTGGACACCAAACACAAACGTCTTGTCTCCTGACTGGATAGTGGATAATATACAAACCCAAACATGAATCAGATCGCAGATAAGATTGATGACTTGATATAAAATGAAGCTAAGATTAATCGACCAGGTCCAATTATTCCTCCCGGCTCCCGTTAGCGGCCGGATTGCAAATTTGCAATTGCACTCGAGTTTTGGCACATGTAGTGGAATACGAGTGGGTCCCGCAGAAGAGAGAGGTTAATCATCCGGTTCGGCTCACGCCAGACAGCCAGACATCCCCACTCCCTAGCTCACACCTCTCTTGATCCATTTCTCCTAGACCTGGTTTGCCATTAACAAAGAAAGCTTGTATTATTTTTTTTTTTACATATACATTGAGTAATGCTTAGGTGCTATAAATAGCATAAGGCCTTCTCTAGTTATCTAATGAATTTGTAGAATACTAATTTTTATTATTTTTGATTTTTTTTTTTCCTATTTTTTATGATTTATGAAAGATGGTAAAAATTTAACATAAAATAAAAGAAAATTGTCAATATTTTAGATCATGTTTTGCCATCTTTCATAAATCATACAAAATAGTAAAAAAGTTTCAAAAATAGTAAAAATTAGTACTCTACAAGTTCATTATATAACTAATTTACTGAGCTACTTAGATCGAAGTTTGAAGTTTACATGATAGGTTTTTGAGGCAATAGTGCATAAGACCTTGTGATATTCATAGCACCTAAGCCTTACTCTTATACATTAATGTTTAGTTGTGGATTAAAATTAATGAGGATTAAATTGCTTACTCCATGTTACTCCTCATATTTTACTTGTTTGGTAGTTTAAGTTCTAGCTTAATTTAATTCACTTGGAGGAGTAAGATGTTGGGAAATACTACCTCTCTGCTTATGACGGTGGGCCATACAAGTGAAGTGTGGAATAAGTTAATTCATCTAGAGAGGTAAAGTAAGTTACTCCGAATTAACTCACATATTAATCCATCTTACTCCTTATATTTTACTCCTCGTGTAGCTACTTAAGTGTGAAGTAAGATGTTTACTTCACCTCACAACAACAAAGTAGACACTTATCGCGAGGGATCTCCGTCGCGAAAAGTGCCGTCGCAAATAGATAAAGCACGTTTATGACGGTACTCCGTCGCGAAAAGTCACTTTTTATCCTCGCAAAAAGTCTTTGATTCTTGTTGTGCCTCTTACTCCACAATCAAACATGACTTATATGAAAAGGTAAAATAAAAGACACATGACAGAGAACCGCGAGCTTATTGAAGGAGCACGAGCCTTCGTCTCTTAGAAAAGACGAAAATTTAATTTTTGAAAATAACATTCAAAAAATTCTGAGGTGTACACCGGAGCCCTTATATAAAAAAAAACACTTCACAAATAGTTTAATTATTTTTAATAATTTAAATTATAACAGATTTTACTTCGAGACAAAATTAAGTCCAAATAAATTAAATATAAAAACAAATATAAGTAGATATAGAGATAAATATAAACAAACATGCAAAATCTACAAACAAAATTGAGTAGGATTAAATGTCTCGTTTTTTTCGTGCTCCAATCATGTCTCACGTCCTTATCTTTATTTTTAAGGTCTAAAAAGTCGATATGAACTGCTCAATATGATTTTTATATTAAAATGTGTTTTGAGACCAAAAAATTATATTTTTGAAATTTTTTTACTATATTTTAGTTACAGGTGCAAAATCACTATTTTTTACAAGATTCTGAACCATTAAAAAAATGATTTTGTACATATCTAAAAAATATAGTAAAACAATTAAAAAATATATATAATATATATTTGATCTTCAAGCACATATTAATATGGAGATAATGTTGAGCGGTTCAGATCAACTGTTTGGACCTTGAAAACGAAAATAAGAATGTGAGACATGATTAACTGGGATACGGAAATAACGAGGGCATGTCAACCTTACTCAACAAAATGAACAACAAGCTAAAAAAAAATGAAAATTCTGATGATACAAGGGACATATATATTCCACCTTCAATAGAAATTTCAGCCAAAAAATAGTGGTTCATTAATATCAAGTCACTGTAGATGTTGAACTTAAACTAATTACAAATTAATTACTTCACATCTTCATAGGTGCGTGATTACCTATTACGTAGTATGGTCTTGTTGAACTCCTTATACGACTTAGGTAACGAGCCTAACAATATCATGGTTTATGCTCGTTGTTGACCTTAATACTAATTAGAAATTTGGAATTTAACAGATGTATTTTATGCCATTGTTAAAAATGTGAATTTCTTCAAGAGTCCAATAAATCAATCATATCATTCTCTTCCAAACCTTATGTTCAGTAGCTTTGATCTCTTCATATTTGTCAAGATTCATAAATAAATTGGACCAAATAGCTAGTAACCGCATTTATCGAAACACAAAAGTAATAATGTCGACATCAAACTTTTCAATATAGAATAAGGTAAAATTAACAATAATCACAAAACCCCCTAATTTTTGAAACACCAAAATATTAAAATAACTAGATCACCAAATCACCAATGTTTGATTTATCAGCTCATCAAAATTGAATTTACCACAGCATGGGTAGTTTTTAGTGCGTATCTTTTGAGATATCTCAATTTTTGCGTGACCGACAGCTACGGTGCCTATTCGGGGATAGCGCAGAAGACCATAATTATTTGTGCTTTGAGATTTGTGCTGAACATATTTAAACGGTTGAGATTTTCTAGAAAAACACTCCAAGTTTGAGATATTCAGAGGATGCAAATTCGGTAGTTTTAAGGATGGAACTAATGATGTCATTTTTCAGGGTTTGAATTTACGATGACCCACAAACAATATTAATTATTCAAAACACTGATTCACTAAAACTACCAATTCTCCGAATCGTCCAATAATAAGAAACACCGAATCATCCAAAATCTAAGTAGGTTTAAGAGATAAAATAATATAATTAAGTAGAAGGTCAGTAAAAAAAAGTTAATTTTAATATGTTAATTTTTTATTATTTTTTGAAGACTTAACTTTATACTAAATTAAATCGAAATTTTATAATTTTGAAACTTAAAGTCATTTCGATAGATTATTGTAGTTAAGCTCATCAAAGATTTGATGCGTCCTTAATCACTAGTTCTACCTAAAAAACTTAATTATATAATTTTATAAATTTAATACTTGTCTCTTTTTAGTTGGTCCGTTACCGGCCCCCACCCCTCCCCTCCCTCTCCCCCTCTTGTGCTGCTGTTTTTTTTCTTTGAAAAATTTCTATTTTTGGTTAAGACATGGAAGAATAGGCTTTAGTGGGTCGGTTAGTGGGCCCCAGTGTCCCGCAAGGGGCATAGGAGATGCAACAAACGTGAAAGCTCAAGAGTAAAACTGCGATCTTCTGTGATCACACGATACAAGCACTTTATATTGCAATATAGCGTCAACGTTACTTATTAGGGAAAATTAGATCCATGCCACTCCAAAATGGTGAATTTAGAAAAATGTCACTCCAAAATTTCTCTTTTGCTAAATACCACTCCAAATCACATTTATTAAGAAAATTACCACAAATTACAAATTAATATACATCTGCAATAAAAAATAAACATAATATGTTGTATTTGGAGTAGTATTTTCATATATTCCAAAAATACCCTCACCCCTCACCCGTAACCCTTAATGGGTCCGATTATATGCATTTGGCTTCGTCTCCTCCTCTATTCGTCTCCAACTGACCATCGTCTCCTCCTCTATTTTCTGTGCTAACAGTGGATTATCAACGACAGAGAGGAGGCGAGCAAGGGGGACAGTGCCACGGAGAGGAGGCGAGCAAGGTTATCAACCATAGATGTGAGAAATTTTGAAGATGTGAGCTTGGAGGCATGCGGTTATCAAGTCAAATGTGAGGAATTTCGAAGATGCAGGGTATCAAGTCAGATGTTCGAAATTTTGAAGATCCAGGCATGGATAATTTCGAAGATGCAGAAATTTCTCACATCTAGGTACCCAAGTCAGATGCAGAAATTTTAGAAAAGAAAGAGAAATTTTGAAGAGGAAGGGTATTTCGGTCAGTTCACTGTAACTGTAAATTGTAGAATTAAAATTATACATTAATTTGTAATTTGTGGCAATTTTCTTAATAAATGTGATTTGGAGTGGTATTTAGCAAAAGAGAAATTTTGGGGTGGCATTTAGAATTTTCTAAATTCACCATTTTGAGGTGGCATGGATCTAATTTCCCCTACTTATTATATATGACCACACATTTTCAGGACCGGCCAGCCACTACAATAATCACTACTACAAAAAACACATTCACTGTATATCGCCCCTTCACCATCGGGTGTCCTTCCGCACGGATGGTGTATGTATTCAGTGGCAGCGTTGTAATTACTTTGAACTTTTTACCGACTGTTCTGTCTAACCAACCGATGTCATTGATGTAACCAGTCAGTATTGAGTGACTATTCGACATCGGTTTGGCTTAACGGACGATGGCACTGAGGGGGTGACTTTTACCATCTGTGTGTTACATGATCCGTTGGTGCTACTACAAAGTAATAACAACTCGTTACCATATTGGACCGATGTCACATATTCTCAGGGGCAACGCTGTAAATAATTGGAATCTCAGTTTTAGTATACACTATCTGTTACATATATTGGACCGATGGTGGTGATTATATATATATATATATATATATATATATAGAGAGAGAGAGAGAGAGAGAGAGATTGGCTAATGTGTTAACGTTACAACTTCGGCCGAAGTTATAACGAGTCGTTTTTGCAATTTCAAAATCCAAACAACCGATCCGAACCATTCAACATGTTCTCTATATTGAAATGTGCTTGGAAACCAAATTTTACATTTTTTGGAATTTTTTTACTATTTATTAAGCCACTTTGAAAATACTGATCCGGTGGTCCTAAAAATTTTGCTGTTTTTTACTATTCACAGCAGATCTGCGATTTTCAAAGTGGCTTAATAAATAGTAAAAAAATTCCAAAAAATGTAAAATTTGGTCTCCAAGCACATTTCAATATTTAGAAAAAGTTGAACGGTTCGGATCAGTTGTTTGGATTTTAAAAACTAATAAACGACTCGTTATAACTTCGGCCGAAGTTATAATGTTAGCACATTAGCCAATCTCTCTATATATATATATATATATATATATATATATATATATATAGGAATTGGCTAGCATGCTACGCATATATAAGGGCTCTCCGTACTACGGCTCACTTTTTGAGTTTTCAAAATCCTAACAGTCGATCCGAACCGTTCAACATGATCTCCATATGAATATGTACTTGCAAACCAAATTTTACATTTTTTTAGAATTTTTTTACTATTTATTAAGCCACTTTGAAAAAACACTAATTTGTACACAACAGTAAAATCTGTTGGACCATTGGATCAACGATTTTCAAAGTGGCTTAATAAATAGTAAAAAAATTCTAAAAAATGTAAAATTTGGTTTGCAAGTACATATTCATATGGAGATCATGTTGAACGGTTCGGATCGACCGTTAGGATTTTGAAAAATCAAAAAGTGAGCCGTAGCACGGAGGGGCCCTTATATATGCATAGCACCGTAGCACTGTCATATATATATATATATATATATATATATATATATATATATATATATATATATATATGTTCAAATACACCCTAGGTCGATTATCCATAGTCCTTTGTATCCCCAAAGTACAGTAGCTAACTACGACAATCGACGGACTAAGAAGCTAGCATTTCCTCTCCCGGCGTCATTTGTATGCTAGATCACTCTTCTCTCCTTTATTTTATGTTTATTTTAATCATTATTTTGAATGGTTTCTTAAATTAGGGAATAATTTAAACTAGGGTTTAGTTATTTAATGTTATTTTTTTCTTTCTGTATAGGCGAAATGAGTAGCCAAAATAGTAGTTACTCATCATATCCTTATTGCAATAGATGTCTTAAGCCGAGTGATGTGATGCTTTCGATGACCCCACAGAATCCGGGGCGGAAATTTTATAGACATCCATAATGCAATAAATGGATGGGCTGGTGCGACAACGCTGCCAATTTAAGTAACGTAAGTTGAAGTTATCATATGCAACATAGCAGACAAGTTGTAAGATATCGGAATGAGGCAGAAGTAGTATCTTCGATTCTCAAGAAACAACTAGTAGTATTAATTGTACTTTGTGTGTTGATGCTTGTGGTCTGTTTTTTAATTGTTGTGCTATTGCTTCATATGAAATAGCTAGTGGGTTACTTAATTTGTACGTAGTGAGATGAGTCACAAGCTGTCCAACAACTTGCAAAACATGCATGTTCTGAAAATTAAATCATGTTTGAAACCTAAGCTTAAGGCAGTGTAGAAATGGACACGTGACAGTGCATTGTTGTTTAATCTCTTACACAAACCCCCTTGAATTAAGTTGTGGTTTGCGAAAGAGTTTAAACAACAATGTAAGTCCACTGTCACGTGTCAATTTCTACACTGCCTTAAGCTTGTGTTTCAAACATGATTTAATTTTCAAAACATGCATGTTTTGCAAGTTGTTGGACATGCAGCTTGTGATAAATTTCATTTTTATTTCACTATATTTTATATTTGACACTTTACAAGAACATGGGTCAAACGGACTAACTTTCAACTAATAAAACATGTTCTTAATTAAATCATGTTTTGAACCCAAGTTTTTGGCAGTGTACGAATGGCATGTGACAATGCATTGTTGTTAATTTATTACACAAACCCCCTTTGAATAAGATACGGTTTGCTAAAGAATTTAAACAACAATGTAAGTCCACTGTAACATGTCTATTTCTACACCGCCAAAAACTTGGGACCAAAAACATGATTAAATATTCAGAAAATATTTTATTAGTTGAAAATTAATTAGTTTGACCTATTTCTTTCGAACCTAACCAAGATAAAGCATGTTCTTGCAAGGTGTCAAATAAAATATAGTGAATTTAGTAAAATCAAAAGAAATTGTTGAATATGGTGTGTTGTAATTAATTGTTGTGTTGTAATTGTAAATAAGGAGATGAATTTTATGGATGTTTATTTGAGTAGATAACTTTGTTTAAGTTTGTTAGCACAACTTGGTAAATTTTATGTGGATTAATTGCACAATTAGATAAATAAGGAAATGTTGCTTGCATGTACAATTCGATCGGTGTTGTCAAACTCCACGTATTGAATTAGTAAAGATAAACTTATATAGAATTGGCAATACAAATTAAGCAATTTCTAAGAAATATCAGCGTAGGGCAAAGTTTGCTGAATTCGTATCCTCTGCATGCTAACTCAAAAGGGACTCTTTTGAGTTAATATATCTCAGCCATTCGATATTTTTTAAGATTTGTGCGGACTACAACCGCACTAATATTAATGTAGATGATACACATTTTTCCGCATTTAAGATTTGTGCGGATTACATCAAGTTTGCTATACTATTGGCATTTATCAGCATAACGCCATCAGTAGAACTACTGAACATTTGGGATAATCACTACGGAGCCGATGACAAGTTAAGGGTTTCAATATATATATCCAACAACACAAGTGTTCTAGCACTCTCGAAGTGGTCGTCACTAGCTAGCTTGCTCCGCCGCGACTGTCTCTAATCACTTGTCGGCCACCACCTCAATACAACACCGAGCACTCGATCGATCTCCGTCATTGAAGGTTTACGCATCTGACTCTCTGTCTATATCTTTCTAGGGGTTTCTTGTTAGGGTTAAGTTTTGGGTTAGTGGATTTCTAGGGATAGTATGGTTCTAGGGTTTAGGGTTTAGTTTTATATCTTTATTTTTATCTAAGTGTTTTTTTCAGCATTTGTAGTTTTGGAGCTTCCTTACTCTTTGAGTTGTAATTTAATTTCAGCAATGTCATCCCAATCATGCCCGCACTCTTCAGAACCCATAACCAAGATGGAAAGGGACCCCAGGAGCTGAGGGGATGGTAAGAAAAAACTAAAAAGAATCACTCCACAACGAATTCCCTAATTTGGATGTAATGGTAAAATTCCCTAATTTGACATTTTATTGATTTTTGAATCTTCAACAACATGAAATATGCAAAAACGACCTTGCCTTTACATCCAATCACATAGATTTCATTTTTTGAAGATTTGCATCCAGTCAAGACCTGTTAGAGGAATGCAAGTGTTCGAGCAAGGGATTGGATATTAGCTAAAGCAAAGCCAAATACAGCTACAGAGAGGATTACAGCAGCAACAAATGTTCTTTCTAGGGGTTTGGAAATCAAGATGCCTACCCAAGAAGCTAGCACATTGAACTGCGGTACTCAGGTAAGGCACCTGACTGAATAACTTAGTATTTTCTAATAAGCTGTTATCTGTACACGATAGTGATACATTCATCTGCACATGATAGGGGCCTGCTAAAGTACTTATCGAGATGGCCAATACGATGACTAATGAATTAGTGCTATCGAGACGGCCAATACCTATAGGAGGAATACGGGGTCGAGTCCCACTTGTAGATCAGGAGGCATTGGACGACATGGGCCTGGAATTCCAACTACTGCATGACAGATATCTTGCGACGCCACTAGTTGAAAGAGGAGGCTTCCGCTGCTATATCGGGCCGGGAGTGTTTCAGGATGAGGGCTTTTATCTAATAGTGGGTTTCGCAGATATCCGTGATCTTATGACTTATAACCAGATTGACGTCTCTATTATCCAAGTCTGGATAATATGAGTATTTATTAGTATAAACAAATATAATAATGTTGACTTATAATGAGATCTCCTTTATTTTATTCTGACACTGACTATTTTCAGGTATTGCATGAAGCTAGTTACTGAATTATGTGCCCAAAATACACCTAACATTGGTTTCCTGGACCCCAGACTGCTCAGCTCCACATACATAGACCACAGTAATGAACAATCCCTTTCGTACTTGGCCGATATCTTGCTAAAGTTTCAGGATAAGCGTCTTGTATTCTTACCATGCATGCCACCAAGCTGGGTAAGCTGCCAAAATAGAATGTTGCCTACTTGCTGGACTCGATGCCAAATCATGACGATAACTTAGATGTTGTTCCTCTATTACGGAAGTAAGCAAAATACATATAATTTAAAATGCAAGATACTAAATTGGCCTACTTTTAGGTACCATATACTGACCTTTAATAATTCTAGGGCTTTTAAGTCATACATAAACCGAGGAGGTCGGCACATGCCGGGGAAAAGAGCACTGGAGGTCAGAATGTTTCAGGTAAGAAATATTTTAATCGAGTATTTCATTGTGAGTTATTTCAAGTTCCAATTGCACTACTAATTAATTAGATTTTGTTTTAAATAATACATATTTGACAGAGCCCCACACAAAGCAATTATGGGAGTCCGGGTTTTATGTAATGAAGAACATAGAGATGCTCATAAAAAAATATGCACGTTCTTTTCCAAAGGTTTGTCAATCACTTGTTTCTATCATGCTTTCAGATTAAGCTCTTATATATGTTATTTATGTTTTGATTTATTCATGCAGTGTCGTCTGTCCAGAATGCCAAACAAAGAAAATGCATTGCATGACATCCATATCCAATGGTGTAAGTTATTCTTGGAAATAGTTTAATTACTGTGCAAGTACTTGTCTGTGTTGTAAAACATTTGTTGTTTCTATTTTTTGCGGTCAGACAATTTAGTGTTTGCGGTCAGACAATTTAGTGTTGGTTTTAATAGTGTGGTTTAAAACAGTTGTTAGTTTTATGGTACAATGACATATTGCTCTATATATTGTTGTATGTGTGATATTGCTAGCTTGTTGGTTTATAATTGTTGTCTAATTTATATTGCTTGTTGTATGGATTAATTAATATATATGTTGGATAACTTGTGTATGTATATGTTGTTGATGCCTATATTAATTGTCGGTTAAAATATGAGTATATAATGCATGTATATTTATTGTTGTTTTGCTAGGTTTTAAAAATGACTAGCAAATATATGGAGGCTAGCCCCTAATTAATTAATACAATAATTAATAATGAAATATAATAATTATATATACATCCCAATCGGCTCAAAAATTAATGACCGATGGCAAACTAGGACCTACCAACGCCAACTCAAACAAAACAGATGGTGTAAAACACTTTTGCAATCGGCTATTAAAATCCAACAGACAACATCAATTACATTTGTCGTCGGTTGCAAAAAGAAACAGATGGCGTTGGGTACTAACACTGTCCGTTTGATCAATGCGCTGTCGATGTCATATCGATTAACGCCATCTGTTTTGAGCAGATGGCATATGGGTATACATTTCCTACCGGGGCGATAGGCATTGGTTCGGAAACCGATGCGGATAGCGATTTCGCCAGAAGGCGAAGTGTTTTTTGTATAGTAGTGAATGGGACAGTATTCGCGAGGGATACTGTCGGTATACCCTCACAGATACTCTTGTCTCTAATAGAAAAAACATTTTTCTGTCAATATACTCTCGCGCTCGCGGATACTGTTTAGAATGTAGCGCGGATATAAGATGCTCTGTACCGTAGTTCATCGATGGAAATAAAAATGTAATAGTACTTCAAAGGTGAAGCTCAAAGTTCGAACAATTAGTTGGGACAAATTTTCCTGAATTAGTTTTAAAGACGAGTTTAGAAAGTGTTCGAAGTGACTTTAAACCTCTCTTATAAATTGAAGGGTCCGCCTAGCTCTCCCCCGTGAACAATCCCCCGTTTCATCCCCCGTCAGTTGCATTAATTAAGGTAGTTAGTTAGTTAGAATTTATAACTGTCAGTGTATTTTAGGAATTTGCAGAAGTATTCACATATAGCACAACTAGTATTCATCCATCTATATGAAGATATTCACATTTGCAATAGAAACATATTTGGATATATTACAACAAGAAAGTAGGGGACAAACAACATGTGTGGGGGACCGCACAACTGTCAGAGCATTAATTAAGTAGGGGACCGCATAACCGTCAGCGCATTAATTAAGTGGGGGACTTCTAACTACCTTCAGCTCATTTTAGAAATTTGCAAAAAAAATATTCATCTGTAACACAACTAGCATTCATCCATCTATATAAATGTATTCATCTTTGCAATAGAAGCATATTTGGACACATCAATCACTCATATTTTACACGTTTTTAGAGATGAGTTTTTTTTTCTCCGTTCAATCTAACCAATATTTCTGACGATCTGTGAGGAATTTTGCAAATCTAAAACCACGAATGTCTTCAACACAATTTTCTCTTTCAAATGAGATCCATGATGACATACTTTCGAGTTGTCCGTTGCACAAGTATTCACACCTCGTCATGCAAGTATTCATCCCGCATTAAGCAAGTATTCATCCTCATCGTGTAAGTGTAAATAGTTAATGTACCAAGAGTATTACACGTTTTTAGAGATGGGTTTTTTTTTCTCCGTTCAATCTAACCAATATTTCTGATGATCTGTGAGGAATTTTGCAAATCTAAAACCACGAATGTCTTCTACACAATTTTCTCTTTCAAATGAGATCCATGATGACATACTTTCGAGTTGTCCGTTGCACAAGTATTCACACCTCGTCATGCAAGTATTCATCCCGCATTAAGCAAGTATTCATCATCATCGTGTAAGTGTAAATAGTTAATGTACCAACAGTATTACAAACATATGTGCATACCAAACAAATAAAAAGTATTCATCCATAAGATATCAAGTATTCATACATATAAGTTAAAGTATTTATGCCTAAGATATTAAGTATTCATCCATAAACGTTGAAGTATTTATCTCTAAAACATTAAGTATTCATCCATATGTACTTAGTACGCACTGTTCTAATTCACCATTAATGAAGCTTTGTTCTTTGCAAATAACTCGGATCTGACCCGGCGGAGGCGGATCTGACCCGGCGGTCGACAGTGATGGATCTACTCCAGCGGAGGCGGAGGTGGGAGAGAGAGGAGGCGGAGGTGGGAGGTGGGAGGTGGGAGGTGGGAGACGGAGGTGAGAGACGGAGGTGGAGGTGGGAGAGGGAGAGGTGGGAGAGGCGGGCAGAGGCGCAGAAGGAGAGGTGGGAGAGGCGGGCGGAGGTGGAGGCGGAGGTGGAGAGGGAGAGGTGGGAGAGGGAGGGAGAAAGAGGAAAGAAATAAATGGAGAAAATTGGATAATTAATTTGTAGGGCCATTAGGTAGTTAGAATTTTGAATTATAGTTAAAAAAGGTAGTTAGTTAGTTGGGGGATGAAATGGGGGATGGATAGATGGGGAAGATATAATTACCCTATATTCAATTGTATTGTTCCAAGTTATATTCGAGGAAAGTTTGCGTTGATAAAAGATTAATTGTGCGGTAATTCCAAAGTTTTCATCTAGAAGCAAATTCATTAATTAATTAACTAACTAAACTATGGTTTGAATTAAAAAAAATTATTATTGGACTGGTGAAGAATACATGGTCTCACACATATCTAAGTTCCCTGTTAATATATGTTCTACAATAAAACATATTTCTAGCGCATATAAAATTTTATGTTACATTCATTTGATATCTTGAAACTAAAAAATTAAAATATGCATGATACGTATTTAAAATTGGGCCAATTTAAAATTCATTTAGCTTTCTGTCAAACGATTATATTTTTTTAACGGCTGAGTTTTAAGAACTTTAAGATGGAAGATCAATTAAATATTATAAATTGGTTCAAATTTGATACACACTTATCATGAACATAACATATCTATAATTTTATTTTTTAAATTAGAATATTTGACAAAATTAAATAAATATTTTAAAAGATGAATGAACGATAGTTTAATTGTTATTATAACTCGCTGAAGATGGATTTCATGTGCTTTTATTATACTCAATATCCACTTTTTTAGTACTAATTAAACTTCATATATACATACTAATGAAGGAGAGGTCGTAGCAGAGGTCTCAATTCTCATATTCATAAAAGGAGCAGAGCTAGTGTGTAATTTCAAAAATCTATTGAATTGATTTCATACGACGAATCTAAACTGTTGAAACTCCACTACTTCATGAGTGATGCATGTATACACATATGCAAACTTTTGAAATTTTCGAATTCATTTATACAAAGTCAAGTAGTAAAACAAATGAAGTTTAATAAGTTAGTTTACAAGTTATTTTAATGCATTCATTTTTTTATTATTTTTTTTTACCGCTTGACTTTATACTAAATAAATTCAAAAATTTCAAAATTTTACATGTACAATATCACTCGTGAAGTGGTTGGATTTCAACGGTTTGAATTTGTTATTTGAAGTCAATTCGATAATTTTTTTGAATTGTGCTCCCCAAACTCTTTTGATGAGCACAACACATGCTAGCTTTGCTCTCATAAAAGTATCTCAAGCATGGGGCATAAAAGGAACATAATTAATTCTTCGTCGCTGTAGACTATGTACACACTATTTTTCTGAAAGCCAAGTTTAAAATTGCATAACTAAAAGCTCCGCGTGTCCGCAAAAGATCAGGTTTGCAAGAAAGCCACACTTTAATTACTATATATTAAATGTGGAGTGAGAAGAGCAATAACTACAATAGGACCCTTAAAATTATTTGTATCATTAGGAAGGATCCATATATGCTCCACACACGAGTCATTTATTACAGCTAGTTATACTCTCCAATGGAGTATTAATTACTAAAGATCCAAGACCCTTACAATTACAAAGGAAGGAGAGATAAAAGGTTCCATATGTTATACAAAGGGAAATGAATGGGCGAGATTACATGTTTGGTGGATGTGGACATTGGGCCCACCTGAGTTGGCTGTGCTTTCACGCCTTCTCCATATCTTCTTTCTTTTTCTCTAGCATTTGCTTTCACCCTCTCTCTCTCTCTCTCTCGCTCGCTTGCTTGCTCGTTCTCCCTCCCTGATGAGTTCTTTCCTATTTTACTAGGTAGTGATATATCCATTATATTTCTATCCCAACTTCGATCGGTTGTAGGAGAGCTAACAATAAATTAGCTTGTACTTTCTTTCAAAAAAAAAGTTCGTACTTTTGTTTGTATATATTTTCCTCTTCTTGTGTCTGATCGATTTCTTCTCAACCACTGTTTTGTTCATCACGTATCCGTGCCCCCTCCCCTCGTCTCTCTCTCTCTCTCTGTGAAGTCTGAAGTTAGTAATGGAGGGGAAGTCTTGACACACTATTACCATATGCGAGGTCTCATTAATTAATAAAAGACAGTTCTTGTTTTGCTTCTGATATTTAGCTTTTTATTATACATGTTTCAGAACATATGATTAATCAGGTGTTTGTTTCAGGGAGAGGAGATTGAAATAACACCAAGTGAAGATCTATATATTATATATATGGGTACTTTGATATAACTAGGTCATTCTCTTTTCTTTGAAAAATACCTAGTTCTTTTTTCTCTTGATTCTGTGATTTGATCTCCAAGTGCAAGCAAACACTAGCTAGTAGTACTCAGGTATGGTGTTTTCAAGCACTGTTATCTACTCATCTTGATTTTTAGTAGATCTTCGAAGGGAGAACTTCTCGTATGCATGGTTTCTTTAGATCTATATGTAGTTTCTGATTAGTTCATGGTTTATTTATGAAATAGAATTAGGAACCTCAGTTTTCAATTTCATTCATCATTGTTGGACAAAGTTTTTTTTGCATCTGATGATAGAGATCTACAAATTAAAGTTTCTTATACACAGGTTTTTTATGTGTACTAGCTATATATATATATTTTAGCACGCATGCAATATAAACTGAGTTACTCAAACTTTAAGACATGATATAGGAGATTTGCAGAGATCTTAAAAATGTTTCTTTGCCCAACTTATTTTCATATTTAATGCTTTAAGTTCATCATATAAACTAATTATATCATCCTTGAAAGTCTTGATTATGTTACTGTTACCACAACATAAGCTTACCGCTTCTAATATCTTTTTCATCCTTTATGTCGTGAAGACCAGGTCGTTCTTGGCTATAGTAGAATGAGCATATCATCTCATGTTCCCCCTGGATTTCGATTTCATCCAACCGATGAAGAACTTGTGGACTATTACCTAAGAAAAAAGGTGGCCTCAAGAAGGATTGACCTAAATGTAATTAAAGACGTCGATCTTTACAAAATTGAGCCATGGGATCTCGAAGGTATATTTTCTTAAGGCACATGTTTACCCATGAAGATGAAGGATGAGAAAATAAACATCATTGATTAACAGAACTTGATATAAGAAAGAGTTGATATCTACTAATTGACTTACCGGATCTATGTGGTATACCTTATGTATCATTACCACAATTAAGGATGATACGGATGTATGCTAGTATAATTCAGACTTGTCGATGGGTGCAACTGTGCATGTCATCGCTTTGGAATAAGTAGATATTTGAATGTTTTCTTTCTCACAATTAAGGATGATACTAATTAATGGCATTGCCTCCTTTTTCTTTTATTCTATTACAGAAAAATGTAAGACAGGAGCAGAGGAGCAAAACGAATATTACTTCTTTAGTCACAAGGATAAGAAGTATCCAACCGGAACCCGCACGAATAGGGCAACAGCAGCTGGATTTTGGAAAGCTACGGGAAGAGATAAGCCGATTTATACTAAGCACATGTTGGTTGGAATGAGAAAGACCTTGGTATACTACAAAGGCCGGGCACCAAATGGACAGAAGTCAGATTGGATCATGCATGAATACAGGCTTGAGACTAACGAAAACGCTCCACCACAGGTAAGTTTCTCCATTCCAATATCATAAATTAGATGGATTCTTTAGGGACCTTAATTAAAGCTTTTTCCTCAAATAAATTATGGCTTAATTTTTTTATTTTTTGTTTTCCATTCTTGTGTCTTAATTACTTGAGGGTACCTGAGTTTGCAATTTTTCTCAAACATTAATGCTAAAAACCATCGATTGGGATTAAACAACAAATCGAAAGTTTATGTCTTAATTTTTATATTTTTTTCATTTAACCCTTAATTTAGATTTTTACATTTTCTAACCTCTTGATCTTTTAAAAAATGAACAAAAAAAATTAAATCAGAAAATGTTGGCTCGATCACCTAATTAATTTCTACAATTTGTATTCATCATTTAACATAATATTCTCGGATTTAGAACTCTCTTTTTTAATTAAGAAAGTGAATGCATTTTGATTTTTAAATTAAGAAAAATAAATGCATTGTCAGAGTATTTAAGTTGGTAATTAAACCCTTCAAACTTCAAAGAATTAGATGGCACCAATGGTGAAATACATAGCTAGTGAACAATATTCATCTACATAACTCTGATAAGCAATTGACAATCTTCTGGTACATCTTAGTATTTTTTTTTTATTTTGGCTTGTTCTTAGTATATTTTTCACTGATACAAATAAATAGTATCTCAATTCGTTAGCTGTGAAGTTTGCGCCATTGAACGACTCAATTGTTACTCAAGAAACAAGGCACTACATTAAGCAGACAATCTCTTTTCTGAAAGGGTATATTATAGCACCAATTGTTTTTCTCATTAAGATACTTCAGTTAAAGAGGAATTAATACTTGTGCACTTTCTATGTAATAGTTCAACAAATCTGCTGTTGATGAAATACTATAGTCTGCATCTTCCGCAACAAAAATGAAAATTTTTAGCTTGCCTTCACACTTTACCTCGCATAGGTTAACCTTGTAATAGTGTTATGTTGTTTAATTTTCTTTTAGAAATAAGTTCAAATAAATGAATTTATAATGCCAACAGGAAAAGCATAACATCATGACTAGGTCATTACATGTCCGAGATATATCTAATTGTGTCTGGCATATATTATCTTATTTGTATTCATGAAGTTCTTTTCCATATAAATATATAGTTATTTCTCATAATTAAAGAAGTCGAAACATATTTTTATGAACATATATGCCAAAATAGCAGGTATGTTCCTAAGACCAATGTTCCAATTATAATTTTGAAAAGGGTCCTATTTGCAATCATTGAGATAAAACCGTTCATTACAATAAAACCGTTGAAATCGATCTACTTCATGAGTGATGCATTTACATGTCAAATTTATAAATTTTCGGACTAATTTAGTATAAAGTCAAGCTGTAAAAAAAAATAATTTATAAGTTAATTTTAATGTGTTCATTTTTCATCACTTTTTGACCGCTTGATTTTATATTAAATTAGTTTGAAAATTTAAAAACTTGACATGTAAACTCATCACTCGTGAAGTAGATCGGTTTCAACGGTTTAGATGTGTCGCTTGAAATCAATTCGATTGGTTTGAGTTAAGCTCACAAAGAGGCTTGGTGAGCTTAAGAACACCCTAGTTCTACTCTTTTGTTTGACTTATTATTATTTTGGTTTCGTCAACAATGAAACGTGTTGTTGAATTTACTCAAAGTTTCCTCTTTCAGTCATAAAACTAATTGCTACCAAAGCACCAGCACACTAGCCAGTCTATTAGCTTAATTGTCCTGCAAATGCATAACAACAAGTTTCAACAAGAATATATATACATGCATGCGAATGAAAAGTGGTTGCACCATGTTTCAAGAACTTGCACATGGATCTCTCTTCCTTTCCTTTTTCCTCCTTTTGGTGGTAAAATGCATTTTGGCGATCTATCATGTGTATAAAGTCAGATGGTGATTACCCGGAGCTACATATTTTGATTCATTCACTTTCTTAGCATATACATGAGCTAGTAACCTCGCTAATATATATATGTTGCTAAAAATCGAGGGTGATTACCTGATTTTACAAAATCAAGGGACCAGATCAATAAAATCATACGGAACTTTTTTTTCTTATTTCCAAAATTACTTGAAACTATTTTGTAATGGCTAATTAACAGAAGTTATATGTTGGACTTGTATCTATGCCTCATTATATAGAACGTTAACGGTGTATTATATCAAGATGGCATAAGATTGTAAAACAAGCAAGCACACAAGCCACATTTATGTGTCATTTCATTTGCAGAATATGGTCAAATTATGAGGAAACTCAAGCATTTGTCGTCAGCCATGTGAAGTGTATCATAATAATAGTACCAAGCATTTAGGGTTAATTATCATGGGAAATGTGGGGCATTACAGAATGATGGAGAAGGATGTATGGGCCATATATGTCAAATGGTGGATGTTATTATTGTGCCAATTGTCATGCTTACGCTCCTCAACTATATACTTAAATGGAATACTAAAATAATAATAAGATTTATCTTTGACATATATATGTTGAAATAAGAAAAATAATTAACTTAAATAATATTTCTGGTTTTTTCTTTCGTGCTGATGTTTAGTTGGGGCGACATATGCAAAACTTAAAATATGTTTTTGACTTTAGTGCATAATCAGTATATACACTAATACAATTAAGTTTTATTAAAAAAATTACAGGAAGAAGGCTGGGTGGTGTGTCGAGTATTCAAGAAACGTGCACCGACATCAAGAAAAGATGCCGATCACGAATCACCATGTTGGTACGATGAAGATTCCTCGTTTATGCAAGACCTTAACTCTCCCATGAAAATGATGATACCAAACCGCGGCATGCCAGTATTTGATCCCCATGGCCAGCTCCAATTTCCATTCAGAAGGGAACTGAAGTTAAATTACCATGCCCCAAATCATGACCTTCTTCACCAAATTCCTCAACTAGAAAGCCCCAACAAGATTCCAAACCTTGTCCTCCACGGAAACACACTAGTACAAGTTCCATTTTTAGTATCACAAAATCATGAAGCTGATAACAATCAAGGTGATCGATCAGTTCAAATTGCATTGGATTATTATAAAAATGACAATAACGAGGAACAATCTGCAGAGCAAGTCACTGATTGGAGGGTCCTAGACAAATTCGTTGCATCTCAACTTAGCCATGATGTGTCAAAAGAACAAGTTTACAATAATGCTGAGTCAGCAGATGTTCTTCAAGTTTCAGAGAAGCAAGAGGCGGTAGGAGATTATGCATCCACATCCACCTCAATAAGTTGCCAAGTTGACATGTGGAAGTGAGAACAAAATATGTTTAATAAAATTAGTTAACACCATAATTAATAATATGTATAATGAAAAAATTACTGTGTACATTAAACAATATTAATTTGGTATTGTAATGATGATGAGGATGCACAAACTTGAGTAATAGCTAATAAAGTTTGATGTTGGACGATCATTACCGCGCGCGATAATAATAATACATACTATTATTTGTGTCTATTATCATTTGGATCAAGCCTCTCTTTCAAAAACAACTTCCCTGTTTCTGCGTACTATTTGAAACAAAAGATTAATTACATATGATATGCATATATAGCAACCATTCATTTTTTCCAATAAATTGTTTGCCCAACAAGTACTTTATTGTTTGGAAAATTCATTTTGAGTACTTACTTTAATTAATTTTACGACATAACAATAAATTGCAATAAGAGCAAAATACATAACAGTACTATAATTCATTCAACTTTGGTTAGTCGATCCTTTCAAGTTAACATATAGTTGTCAATTCTTAAGAACTATTACGTATGTTTTTATCTATATTCACATGTAGCTAATTAAACTATGTAAAATGCAAACAGTGTAAGCTTACTCAAGCAGCAAAATAGAATCACAAATCCAAAACCTAGTCAGACTATTTATGCACACACCTCTGCCCACACGCATATGACCAATGTAAATTATTCATATACATGCGAAAACATAAATATTTAATGTGTAGTTAATATTAAGTAATATATATATTATTTCTTCAAATCCTATGATAGCATTATGAGATTAGGTTATCCTCAATATACAAGAGACATATTTTTACACGGACTATAGTGATATGTTATAAAAATGTTAATCACATTTTAATATCCATTTCCTTGGAGAAATTCGTTGAATTAAGATTATAGATGTGCAATAACACATGATTAACTGAACATAGACATTTTCATATTAACTGCAGGATCAGGCATTTATACATACCAAACTTCTAAAAAAAAATGGAATCATACAATTGGGTAAACCTAAGAAACAGCATTAGTAAAATGAAGTTAAAGCCACAATACTGTCACATAATTAAGTTGTTATGAATTAGTGAATTACTATATATTAGTTTCCATATATCTATAAGGTTTTAAATAATTATTTATACTAAATTGCTAGATAAATGTGGAGTCCAAAGGGAAATTTTTATGTGTTTATAAAAGAATGAAAACTGAGAAAGAACAATTGAGGCTGGGCAAGAATTGTAATTCCTAGAAGCAAATATAGAACCAGGAGGTACTTAATTAGCAATGCCAAATATATAAAAGAAATAAGCAAATTTAGACATCTTAGTGGTTTATATATAAATGATATATGCGTTGGTGCATATATGCATGTTGACAAACAAATGCGGATTTGTCTAGAGAGGTCATTTTTACTGTTCATCCCCAAAACCTTTTTATCTATCAACTATCTGTTTGTCATTTCATGAAATTTCCTATCGGACAAACAACTGTATTATAGTACGTAGTAAATTAAATGATCAACTGTATATCTAGCTATATATATACCAATAATAATCACCAATATATGATCACATGTGTGCATGCTTCGGTAGAAGCTTTAGATATATATAACATTTCTAAAAGCCGCTATATATCTCATTTTGACTAGAACAAACCCTTGAAACATACAAGACAAAGCCAATAAAATATGTACAAGCCCTAATTATATTCTCATATAATCACAGCTCGAAATGAAAACGCCCAAACCTGCCTATTTTAATTACTTCAATGTAAACCATGCAATTTTAAACCTAAAATATCAAGAACACATGCATGAGAGAGAGAGATAAAGGTGGACGTGGGGTGAGGAGGGAGGGAGGGAAGGGGGCGGGGGGGGGGGGGGGGGGGGGGGGGGGGGGGGGGGGAAGAGAGAGAGAGATCACCATATAGAAGGGGTTGGTAGAAAGATCGAGATGTTGCTCTCAGCCGTTGCTTTAAGGAGGCCAAGCGTGAGCAAAGAAGCATTGCCTCCCACCAACTAAGCTTAATCTAACATGCATGATCTCTTTATATAGGTCAAGAAACCCCACTTACAAGCCATGCAACCAACCCCTAGCCTCTCCATCATTTGATCTTCCATGCAGTACAAAACCAGCTACTTACTATGCCGCACTGACATACAGCCCTTGGCTGGACGAGGTCCACATTTAATAAATGGACAACAAATACGTCAATTTTTTTTTTTTTCATGGACAAATAGCACAATATGTATGAGGAAGACAAAATGTAATTTTTTCGAGTAATACTGTTCAAATTAGCAAGGGGGTTTATACCAGTTTCAGTGCATATATAAATATATAGAAACTAGATTAATTAATTTGTTTTTTTTAGGAAAAATAAGGGTCTATATAGCCCCCAAAAACTATCTTAATTTGTTATGTAGTATGAATACAAAGTGTAAAACTCTATATGCAGCTATATTATATAATCCTTAACTAATTATGTATTAATTAATTAACCTGAAGAGATAAAATAGTCAAACTCTCTGTACAGCAGTGGTAAATAAAGTAGATTTGGGAATAAATTTGTTCAAATTGTTATTCAGCACTACGTACTAGCTAGATGAAGTTTAACATTTGACTAATGCAAATTTAAACGTGACAAGCTCCCCTTAATCATACCACTGGTATGATCATATATGGAATTTGAGGGCTAGACCCTCATGTTTCTCTTTCAATAATAATTCATTTGAAATGCGGGCAGGGTCCTTTTCTAAAGAAAAATAAGTAATTTGAACTAACCAACTTACATACTGTTTTGTATATGTAGTATATCACATTTAAAGAAAATTAATTAATTAATTTATATCCCACAGCATGTCTAGGATTTCGAATAAAAAAGTTATAATTTATTTCCAAATTGAGAAAGCCGATTTCTATTTTTTGATAAAAAAAAAAGATGCCCATCTATAATTGCACTCTTTTTTTATTGGTGCACAAATATATTATATGGCAAGTGTACCAAAGGAATGGCCTCATGAGTTAAAAGAGAGGGGCTGTTGGGAAACTGGTAGACAACTAAACATGCATGCAGAGAAACGCATGAGGATGGAGATGCATGGAAGAGAGATGGAGAGAAATCTCGGGAGAGAGAATAATATAATTAGAGAGTGTTGTATGAAATGAATAGTCGGCTGTTTTGTTTGTAGATGAAGCTAACATCATGCCTTGCGTGAAACCCCTCATGTGATGCCCCATCATGAACCTTCTCTACCCCAATTATATACATGGGGACAATAGCTTGGAGAAAAAAATAACAAATATAAGAAATTATACTATGCCGACCATTGCCGTATTTAATTTTATTAATTAATTTCAGTAAAGGCAGTTACGTTGAAATATCATCTTACATTCTTACTTGAGTTTCAATATATGAGCAACGGTTGGCACACTGGCAGGGACCCATTTCACACACAAAAATATAGCATATAATTAATGCCACCTTCTCTTACTCTTAAAGAAAAAAAAAATTCACTTGTTTTCTCATACGATTCATTGGGTAACAAAGAGGAAGTATATATGAAACAAAATGATATTGTGACAGGGGTTTGTCCGTTCAGAAAACTAAAAGGTAAACTGCACCAATGTATGGTGTGCATGGTAATTTTATAATTCGTAGGTTATTTAATTTGTATGCTTTAATTACAATACGAGAAATACTTGTAAAAGAAAAGCAGAAGGGAATTTTCTGGATTGGATCGATGGCTTGCATACTTGCATTAATTGGCCCATCTGTATGACATAAAGAAAAAAAAAGGCGATCGTGTATGGTGATACGCCTCCATAAATCCACGTATATATATTGAGGTTACGTACAAATTAATTGGACCCTCTGTACTGTATATAACATATATATATAGTACATGGTTTGGATACACAAATGTTGTGGTTCAGATGACAAACAAGTCTTATCAAGCAGGGAATCTCTCCAATCATTTCAATCATGTGGGAACATTTATAACATGTATGTATTTATGTACATACATAATTGTCGTCACATAGTATGGCTTATGTATTTGATGGCGTGCCTCCGTACATGTATCACCATCATTAGTATGATTGTAAATCATGTCAATAAAAGTATACTCCAATTAAGTTTGGATTCCTGCACAGAAATCACAAGCACAAGATCAGCCAAACTCTAAGGTTTGGTAATCGCAATCAACACAGAGGGAAACAGGAATTAAAAATAGGGGGAGATAAAAGTTCTCAACGCATGCATGAGCAAGAAAAGAGAGAGCAGAAAAGAACCCAAATCAATAGAGAAGGAGCATATATAATCCGGGAGGGAGCCAAAAAGGGAGCGCACGGTCAAGGTGTTAGAGGTTTCTCTGACAGCCATACAACCAAGGTCGTCGCGCACGAGGGCGACACGATGGAAGCAGGTCAAGCAGCGAAATCGTAACCACTAGAGAGAAAGGCGAGACTTTCCTGTTTCCTTCTCCAGGAAGGAAGAGAGGGAGAGGGTAGGGCCGGCGCAACAGAGAGGGAGCAAGAGGGCGAAAGGGAGGGTGCGGCGCGGTCCCAGCGGGTTTAGCTATTTTAGTTATTCTAATCCAACCAAACACCAAATAAGCTATTCCGAATAGCCTATTTAAAAAATAGTTTATTCTCAACTCAACCAATTAAACATACTCTAATAGAATAGGATGGCACACACAAAAAATTCAAGATAAGGGTACATAGTTGTATAATTATTTTAAATAGAAGCATAAATTTTTGTAATTTTTTTGAAAAAAAAATTAAAATAAAAAAATTTGGTTCAAGGGTAGGCAAGTGCTCCACTCTCTAGACAATATCTTACATCATTATAAATATCATAATCGTTATAAAATACAATTTTGTTGCCTACTTCAAAAAAAAAAAAAACTACAAAACTTGGAGCAGATCAATAGCATTTGAACATGTATGTCAACAGGGTTTAGATTCGGCATTCTGGCATTACAAAATAACAAATATATTTTTACTCCATTTGATCATAGTGCGCATAATTCTGATTTCAATTGAGATTTTAAGAAGCGAATTTAATTATGGAACCCATTAATCATATTTCATTCTTTCGCGACCATTTTCTTTCTTTAATTATTTCAGTTGAGGGTACATACATGTATATATTTTAAGGGTTCTTTTCTCATTAGTTAATTGCCGTCTCATAATTTGAGTTTTATTGATATATATAATAACAGGCTTCTTCATGTACAGAGAGGGATATAATCATATATATAAAACACTGCGCGTAAAGCAACATAGTAGAGCAACTAGTCAAAATAATGTTTAATTATGGGTCAACTTTTTATACAAGTAATTAAGAAACAGATCGTTGTACTGGAAACAAGAGTAGTGCGCGCTAATTTTAAGGGGTGCAAACGGATCGGATACAGATACAGATATTAAACGGAGACGAATACAAATTAGATATTAAACGAACACGAATATAGATACTGATACGTCCTATCTCGGGAGATGAGGCCGTATGAAAATTTGGGCTAAGCTGGATTCGTCCTGCCAAGGAATGGCAGGCCGAGGTGTAGATCGACTTAAGAACTCGGGGTGATTTATGAGAGATTCGGACTCTGACCTGTATGATCTCTCTCTTAGTTCAAAATTGCGTCCCCTGTCTCCTGGGGCTTATTGCCTTATATAGTCCAGCCATAACTGCCATCTCGGGCGTTTATGGGGAACATGGGCAGTTATGTCGACCGTTACTGGGACGTGGGCATTAAGCCAGCCGTTTCTGGGACGTGGGCATTATGCTAGCCGTTTCTGCGGCTATCCCGTATGTCGGTTGGCCTGTGCCTATTTTAGGGCTCTGATTTAGGGCCGGCATATTGGGCCCCGGCTTAACGAGCTCTTGGGCTTTTTCATATGACATCGGGTTAGCCTTGTAAAGGTCCGAATCCCAGTCTTTCATGGCCCAGTTTGGAACAAGTAAAAGGGCCTGTGGAACATGGTCCTATCATTAGCCCCCGAAGTCGGAATGCATCGGCGAGATGCTTTCGACTTGAAGGTGAATAATTCATAAAACACGGTTTCTATTACCGACATTTATGTATTAGTCATGCTGTAATAACTCGGGTGTGGCATATGTCGGGTACATGTCTCGGCACGAACCCAACAATTAATGTGTTAACACATATATATGTCTCGGTACGTATCCGACAGTTAATGCGTTAATCATACTTACCAGAATTTTTTTTTTTTTTTTTTGCTGACAGGTAAGATGGTTTCCGAGTTAGTCAAAAACAAGCGAAAGAAGGGAATCATAGAAATTATAAGTAATCATTCATATTGCAAAAGCAGAACAAGCCTATATATAAGAAAACATCGAAATCATACAACGTCTAATTAAACTAAACATGGGACATGATGTATATAGTGCCTGGAAGGATATTTCCACTATGGGCGCCATGTCTGTCATGTCGCGCCTTCCAAGCACCGCGGTGTTCGTGTTCGGCAAAAAGACGGGTGTGATGTCGTTTCTCGGACAACACTTACACCATCTCGTTATCAGTGTCCTCAAAAAGGTTATCCGAATTGAGTTCGTGTATGGTAGCGGTGTACAAACGCGGTCCACCGGTATTGCCGGATAAACACCCAGGGCACTTCCAAAACCGGCGACGTTGGTCCGAACGGCCCTAGATATCGTAGTGGTCGAAGCAACTCCACTCATAGCACATTCGGCATTTCACCATCTCGTGCTTGGCCCCTTGGTTATGGCATATGGCACACCAACGCAACTTGGGCTCGAGATCGAACTTGTAATGTCGTTCTCGTCCTCTTTGGTGAATGGGGGTGCCCTAGCGAGGGTGAGGTCGATAAGGTCACCAATTTGTAAGTCCTCATTGGCGAGCATCCAGTCCAAATCTTTCTCCAGAAAATGTTGGAGAAGAGTCCATCTCTCGGGCCGAGATAGGACCCGACGTTGATAATTAGAGCGACCGCGTTTGGGGGGAGGTTGGTTGCGGCTACTCTGGCCTTGGTCGGTAGGTTTTTTGTTTTTGGAAACCACTCTTTTGATAGGCATAGAGTGAAAATGTACGTTTGACGTATGGTGAATCTGTTATTTATAGCTGTGAGGGTAAATATTGCCATAAATACTGTGGGCCACACTGCCATAATAGGTAGCTACTAGTTACTAGCCATAAATGACATTGGGCGGCGTATATTTTGTACGAGATGACAGACTTTCGGCGTTTTCGAGGTGGTCAAATTGAATCATTTTAGACGGTACTAAGTAATGAAACGCTTATGCAAAACATATATTAATCAAAACAACACGAGATGAAAACCTCAGCTGAGTTTACTACATAGGAATATATGTAAAGTTGAAAAGTTGACATCTAATTAAAAACAAAAGGCGGGCTATTCCCGAGATATTCTATATATAGCTAAGGCTATTTATGACGAGAGCGCTTAGCCCGGCGTTCTTGATCCAGGCATCTCCTGCAGGTGAAGGATGTGAAGCGGGGATCACCATGGTTCCGAGGTGATCTGCGGGCGAGACACTCGGGATGAAAAGCTTCTTCACATCCGTCACAGTGGAACATGTGCCGATAGTTCCCTCGGATTCTGCAAACAGCACATCTATCCCAGGCTAACGGGTCGTCCTCTTCTTCCCCAAGGTTAATTGGGGGTGGCTCGATGTTGATCTCGGGGTTCCAATGTTGGGGAGACGGGTGTGGCGACGGAGTGTCTTCCTTCTCCTTCTTAACCCCGTCCTTCATTATTTTGTTAGCTGCCATCTTGTTATAACCAGAGTTGGAACGGATAGTTGCGATCGCTGGATGTTCCGTTAAAGGGAGACGGAGGGAGTATATATAGTATGTCGGCATTAATTACTTGACGCCTCGTCTTCCGTTAACCGTCGTCAGCCGTCAAGTCAGCCGTCAAATCAGCCGTCAAATCGGTCAGAGGAACGGGATTACGGCGCAATCCTCATATGACACCTGGCATGCATCAGCTCGGTAAGAGCCCGATGCGCAGAAATCGAGGCGTCGCCAAGATGAAGGGTGGCAACGCGATGCTTCGCGGCTTCTTTTCGAAATTCGCGCGAATATTGAGCGGGAAAATGGAGACCCTTATATATATATATACTTCATCCCGCTGATGTAAATTTTGCAATACAAGTAATAAATCCTAGTTTATACTCAATTCGGTTGCAAGTGTACAACCTTGTCAAGTAGTACTTAGGGATCGTCTCCACAGGGACAAGTTGGAATATCTTTTCTAACCTAACAATTTAATTTAGTAAAAGAAAATAAAAAAGGTTTTTGTTTGTTCAAAAGGTTGATTTGGTTTTGATTAAACTGAATTAAACTAAGGTCTTAAAGCAAAATCTGATTTTTAACAAATATGAGAAATTAGGGTTTCTTAGGGTTCCTATCCACTAGTGTTATGACTATTGGTTTATTAAATTTGTTCTTTTAATTATGAAGGCACAGTTGGAGGTTGTAGGTACAAAGTGATATTTCTATATTAATACCATCTTCAAATTAGAATAAACGTCACCTCTCGGTACTTGGCTATGCTAATCTAAAGTCATTACGTTCTTACTGTCCCAATTAATCTAGAAAACCGTCTTTCACCTCTCGGTACTTGGCACAATTTGTCTAAACTATTAGGCAAAGCCCGTATAAGACAAGCGTCACCTCTCGGTACTTAGCCTATCAAATACCCTATTCTTTATGGTTAGGACTTAATATTCAATTTCTCAATTGCAAATACCAAATCCTAAGATTTCATATGATTTCGATTAAGTCTTCACAATCAATTAAAATAAAGAATAGATCATAACAAAGAACAAGAACATATAAAATAAAACCAACTAAATCATAACAAAAGTTTCAAGTACAGCCCTAATTAACCCTAGATAAGCCTTTAGCCAGTCATGGCTAAAGCACAAATGAAGTTAAAAGAGTTCAAAGAGTTCCAAAGGAAAGAAAATAATAAAACCGGTTGATCGATGATGTTCTTCTTCTTCCTTCTTCTCTCTTCCTTTCTTCTCCTTGTTAAAACCAGAAATTCTATCTAAAAAACCGTCCCTCATCTATTTTACAAGTTTCCTTTTTATACCCCTTGCAAAACTTAAAAACAAATCACTCAAAATAGCAAATTCGGGCGCTGAACCGACTTACTGCGGGCCGCAATAACATTCATTGCGGGCCGCAATGAGTGGAGGCAGTTAATTTTTTTTCGCAGAAAACTGTAGAAGTCATTACGGGTCACAATGGATTTATTGCGGGCCGCAATGAATGTGCAGGAATGAGGCTCTGACTTGTTTTGTTTCGGACCGCAACAACATTGACAGTTGCTCCAATCTTTGTGTTGACTTGCTACAAATCACCCGTTTTGCTCCATTAAGCTCCAAACACTCGATTACCTGTAAAATAAATATAACTATGGCAGTAACTTGAACTTTCAGACATTTCATTTTATTCTCTACTAAAATACAAGATATTTGGTGCTATTATGTGATAAAAACTAGACTGAATGTGTATATAATTTAGACCTATCAAATACCCCCAAGCTTGAACCTTGCTTGTCCCCAAGCAAAACCTAACTTGACTAATATTCGATCTCTTTGATACACCTTATATCGAGTATGTTTCTCAAGTGAAAAATTTGTATGATCTTGCCAAAAATTAAAAATCCTCATGCAGATTTCCCAATTTTCAAGTTTAACCCTCGGATAATTATGACTCAACCCACAATTCGATTACTCTAACTTTTATTTCCTTAAAGGTCTAGAATTTATGAACTTCGTTTACCCAAATTTATTAAAAGAAATGCCATCTTAAATGTGGAATTTTCAAATTCCCCCAAGCTTGAATCAAGCTTAGGTTAGAAATTTTGTGGACTACGTGTGTTGATACATGCATATTCTCATTTTTGGTGTTGCTTTTGATTTTTCTCACTTTGATTTTTCTTTCATGATTTAACACTATTTTCCCCATCCTCATTTAAGCACCGGTTAGTTACAAGTAGTTAACTGTACCCCACCGTTCTAATTCAAGGATGCTTTGCATGCTCTTAGTCTACCCTTCCACCAACATAAATGTTAATTTTATCGGGAGACTAGCGGAGCAAGAGTGCTAAGGACTCATAACCATAAGTACGTCATGAAGCCGTAACATAGGTCATTGGAGTCACCTTTTATTTTCCAAAATTTTCAATTTTCTACCCAATTTCTCAATATTTATGCACATATCATGAATACACACATCCCTAAATATTCTTTCATACTTATGGATATCCTAATCTTTTCAAATTTAAAATTCCCAAATCTAAATAGCTTCTCTAATAAATTTGAATTCCTAATGCCACTATTTCAAACACCTTTATTTCCACAAAGTTTTTCGCCAAATCATATGGTCATTTCAAATTATTCCAAGGGTTTTACAAAAAATTCGAAAAAAATTGTGCATGAATACTCCTAATTATTGTCAATCACCCAAATTTATCAACAAAATGCATGACACAAAACTAGGTAAACATCCTAACAAGTCGGACTGGACCCTATTCAAGGTTAGGTAAAACCCTAGTTTTAAACAAAAAATTTAAACATGCCTAAACTAAATGCAAGATACAATTGTGAATTTCAGTTTTTCATTTAACCCTCCTCCCAACTTAAACAATGCATTGTCCTCAATGTGTTAATTCATACTAGAAGAGGAAATTAAAGAGAAAAATAGAAACTCACAAGATATTGCTCGGTTTAACGTCGGGAGCTCGACTTGTTGAGGCTCAGTTTAAAGGTGGTGGATCATCGAGGGCAATTGCCTCCTTATCGATGATCGGTTCATCTTGAATAAAATGTTTGAGCCGCTGTCCATTGACTTTGAATGAACCCGTTCTTTCGCTCCAGATTTCGAAGGTACCATGGTCGAAAACTCATGACACTTGATATGGTCCTTCTTGAAAACTTTTTCCGATGTGTTTGTCGTGCCAATGCCTTGTCTTCTCTTCTTGGTTCAAGGCGGCATTGATTATGACGTGATGTGTCTCATATGAGCCAAGAGATTTGTACTTGAGGGTTGTTGGCAATGGTTTGAGTTCAACCTCGGGTGCATCCTTTAAGGTTTCGGCAAAGTTAGGAAGGATCTCAGCGGTTGAAACTTGAAAAATTGGGCTTAGAATAGGCTCTTTGTCATTCTGGAAAGGATTATTACAGGCCACAATGGATTCATTGCGGGCCGCAACGAACTCTTTTTGAGTCAGGTGTTATGTCTGAAGATGTTGCGGGTCGCAATGGTTTTGCGATTTTCGTTCTTCTCTGTCTGAAAGTCCTGCGGACCGCAAGAACTGTCGTTTCGGGCCGCAAAGACATCCACATAACTCGTTATGTTAACTTTTTCGCACTCCTGATCCATCCAATACTCAAAGGAACCCTTCTCCAAGTTGTTCATGAGCTCTTCAACTATCAACCTGTCAAGAATCTCAACACTAAAAACGCTTTGATCGTTATATGGATATCTCATAGATCTTTTGATATCGAATGTCAATTTTTCTTCACCAATATTCATTGTTATAATTCCATCATGGACATAAATTACAGCTTTTGTTGTATTGAGAAATGGTCTACCTAACAAGAGTGGTGTATGAGGGTCCTCATCCATGTCAACCACAACAAAATCTATTGGTACAAAGAACTTTCCAATTTGAATTGGCAAGTCCTCTACTACTCCTAAAGGTAACTTAACCGATTGGTCTGCCAATTGAAGAGATATTCAACTGGCTTAAGTTCTCCAACACCTAGCCTATCCCACACCGACTTTGGCATAAGACTTACGCTTGCTCCTAAATCACAGAGTCCACGTTTAAATTGGACATTTCCTATTGAACATGGTATGGAAAATTTACTCGGATCATCCAACTTTTTGGAAAATTCATTCATTACCATGGCACTACCATTGGTGTCTAAGGATACCATTTGTACTTCTTCAAGTTTACGCCTATTTGAAAGAATGTCCTTGAAAATTTTGGTGTAAACCGGTATTTGGGTCATTACCTCAGTCAATGGTAGGTTCACATGCAATTGTTTCAACAGTTCAAGGAATTTGGCAAATTGTTTGTCGGTTTTCTCATTCTTAATTCTACCAGGAAAAGGTGCGTATTTGTGAGGAGGGATGTAAAGAGGTACCTGTGCATTTATCTTTGGCATCTCATCTTGAGATGGCTTTGCTTGTTCCGCATGGTCGCTTGGTGCAATTGGTGTAGTTTTTTTTGAGGCGGAATCCTCATGTGTGGAGATGAGCTCATCATTGCCTCGTGTCTCTTCACCTTGCGGTTGTACATAGTCACCCTTTGGCATAGGTGGATCCTCATAATGCGTACCGCTGCGAAGCATGTGCCTAACCGCCTTGACATCCTTGGGATTGTTCTCGGGTTTTGGCGGAAGGGTGCCCGGTTGGCGAGAGAATTGTGTAGCTTGTTGTGCAACTTGGTTTTCAAGTAATTTGTTTTGGGTTGCCAACATGTCTACCTTTTTGGTCAATTCATCAAACTTGTGGTTTTGACTTGTCATGAAAGTCTTCATCATCAATTCGAGATTGGACTTTGGTTGTGCATTAGAACCATACCCTTGGTTACCATAACCTTGATTTGGTCTATTAAAGTTTGAGTTACCTTGGTTGTTTTGATTTCCTTGGGTTGGTTGGTCATTTTGTCTCCACGAAAAGTTTGGGTGATTTCTCCAACCGGGGTTGTAAGTATTGGAGTAAGGATTGTTATTTGGTTTGAAATTGCCTTGGTTAATTGCATTCACTTCCTCAAAACTAACCCCGTTACTTACACCACAATTAATTGCTAGATGATCGGTACCACCACAAATTGAACAAGGAAGAGGAGAGGAATTGTTTACTGAATTTACGATCATTTGATCAATTTTGCGATTCAAAGCGGCAATTTCTGCAGCCAAATTTGGATTCGAATTCACCCTTCATTCCCCGCTGCAGGATGATCGGTGTCTCCCTAAGGTTGTGCCATTGGCTTTGGTTGAGAGCCATGTCATCAACCAACTTGTATCCATCAATAGCTCCTTTATTCATGAGACTACCTCCAGCAGCTGCGTCTAACATACCCTTGTCCTGTGGCATAAGGCTGTTGTAGAAGATCTGCAATAAATTCCACTCTTCGATACCATGGTGGGGACAGTACCTTTGCAGTTCTTGAAACCTCTCTCACGCCTCGCTCATAGTTTCTTCTCCTTTCTGTTGGAAATTGTGGATTTGATGGCGCAAGGAGTTTGTTTTGGATGGTGGGAAAAATTTGTTGAGAAAAGCATTTGCCACATTAGGCCAAGTATTCATGTTCTCGGGTCGTTGACCCCTTATCCAACTTTTAGCCTTATCTGCAAGAGAAAAAGTGAAGGCCATAACTTTAAGATTTTCTGGAGAAACAGTTTGTACATTAATTGTGCTGCAGATTTCTTCAAAATTGGCTAAATGCTGTGTTGCGTCTTCGTGAGGTAGACCATGGAACAGATGACGCTGCACCATGCTAACCCATGCTGGCAGAATTTGGTATTCTTCAGCATTGATAGTAGGTGTCGTATAACCAAGGTGGATTTCCTCAGCCCTAGGTGCTGTAAAGTCTCTCAAGGGGCGATTGGCATCAGCTGCTTCTATGTTTTGTCTATCAAGGGCGGCTGCTCGTAAAAGTTGAAGTTCATTGGCCATCTGATCCCGTTCTCTTTGAAGGTTTTCCAAACGAACATTTTCATTTCCGGCCGACATGTCTAACCGGCGTGGATTTATACTCAAGAAAGGTCCCCTTGTTGGGTGTTTGTTCCGTCTCTCGTAGAAAAGATGAGTTGATCCTTTCCTAGAGAACCACTCAACCAAATCTGTGGCTTCCGGGGTTGGAGGTTCTTCTGCCAGATTTCAACCTGAAAAATAAGAGAGAAAGAAAGCAAAAGAAAATTAAAAACAATTACTAACTAAATTACTTAGGTCTGGAATAATATTCACCGTTGTCCCCAGCAACGGCGCCAAAAACTTGATGTAAATTTTGCAATACAAGTAATAAATCCTAGTTTATACTCAATTCGGTTGCAAGTGTACAACCTTGTCAAGTAGTACTTAGGGATCGTCTCCACAGGGATAAGTTGGAATATCTTTTCTAACCTAACAATTTAATTTAGTAAAAGAAAATAAAAAAGTTTTTGTTTGTTCAAAAGGTTGATTTGGTTTTGATTAAACTGAATTAAATTAAGGTCTTAAAGCAAAATCTGATTTTTAACAAATATGAGAAATTAGGGTTTCTTAGGGTTCCTATCCACTAGTGTTATGACTATTGGTTTATTAAATTTGTTCTTTTAATTATGAAGGCACAGTTGGAGGTTGTAGGTACAAAGTGATATATCTATATTAATACCATCTTCAAATTAGAATAAACATCACCTCTCAGTACTTGGCTATGCTAATCTAAAGTCATTAAGTTCTTACTGTCCCAATTAATCTAGAAAACCGTCTTTCACCTCTCGGTACTTGGCACAATTTGTCTAAACTATTAGGCAAAGCCCGTATAAGACAAGCGTCACCTCTCGGTACTTAGCCTATCAAATACCCTATTCTTTATGGTCAGGACTTAATATTCAATTTCTCAATTGCAAATACCAAATCCTAAGATTTCATATGATTTCGATTAAGTCTTCACAATCAATTAAAATAAAGAATAGATCATAACAAAGAACAAGAACATATAAAATAAAACCAACTAAATCATAACAAAAGTTTCAAGTACAGCCCTAATTAACCCTAGATAAGCCTTTAGTCAGTCATGGCTAAAGCACAAATGAAGTTAAAAGAGTTCAAAGAGTTCCAAAGGAAAAAAAATAATAAAACCGGTTGATCGATGATGTTCTTCTTCTTCCTTCTTCTCTCTTCCTTTCTTCTCCTTGTTAAAACCAGAAATTCTATCTAAAAAATCGTCCCTCATCTGTTTTACAAGTTTCCTTTTTATACCCCTTGCAAAACCTAAAAATAAATCACTCAAAATTGCAAATTCGGGCGCTGAACCGACTTACTGCGGGCCGCAATAACATTCATTGCGGGCCGCAATGAGTGGAGGCAGTTAATTTTTTTTTGCAGAAAACTGTAGAAGTCATTACGGGCCGCAATGAATGTGCAGGAATGAGGCTCTGACTTGTTTTGTTTCAGACCGCAATAAATTTTATTTCGGACCGCAACAACATTGACAGTTGCTCCAATCTTCGTGCTGACTTGCTACAAATCACCCGTTTTGCTCCATTAAGCTCCAAACACTCGATTACCTGTAAAATAAACATAACTAGGGCAGTAACTTGAACTTTCAGACATTTCATTTTATTCTCTACTAAAATACAAGATATTTGGTGCTATTATGTGATAAAAACTAGACTGAATGTGTATATAATTTAGACCTATCACCCGCCTTACTCATTCATTATCGTTTGTTGTGAGCAAATCGATCTCGGAGCCACAGAGCGAAAGTATTTTTGGTGATAGCGGAGCGAGTTCAGAGCGTTCGGAAGACCTCGGAGAAGACATCGACCGAAGACCGTGTTGCAAAGAAATCTCAACATAAGGTAATTCTTTACCATCTCGGTAGTCGTCCTTATTGATTAAGTTTATTTGGAACTGTATATGAATATTTGCCGAGATCAATAGTAATGTAGTTGACGACATAAGCATGGTAATGTTGTCAACCTTAGGATTAATGACCTAACCTCGGCAATTGATTTGTATGTGATAATTCGGTAAATGTAATACCTTAGAAATAAAGAATAGCGGTTAGTTAAGACAATCATGTTTCTTCATTAATTTAGAAATGGCCGAAGGACAAGAAGGATCTCGGGATTCGTCGCCTGCTACTTTGGGGGAACAGTCCCCGTTTCCACAACGGGTTTTTCACCCGGGTAGGGGTAAGAGTATTCGTGGTATGATCCTTACTAACCCCGAGGCTTTAGAAGAAGCTGAAGGTGAACAGTATAGCGAAGGAAATGGGGAAGATGAAGAAAGTCCGCCTCGGGGTGAACTTGTTGAAGCCTCAGCGGGAACGTCTCATGAGCCTTTGGAGCCTCGAAAAAGAAATCAAAAATCAAAGCAAAAGACAGCTCCCCGAGATGGTCACAGAGATGACCTGGTGTTCCCAGTATCTGCTAGTATCCCGCCAAAACTAGTTGTTCAATGTAAAGCATATGCAGACGTTTTTTATGAAGAACTTGTGCCTGAAGATGACAGAGAGAACTATCCTCAGGATGCCCTCAAGCTGGTAGCTCCGGGTCCTGATAACCGAGCGCATGACTCGGGTCGCGGGATGTCCCTGTACTGGAAGATGCCGAAATGCGGCTTCAAAGTAAGGGTATCTAAGTTTGTACGCGAGATATTGCGGCATCTCGACGTAGCCCCAACACAATTGACTGCGCTCGCATGGTGTTATATCATGAGCTTCAAGTATCTGTTTGATATGATGCCGGAGTTGAAGCCGGACTTTCCGAGTGTAGGGTTGTTCTTTCATTATTTCGCTCCTTTATATAATAATGAGAGCCATCTCGCAATTCGGAAGCGTGGTAAAGTTGCGCTGTTTGACAAATTGTCAAAGGCGGACGATTGGAATCACGGTTGGGTATACCTCGTGAATCCCAATGACTTGACATGCTTCAAAGGAATACGGAGGGATTGGCGTCCTTTGAAAAAGAAAAGTCTCATCCCGCGTTCCCCCCCATCCTTGACTTCAGATGAATTAAAAGTTGTCAGAATTCTTGACAGTTATTTTACAAGTTAGTTTTTTGTTTTTCAGTTCGTACCAACATATCTTTGTATCGTATTTGTTTGTTTATCTCGTATTGTCATGGATAACTTGTTAACTCATGCATACTTCTTATGTCGCAGGTCGCGGTTTTATGGCACTACCTGGAAGGCCGCTCGTCCAATTCCTATCTTTGCCAACCCTGAAGACGGCTTCGTTAGGGATAAAGTTGCGATCCCCCCAAAACCGAGCATTTCCAAGGGTCAGAAGACTCCGAAGTTGAATCTTGCTACTACCCCGGCGGCACCCCCGAGGTTGGCTTCAAAATCTGCACTCAGTGCCAATGGTGCAAAGGGCAGTGCTTCTGGTTCCTCCCAACTCGGGGTATCGCAAAAGAGAAAAGAAACTTCTGTTGACCCCCCCTCGCGTGTAACGAGGCAAGAGAAGGGGAAAGACGCTGCAATAGAGGAACCTGAGCCTAAGAGGCAAAAGACTCGGTCTGATATTGTATTGGGGACACCCAAGGTCACTCCAAAGGAACCTTCGCAAGCCGAGGTTGACGCTGCTCAAGCGGAGTTGGAAAAAATCATCGAAGAGGCAGCTGGTGACGTGTGGAATCCCGCAGAGGAACATAAAGCGTTCCTTGAGTCGCAGATTTCTGAGCAAGGGCGACATACCGGGTTTGTGTGGGGAACCGAGATTTCTCAGGGGTTCCCTGACAGCTTTTTAGGCTATCTCCCTGGGTATTCGCGGATGCAGGAAGAGGAAGATCATCCCGAGGTCCGGGCCGCCTGTGTTGGGGAAACATTTAGGCTAACTACTACCCAATATCAAAAGAAGTGGGTTGAAGAAAATCCCGACCAGGTCGTAGGCCAGGTTTTGAGGTCGTTGCATGACGCTGGGGTCTTCTTTGGGTTCCTCAAAGATTCTCTTGACAGTGAGAAGCGCGGTGCTCTTGCTGTTACAACTGATCAAGAGGCGCTTAACAATGCGATTATGGAGAGGAATCATTTTTTACAATTGGCGCAGTAAAAAGAGAAGGAAATGAGGATAGCTACTGGCCAAGCCGCTGTGAACTTGGCAAAATATGAGCTTGCGTGCATCACAGGAAGGAAGGCCGATGTCGAGCGTCAGGAGACCGAGAAAAAAGCAAAGCGTTATAAACGCAAAGCTGAAAAATATAAGGGCAAGGTCGAGGATCTTAAGTCCAACCTTGAGGCCCAGACCAAGGAGTTGGAAGACGCGAGATTGGAAAATGCCCGCATACGAGGTGAGGCTCAGAAATTGCCGAAGGAAAAACTCAACAAATTCCTTGGCAGTAAAGCCTTCGCGCAAGCCGTTCCCTATGCGATGTTGGATATGATGACTCATACCGTATACGGTTATCTCAAAAATATGGGCGAGTTTTATCCGTTTCTACCCGAGCAAGTCGGATTTACCGCGGTTGAGCCCGAGAAGCTGGTCATCAAAGATCTCTCGGGTTATATTTAGGATGAAAAAAAAGATGTATTGATGAACCCAGATGGCTCTTTACTCAAGGAAGAACTCCAACTCGAAAATTATCCTCCCTCGGGCATTGTCCATCCTTGGCCCGCAGACAAATGGCCTCAGCATCTCAACCTGCCAGAGAATATGGCTTTAAGGGAGAATGAGGACCTTCCTTTCGATACCTCCTCCGAGGGTGAAAAGGAGGGCACCGAGGTGGCGAATACCGAGGAGAACATCGAGGTGGAGAATGCCGAAGAAGATAATTTCTTTCATCCGTGCGAGGAGCGAGAAAATGAAGCGGATGTAAATCTTTTTAACTCTCCGCGTGGTGTAGGAGATGATGCTCTCATGAAGCCTAACTCCCCTACTCCATGTAAGTAAAAAGTTCTATTACTACTATTACCGAGGTGTTTCATTCATGCTTTAATCTTACTATTCGTTTTGTTTTGTTTGTAGGACGGGTCATGTCAAGCATTGGGTGCAACGTCGGCTTTAGGAAGATATTTGTACCCCCGAGATGTGGGGGTTTCAAAGTTGTTGTAATATGCAATGTGTTCTTTTTATTTGTGCCCCTGAGATGTGGGGGTTATAACAGAATTAAGTTGTAATGCGGTATTTGGTACCCCCGCGATGTGGGGGTTTAACAGAACAGTTTGATGTAACTTATTTCTTTTAATTGCATGTTTCTTTGCCCGAGTTGATTTCTTTTCTTTCAAATTTAGCTCGGTTGCATGCTTTGATTTTCTTTGTAAGCAAGCAAAATGTGCTTGATAGTGCCCCCCTTTTTTTATTTTTGGCAAAAATGGTCAACGTCGGGGAAAAGAGATGTCGCGAAAACGTATGCGTTACCCCGAGGGGTTTTTGATAAATGTTCTCGACATAATAAAATTACTGGTTTAACAGTCGTCGTCCCTTAGGACTACATTAATTTACGTTGTGTATCTCGTGGGTATTACCCAAGACGCATTTTGTTGCCATAAAAGGCTTCCGTTCATATATCTCGGACCCAATAAATGAAACACAATCATAAATAATATCATATATAAAAAGCTTAGAACCATACAAAAAATTTGCATCTTGGTCTAAGTGAATACATGGAATTAAAAACAGAGGCTTATCTCGCCCTGAGTACCTTGCGGCTAATAGAAACATAAAAACGACATACATTAAGTGTAGAATTTGCAGAGATGGCAAGTGTTCCATGGGCGAGTAAGTATGAAACCACTCGGGTCTTCCAATTCGTAGGCGCCCTTACCTCGTGGGCGAATGACCTTGAAGGGACCTTCCCATTGAGGAGCAAGCTTGCTAACATGTTTACCCGTTGCTTCCATGGTTTTAAGTACTAAATCGCCCAGCTGGAATGCTCGAGGTACCACATGTTTGTCAAATGCGCGTTTAACTCGGTGCTGATATTCCATGGTGCGAATGCGGGCCTTATCTCGACCTTCTGTGATGAGCTCGAGTTCAGCGGCACGGGCATCGCGGTTCTCTTCAGTGGAATATGTCAAAGTGCGGAGAGATGGTTCCATCAACTCGATTGGTGTGACTGCTTCCATCCCGAACACCAAAGAATAAGGTGTTTGCTGTGTTGCTTCCCGAGGTGTCGTGCGGTAGGCCCACAGAATTCCATCAAGGATGTCGGGCCAATTTTTCCTGTTTTCGGCAACTTTCTTCTTGAGGCCATCCAGAATAGTACGGTTTGTGACCTCGACTAAACCATTGCTAGCAGGGTGACTGACCGAGGTAAAGTTGTTCTGAATACCCAGGTTGGAGAGGAATGTCATGGTGCGTGCTGCGTTGAATTGTGTTCCATTGTCCGAGATGAGAGCATGCGGTATGCCAAAACGACAAATGATGTTTCGCCAGATGAACTTCTCTGCTGCTGCGGCAGTGATAGTTGCTAACGCTTCGGCTTCGACCCATTTAGTGAAATACTCGACGGCTACGATAATCCAACGGCGCTGTCCGACAGCTTTGGAAAATGGCCCGACTATGTCTATTCCCCATAAGTCAAAAGGCCAGGCTCCCGAGATGGATATCTGATCGTAAGCCGGGATGTTGCTCAATTTGCTGTGGTATTGACATCGCTCGCATTTTCAGACTAAGTTTGCCGCATCATGTTGCATGGTTGGCCAGTAAAAGCCGGCTCGGAGGATTCGTTTGGCAAGGGTTTTTGCTCCTTGGTGGCTTCCACAGATGCCTTCATGTACCTCAGATAGCATTTTTGAGGCTGTCTCCTCATTGATGCATTTGAGCCAAGGTCGCACGTACCTCCGTTTGTAGAGGTGATTGTTGAATATAGAGTACATCGGTGCAATCCTTTTCAAACGTCGGGCTTCCAACTGATCGGTGGGGAGAACCCCGGTGTTAAGGAAATTCCACATCGGGGTGAACCAGGACTCACCGGGTTCACCGATGGCGAGTACGGCTACGGTATCAAGGTTGATGCTGGATTCCGGAACATCCATAACAATCACGGGCCGATCTTTGTCAAGGTTGCCCGCGGCGCCAAGTTTGGACAAAGCATCGGCTTGGCAGTTCTTGTTGCGCGAGACATGTTGGATATCAACCTCGTCGAAATGGCTTTTGAGCAGGTGAAACTGCTGTCGGTACTTGCGTAACTTCTCATCCATGACTCGGCATTCATCGTTTATCTGCTTGACCGCTAACTCGGAGTCACTGCGAAGATGAACCTCGCGGGTGCCCAATTTTTTAGCTAGTTTAAGGCCTGCTATCATGGCTTCATATTCCGCGGTGTTGTTTGTTACCG
This sequence comes from Carex myosuroides, assembly GCA_028015225.1. Taxonomy (NCBI): domain Eukaryota; kingdom Viridiplantae; phylum Streptophyta; class Magnoliopsida; order Poales; family Cyperaceae; genus Carex; species Carex myosuroides. The sequence continues at coordinate 5,910,408 of CM051484.1, read as the reverse complement.
GGAATTGAAAATGGAGAGCATAATTCAGGGTTTCCCCGTGTGGACCAGTGAGGGATACCCCAGCTCCAGCCCCTTGTAACGAAGAGGCGCCATCGACATGGATAGTCCAACGTCCCTCAGACTCGGGAGGAACTCCGAAATACTCGGCGATGAAGTCGGCGAATATCTGGGATTTCAGAGCATTTTGGGGGTGGAAAGAAACATCGAACTCGGATAATTCGAGCGCCCAAGCTAGTAATCGCCCGGATGAGTCGAAATTCGCGAACGCCTTCTTGAGTGGGATTCCAGTATAAACCTTTATGGAGTGCGACTGAAAGTAAGGTCTCAACTTTCGTGCGGCTATGACGAGAGCATATGCTGCCTTTTCAATCCGGGAATACTTGGTTTCTGCATCCCGAAGTACATGTGAGACGAAATAAATGGGTTTCTAATCTCGTCCCTCTTCTCGAACAAGGGCGGCACTTACTTCATGACTCGTTGTTGCCAAATACGGTACCAAGACATTGCCCGCGATCGGCCTGCTGAGACATGGTGGATTGGCGAGATAGGCTTTGATCTTTTCAAAGGCCATGGCGCATTCATCGGTCCATTCAAATATGGCTGACTTGTGCATGGCTTTGAAGAAGGGGAAACAGACGTCCCCGGATCTCGCGATAAACCTGTTGAGGGCGGCCAACTTGCCTGTGAGGGATTGTAACTCTTTGAGGTTCCGCGGTGGTTTCATATCGAGGATGGCTTGCAATTTTGAAGGATGGATCTCAATGCCTCGCATAGAAACCATGAAACCAAGGAATTTACCACCAGTTAAACCGAAAAAACTCTTCTTCGGGTTGAGTTTCATGCTGGCTGAATTCAGTGTCGTGAAGGTTTCTCGAAGATCTCGGACATGGTCGAGTTCGGACATGCTCTTGACAAGCAAGTCATCTACATATGCCTCTACATTTCGTCTGATCTGGTCATGGAATACAGTGTTGACCATGCGCTGGAACATGGCTCCAGCATTACGCAACCCGAAAGGCATGACCCGATAGCAATATAGCCCCGAGTTGGTGGTGAAGGCGGTCTTCTCCTCGTCATCTTGGCTCATCCGAATTTGATTGTACCCGGAGAACGCATCCATGAAACTGAGGTAGGCATGTCCCGAGGTGGAGTCGACCAGTTGGTCAATTTTGGGCAATGGAAATAGATCCATAGGGCATGCCTTGTTAAGGTCAGTATAGTCAATACACATACGCCAGTCGCCATTGGACTTCTTGACAAGCACGGGATTGGCTGTCCATTCAGGACACTCGACATTCCTGATAAAACCAGCATCGAGTAGTTTCTGTACTTCGTGTTTCACGGCCTGCTGCCGTTCTTCCCCCATGTTACGTTTCTGTTGCCTAACTGGTTTTGAGCCCGGCTTAATATGCAGGCGGTGCTCCGCTATTGATCTCGGAATGCCTGGCATGTCGGCTGCGGTTCAGGCAAAAACAGACTGGTTTTCTCGGAGAAACTTGATTAGTTCGTCCTTTTCTTGCCCCTGTACTGCCTTTTCGATGTTGAGTGTCTTGCCACCACCCAAAATGAGTTGTTCGACTTCGTCGGCCGGCTCAAGGGAAGCTTTGACCTCCGCTTTATCAACTGGATCTAGCGCAAGGTTGGTGTTTGGAGGTAAATAATCAGTACTTGAGCGCAACTGCTGTTGGTTAGTTTTTGCATCCGACTACTCGACCTGTTAGACAGAACCTCCTTGACCTTGAATGGATGTCATGTAGCATTCACGCGCTACCTGTTGTTGACCACTTTTTCCCCAATCCCGTTATCTGTGTAAAACTTGATTTTAAGATGAGAAGGGGAGATGATGGCGCCGATTTTGTTCAAGGTCCCTCTTCCAAGGATCGCGTTGTATGCAAAGGTAGCGTTAACGATGAGGAAGTCCACCATGACTTCCACCGTACGATGGGACGTACCAAATGTCACTTTGAGTGGCATCATTCCCCGAGGTCGAAGGGCATCTCCCGTAAAGCCTATCAAAGGTGAGATATGTTGTTGGAGAGCGCGAGTGTCGAGGCCCATTTGCGTAAAGGCCGACAAATACAGTATGTCTGCTGAGCTTCCCGTATCAACTAACACCCTCTTAACCCGGTGCGTATTAATCTTGAGGTTCAGCACCACGGGATCATCGTGCGGGCTAGAAATCTCACCTAGGTCCTTCTCGGAAAAAGATATTGCTTCTTCAGGTCGGGGTCGTTTTTTGTCCGTCGCGGTTTCAACCTGTAGAACGGTAGGGTACGGTTTTCGATTGTTGCGAGGTAAGATTTTTCGAACGGCCCCGCGATGGCCACCACTGATCACATTGATGACAGGACTGTTCTGCCGCTCTTGGCGTCTAGTCTCGGGACCATCCCGAGTGTGAGGACCGGCCTCACCAACTCGGGGTCCCGTATAGTCCTGCCTATAAGGAATAGGTTTCTTAAAAACCTTACCTTTACCGTTGTACTTCCTGGAGAACTTTCTGAAGAATTCGGGGTTGATGAACTCGACCAGCTTACCCTCTCGGGCTAGTCTCTCCAGGATGTCTTTGAGTTGAAGGCAATCTACAGTGGAGTGCCCATTGAATCCGTGGTACTCACACTTCTGGGAGTTATCTTGTACCGTGAAAATGCCTTCAGGCAATGGTGGAGGGAGGTCGAACATGCCCTCTATGATGTTGTACATCTCGTGCCGCTTCTTGGTGAGAGGTGCGTATCTCACGAAGTGTTGCCGGTATCCCTCAGTGCCAGGTTTTTTGTGTTCCTGCTCGGTCGGTCGGTTGTTTTGGTTTCTTCGAGGTTCTCTTTGGTTACAAAACCTGTCTTGAGATGGTTGTTTGTTGGTTTGGTGACGGGGAGATCGAGATTTGGGCCTCGTGGGGCTCCCGTTGTCATCTTCGGCACGGATGTAACCCTCCGCAAAGGTCACAAACTCCCTCAGAGTGGTCATCTTCTTCATGTGGGCTTCGTAACGCAAGGTTCTCGGACCCCCTTTGCGGAGCCCTTTCTTGATGGCCGCTAAGGCGAATTCTTCATTGAGGTTCTGAATTCGCCGAGATGCCTGTATGAAACGGTTAACAAACGCACCTGTTCTTTCGCGCTGTCCCTGGACAATATCTAGGAGCATCTCGCACGTGGCTTGCGGTAGTTTGATAATCGTGTACCTCTCTAGGAATAGTTTCGCGAAGTCCTCGAATTTGTTAATGGACCTCCGGGGTAGTGTCATGTACCAATCCCACGCTTCTCCAGTTAAGCAAGTGGTGAACACACGGCACATGATGGCATCAGTGGCTCCAAGAAGGCGGAGTCGCTCAAGGAATCCATACACGAAGTTGTGCGGATCCTGTGTATCTCCGCTACCCCGAAAGCTAGGAAGGGTTGTCGGATACTTGAAATCCGTCATTGACTGGCGGTAAATGTCTCTGGATAGGGGGGCATCCTCGATCCCCATAGGTCGAGTGTAGGTGCCTGCCTTCTGAGATTCGAGCTCGGCTAGTTTAGCCGCAAGTCCGGTTTGGATCAGCTCTTCAACCTGAGCCATGCTGATACCTCGGGTAGGGGTAGGTGATCGCCGGCTCCTTCTTTGATCATCGCGGCGAGTTCTATCCCGACCTCGGGGTGGACTCTGGTCATGTTCCCTACGGGAGAGAGATTGTTCACGGCGAGATGGTATGGGCCCTCTGCCATGATAGGTTGATTCTCGCTCGTTGTTGCGGTGGACTTCGGGACCTCCGGCACGTGGTTCTCTCGCGGGATCAGGTCCCCCATTCTCGTCATGTCCTTCCGGTCGCCTTCCTTCCTCGGGGTATACTCCTGTTGGCAGAGCATTGTGGTCCCTGCGTTCGGATTGAACCTGTTGTTTTGGTGGGGTAGGCGTATCCGTCTCGTTACCAGTTCAGACTTGTACGAACTGAGAGTCTAGATTTCTTGGGGAAATATTTGCTGGTCGACTGTGGACACGATTGGCGGATAAAGGTCGTGGTACAAGTGCAGTGGGTGGTACGATCTGGTGTGCAGGTCGCGATGGCATTTGCTGGGAATACGGTGCCGGACCTGTCATGGGGTGCATCCCTTGAACGCCTCCCGGGCCCCACTGCCCAGAGGGTGTGACATAGGGATACTGGGGACCCGTTGGTGTGTAAGGTGTGTAAGCGGTCGCGCCGTAGTGATACAACGGGGTTTGCTGAGGGTAATATGGTATGTAGGGTATCTGGTATGTACCAGTTATCGGGTTGTGCTCGGTGTAGAGAGGTCTAGTTATGTTCCCTTCGATGAGCGAAGGTCGAATAACAATGTCAGGTCCTGTATGGCGAGGTTGTACGGGTCGAGGACCATGGGGTCGCATCATCGAGCTGCTAGGCCTCGCCTCCTGAAGCTGACTGTGGGAGGGGTGTCCTGTAGGCGAGGTTACCACAGGAGGTGGTGTGATCGTTACTCCTGGCGGGGTTGTCACCCCGGGTGGGAGCGGGATTGATGTGTTTGGATGCGCCATCTAATTCTCTGAGTGAGCAAGGCTCTGGCCCCACGGTGGTTGATACGTCCTATCTCGGGAGATGAGGCCGTATGGAAATTTGGGCTAAGCTGGATTCGTCCTACCAAGGAATGGCAGGCCGAGGTGTAGATCGAGTTAAGAACTCGGGGTGGTTTATGAGAGATTCGGACTCTGACCTGTATGATCTCTCTCTTAGTTCAAAATTGCGTCCCCTGTCTCCTGGGGCTTATTGTCTTATATAGTCCAGCCATAACTGTCATCTCGGGCGTTTATGGGGAACGTGGGCAGTTATGTCGACCGTTACTGGGACGTGGGCATTAAGCCAGCCGTTTCTGGGACGTGGGCATTATGCTAGCCGTTTCTGCGGCTATCCCGTATGTCGGTTGGCCTGGGCCTATTTTAGGGCTCTGATTTGGGGCCGGCAAATTGGGCCCAGGCTTAACGAGCACTTGGGCTTTTTCATATGATGTCGGGTTGGCCTTGTAAAGGTCCGAATCCCAGTCTTTCATGGCCCAGTTTGAAACAAGTAAAAGGGCCTGTGGAAGATGGCCCTATCAGATACAGATGTAATTCAAATGCTTAATTTAAATATTGTAACATATATTAGCATATTATTCAATAAATTATTTTTTTACTAAAAAATAGCATAAAATACGGATATAATTCAGATATTTAATCATTATGATAAATAAAATATTTTTTTTCTCTTGTTAAGCTTGTTATATCATTACAAATATATATATCTCATTAACAAAAATTAATCACCAACATAACTATATTTTAATCAAAAGATACCAAAAATAAAATATTTCTCTCTACACATATATGATTCTAAAACAAACAGATAAAAAAATACGGATACGTATAATTATTCATATATGCACAAACATATATCCAAAAAATTGAAAAGTTCATCAAATAGGAATCCCGAGAAGTTCGAATACGAATTTGGATACAGACCACAATCAACTATAAATAACTTTTTCTGTTAGATTTTTACCATTCATCATTAATTAATTAAATCTGTTCATGTGCTTATTTTAACTATGTCTAAACTTAATGGCTTCCTTCAAATTAATCAACATCCTATTTAAAGTATTATATTGAACTATGTATGTAATCAACTTAATTTGACTTTCGCATATTTGATCAAGTAATGGTTCTTGTGCTTTTTAAATAGTATAGCTCTTTGGCTATAATGCTTCTAAACATTTTCTTTCAATTGACTTCCTAAAGAAGAACTTTTTGCTTTTATCCCTTGGTCAAGGATAAATTCCCCATTGAAGCTATTTGATTCCTCTGAATGCATGCTTTAGAGAGATGCGAGCTTTAATTTTTGGGACCAACTCTGCACTACGGAGTCGATGCTTCTGTGTTCAGTAATTGTTGTTTACTCCTCCTAGGGCCAACAACATGTGCAACTATTGGCTAAGTAACTAGAATTTTTTTTGAAAAAATGTATGTATATATACTATTTTTAGACAAACGATATATATATAGTTTATATTAGGTACTCATACTTTATTCAAAAAATAGCTAATTGACGTACTATATAGTTTGCTAAGAGAAGTATGTATGCATGAAGCTCGTGTTGAAATTTAAAAAATGTATGTATATATATTATTTTTTAGACAAACGATATATATATAGTTTATATTAGGTAGTCATACTTTATTCGAAAAATAGCTTGCTACATCCTTCATGCATGTTTGATCAAACAATCAAAAGTACTATATATACTATATATGAAACCAAGTTGACTTGAGGTAGAGCATAATTCTTGAAAAAAATATAAATATACCGAAAAATATACTATTCTATTGGAATATGCTACCAAATACGTACTATAATAAAGTATTGATCTAATGGATGCTTCCACTCGATAAACCAATGGAGGAGATGAGTTTTTTATCCTTTGCTTTTAAGGTCATATTGCACCTTTCTGTAGGAAGCTTTCTATGGCATGTTTATACTTTTTGTCTGCGCTAGCTCCTTAATTTAGTGCAAGGCCCTGAGGTTCTGTCTGACTTATCCAAAAAGGCGCCTTTTATCCTCTTGGAAAATAAAAATCTGCTACGGCGACGACAGGGTTTAAATAAAAATTAACTATGTTTGGACCCAGTAATATGATAATTAGAAAAGCATTTGGGGGGGTGTTCAGATCCACTGCAATTCCCGACCGTGTAGAATGAAAATCTTAGTCATTTTAATATGATACAAATTAATCTTAAAGCGAACCCCCGTATTCTAAATAGGTCCCGAATAGATTTTGACCCGACTGCAAGTATTCTGCATGCATGGTCATGTAACTTGGAGGATACTCCGGGGAGGAGGGAGAGAGGCGACGACCGATACGAGCCTTGTCATAGGATTGTTAGCATCTTGTCAATTAAGAAATGTTGCAATATGACCATTACAGGTTGTACTCATCTTTATTATTTTGTAGAGAACACAAAAAATATGAACTAAAAATTCACTTTGGTTATTATGATCGATATTACTAGATTTGACTTATTTTCACCTGTTTGTAACAATAATTTAATTAAAATTTAGTCAATCATGTTTGATTGGTAATAATTAGAAAACCCCTTCCCCCCAAATTCGCATCCTCTAACATATCTAAAATTTTGAGTTGATACATACAAAATTTGAACCATTAAGTACAAAGCTTAAAGCAACGCATTTTATATTAATACTACCCGTGCATCTAAATAGGCACCGAAATATTTTTTTACATGTTTTTACATCAACTGAAAAGTTGAGATAACTCGGAGGATACGGATCCCCCCTCCAACACATCAAGGAATAACAACCTGGACAACACCCATTTTAGCAGCTCATCGGGAAAGCCAGGGTAAATCATCCAGTTTAAAGTTGACAGACCCTACGAATAAACAAACAGAACTCAAAATAATTTATAACATATGCTAGTTTATAATTTATAACAAACAAAAATAATACATTACACTTAATTATGAGTTTTGCTAGTTTATAATTCATAACGTATGCTGTCCTTTATAGTTTGTACAAGAAATCTCAAGGCCATGGAGGTAGTCTGGTTAATATTTCCTTTGCTGGCATCCTTGCCCTCTGAACCAAATCATTTCTTAGATCAAGTTGAGTCTAGTTATTCTCCATTGGAAAACGTTTAGCCCATTACTTACTGGTTGTATTGTCAAAAAAAAAAGAGAAAACTTTAGCCCATATAAGGCTTTAAGTGGACCATTTTTATAGGCCTATCTAATAAGGGAAGCCATAAGCTGGTTTCAACCCAAAGTAATATTTAGTCTCAATATATATGCCCAAAATGGCCCATATAGTTCCGTTAATCCAGATCCAATATTTAGTTTCAATTATTCGTTGTTTAAACTTAAAAAATCAGTTGTTTATACTAATTCACGAACATTGTGTACACAAATTCATACAGTAACTATTTTTTTTAATATTGATTATAAATTTACAAAAAGTTACTGAAAAAAGTGGGAAGTAAATTATACATTATTTTATCAAAAGGAGGACCTTTAGGAAGGAAGCAAAAAGACGTTTGCTGAATGAGAAGAACAAAAGATATAATCAATGTTTTAAAATGTGGTTTTGTTCATGTATGTATAAGATCACTGCATACTGCATATGCGGATTTTAATACGAACTTATATATGCGGATATATATATGATTAACAATGCTGGGACTATGATCAATATTTTAGCGAAGTTCAGTATATATATTTTATATCATGAAACCAAACGATAGCCCATAATGATCTATTATATTTAAATAACAAGATTCATTATATTTTTCCTTTTTGAGATATCAATATTATTAAAATAACAATTTCGTACTTTTATCCGTTAAAAAAAGATGGGCGAGTTGCAAATTAACAGTACTGCAGTTATTGAATTAGCATATAATAAAGAAGTTTGCTAAGAAGAAAGGGCAAAAATGTCAACACACCTAAAAGGATGTTGAGCCAAAATTCATAACAGGACGAATATGAAAGACGGTGTTAGAAGGAAAAAATATTTTCTTTATTTCAAATAGCGTCAATTTTTTTTTTTGAAGGACAGACCGACACAAGGGCTACAAGAACAATTAAAATCTTATTTCTATAACTGATTCAGCATACAAAAGTAAATAAATAACAACCAAATTAAAACAATCAGTGATTCAAGAAATGACAACACAAACAAGGATGAATCTATACTAAGCAAAAATGACAAGTACAAAAATCAGATGAAATCAATGACGACCACCTGTAGATGTACCAGCATTCATCAAATGTCGAATGTATCAGCATTTCATTAAAAGCCGAGTTGAGTCTGGCACTCCCAGAGAGTCTCTGCTGACCGCCTCAACCTCTTTATCTCCTCCTCAGTAAGTTGGATGTTTATCACCCCATGGATCCCGCTTCTGCCAACCTGCGCAGGAAGACTCAGGAAAACCTGCAATAAATAAGTGAATTGTTATGCAATTTCAAGTTTCACGATATAGCCACATCATTAGTGCTCCATTAACAGGTTTAATTTATTTTTATTTTATTTTCTAGTATGAGCAGAGACATAGATAAGCAAATACCTCTTTGTCATCAGGGATGCCATAAAACCCCTTGGCCAGTAGTGAAACAGGATGGATGCGGCGCTGGTCCCGGATGAGGGAGAAAGCCAGGCTAGCAACAGAGTAGCCGATAGCCCAGGAAGTATAGCCCTTGAGGTGAATAACCTCATATGCACTGTCAATCACCGCTTTCCTCGTGGCCTCCAGCATCTCTGGAGACAGGTTGCTGTCATTCTTCTCCAATGAGCTGATGACGGGAACCCCACCAATGCTGATGCTTGACCAGAGCGCAACTGAACTGTCTCCGTGCTCCCCGACCATGTAAGCCTATCGAGGTAATTAAGGCGAAAGGTTGATCAAATCATGTGTACAAGTTGCAAGATTATTGAGATGTAGTATTCTTATTATTGCTTTAACGCATAGTTTACTTTGATAGGGAATGTTGTTTTTTTCCTATTGTGAATTTGAATGGGGGTATTTCATAGTTTATTATTTTGGCATTCATATGGGAGAATCTATCTTTATGCAATATACATAAGTGAAAAAATAAAAGGGTAAATTTGTCATTATACTTGACATCATATTGTACAGTTGTCAATATGCTTAATTCCTGTGGTGGATAGATATCAGTTTATTCAATATTGTACTAAAAGTGGTCACATAAGGGAAGGCCGTCTCTTTTCCTTTTTGAAATTATTTTAAAAAATAGGTATGCCACTTTAAGAAAGACGATCAATCATATTTAGAAGGACATTGAATTTGAGCTGCTCTTCAATTTAAGAAAATATTTGAAGGAAACATTTCATCATTGGATATTCTACAATATCCCCTACATTATTTATGCAGATTTTCTAGCAACTGGAAAGATTCAAAATTCAACGTTCTAGACGTCTTAATCGGACCAATAAGAACCACACTAACACACATATTAAAAAAATCAAGCTAAACGACTTTTCAGTTTTCAGGGACACTAATGCAACAATACCATTACAAAACACTCTTATTTATTTTTCAAAAATAAAGGGAATAATAAACAAGTACCTGCACGTCTTGGGCATTGACATGCAAATGATCTGCAAGGAGGACCCTGAACCTCGATGAGTCAAGATTCGTGCCGGACCCAATAACCCTGTTGGGGGGGAATTTAGAAAGCTTCCATGTAATGTACGCAAGCACATCAACGGGGTTCGACACAACCAGCAGGATACAATGGGGTGAGTAGGTGGCCAGCGGCGGCACGATTCTTTTGAATATGGCGAGGTTACGCTGGAGCAGGTCGAGCCGTGTTTCGCCAGGATTCTGCCTGGCACCGGCAGTAATGATGGCCAAGTCCGAATTAGCTGTTACCTTGTAGTCAGTCGATGACACGATTCTGCATAGGCATCAAGTACCAATATTTTGGGTCAATTTTGATTTTTCTTTCCATTGGAAATTGAGCGAATGCGGTCATAGGAAGTGTTAATTAAACAGCATCAGAGGATATCAGGATAAAAAAAATGTGTGCATTTCAGCAATTCAACAACAATATTGATCCATTGACTAAAGTTTAGGCATCGATTTTTTCCCCAAAAAGGAACAGTGCTGTCCCACATTCATTGCAAGATCTAACTTGGGGAGCAGTAAATTGGGTGAAAAATCTGAACATAGGGGAATAATGCCAGACCTTCCCCCACACAAGTTCCAGGCCTGCAAAGGAAATAATGCTAGCCGTTAATCCAAATCACCATCCGTGCAATTGTGGATCTCTATGTGGACCAACGGTTTGAATCTTTTCCAGTGGGGGGTTTAGGTACTGTTGGGGATAACCGTAACCGGCCCCGGCCCCACTCCAAACAAGCCCCAGCCAATAGTTGTGATTTCAAAAACATTGACAAAAAAGAGAATGTTATGCAATACTTGATACGGGGAAGGAAGGCAGCGGCGTGTTGGAGATCGAGCATCTCGCCACGCAACTTATCCGGCTGGGAATCGACAAGCGCAATCTCATCGGCTATGTCTTGTGTGAGGATTGTTTGCGCAATCGCCATGCCCACGTTGCCGCAACCGACCACCGTTATTTTTATGTGCCTGCTTGTACGTGCTGCCGTCTCCGCTTCAGGAAGCGGGGTGAAGATGTGTTGCTTCGCATCGGGGCTGAAACCGATCTCTGTTAGTGAGGGTGCCTTCTTCATTCTGGCTTGACTTTGGTTTTGAGAATGATTTTTGCTTTGTTTAGATTTTGAAGAACTTTGGGGGGGATTTGGTAGACTTTGGTTTTTCCTTTATAATGTGGATGGGTATGATAGGCAGCTGGGGGTTGTATTTATAAGGTTATAAGCCAATGGCAATGGGGTTTTAAAAAATTTTATAAGTGGGAACTGGGAAGCCAGGTCATAATGTCATATTGGACCTTCTAGGAAGCTTATAATATTTTGTGGTTATTTCACTAGTCGCCAATAGGATTTCAAATTTAAGAATCAAACACGGGCCCTCAAAACACTACTGGCCAACGAGAGCTGCTTGGGTCCGATGCCTATCGGACTCAAATTTGGGTCCGATGAATTTTGAGACCGTCCGATCTACTTTAAGATTTGTGCTCACGAATTTTAAAACATATGCGAAAGTTGCGGGCGGAAATTTTAAAACAGGTTGAACGGTCATCAAACCCATCGAACTCATTTTAAATCCGATGGACATCGGACCCAAATTGACCTCTTGGCCAAGAAGGCAGATCAACGGGGACAGAGATGGAGTTGTATTGGTTATACTTTTCCAGCTTTCTGACTTAGTTCTGTTTTTTTAAGTTGATGCAAGTGAATGTAAGAGCTACTATGTTATTTTTTGGCGCAATGATTTCTTTTTTGTAAGTAATAGTTATTTTCGATAGTAGGTTTTGTTTGCTAATCATAAATTTGGCCCACTCAATGAACATATCCAGTTCGTAGTAGTGGCGAGACAGCGAGTACTTAAAGTTGGTTGCTATCATCAGTTCATCACACACTTAAATTGCGATCGGACGACTGATCCTTCTTTAGTGGGATCCAGTGTATTATGTTCTGAATCATTTTTAACTTTTGATATGCTTCTATAAATGTTTGGATTGGCTCCGGCGCCACAGGCGACAAGTTTGACCTGTTTCCCTAACTGTCCGATTTCAGCTATTCAAGTCACTGTTAATGTAGCGCTAATAACGAGCCATAGATTTTGGATCATGATATTAACTGCATTTATTTTTTTTTGTTGACAAAATATTATCAATATATTTTAGTATATAGATAATTTTATTCTTCATTAATTTTTTTTTCTTTAAAACTGCTTCTCTCTCCTATATTTTTGTAAGATTTTTTTTTCTTAAAAATTATGTTTATAAAATATATTATTTCGTTTAAAATCAATTTCTCTCTCATACATTATTATGATTTTGTTTCCTTAAATGCTAAATATACAAAATAAATCGATATCTATCAACATTATATATGACGGTTTTATTTAGCTCCACAAATTTTATTGACAATCTACTTGACAAATATATATTTTGGCAGTTAACATCTTATCTTTATTTTCACAAAAAACGACTTGATTACTTATAAATTAAATTTATTGATCATAAAAAGCCATACTGAATACAGATTATTATGAAAAAAATTGACAATCAAAATTAAATAGATTTTTTTTTCCTAACAATGTTAATTAAAATAAACGTATCACGTATAGATTATCAATATCAAAATTAAGAGAGAGGATTATAAAAATTATACAATACAGTTGAGTTGGTTCATATTATAGATTTAAACGTGTGCATCATATTATCAAATTTCTTCTTTAGGCATATCACTTCTTAAATTTATCAAAAAAAAAAAAAAAGGTAAACACATATTTTGACTTGGCTGCTTGAAACTTGATTAAATTGATGTATTCTCATTCATTTTAATTAGTAGATCATCACAACATCAATTACATTATGAAAAAACATGGCAGCTGAAAAGATATTTAGAGAGAGTTAAAATTGCTTAATTATTTTTAAATATTGTGTTATTAAAAAATTGAGCAGTGTTAATATGCCAACCCATAGATTTTATGCCTCTTCATTTTTATAATTTCGAAATCGAATACAAAATCTAGCTTTTTATTTTTCTTATTTTTAATCTTAAAATTATTTGTGCAAAGCGGTTGAATTTACCATTATTATTATGGCGAAACTAGTTAACAAATAAAATTTAAAATTTCCCAATATTACAGTTGTATTTTGTTTTAAATTAAAAAAAGGCCATTTAATTCCAGAAAATATTCAATAATATCTATATTTTTAATTTTTTTAAATAGCTACATAGGATATTTCCGTACATATCTATTCACATATACAAAACTTTACACAATTATGACTAAAAAAGCTATTTTCACTTACGGCCTATAACAACGACTTATACTAATATATAATTAAGGTTTTCTACAAAATTATAACTAAGCAGATATCTCGAATCCACTGTGAAGTGTATGCTCCAAATATAAAGTGGCTTAATTTCCATGTTATTTTTAGGATGCACTGATAAGTTTTCTGTTTCACTTGGTAGTACATTACTTGCTTTTAAGATTATAACCTTCAAGTTCTATTCAGATATTGAAGTTTAAACTTACAAACCTCCAGCACAAAAAATTAAAATTATGTCTTTCAGGGGTGGAGGCAAACGTTTAATGAATGGGGGTCAAACACGTACTAAAAAATAAATTCTCGGTGGAATTTTGAGAGAGAGATTGTGATTTGTGTCTGACTCTCATACGTGAGTTGTTGATTTTTCTGATTAATTTTTTTTTTAAATGATAGTAGTCCTTCAAATTATACACAAGTCACTTTTTTTTGAAGAAAAAATATGATCAATCATATAAAATTCTCAAAAAACAAATATGGCTGTCAGTTTTCTTGTACCCGTAGCATTTAACTGTAAATTATATAACAAAATTATATTTCATTGCTGGTTTTTTTTAAAATAAAATAAAAACAGATCAATTGATCCTATTATATACATATATCTCTAGCTCTCATGTCCTTAGTCTAGATACACTCATACACATGATTCTTTTCAATCATATTGATAACAGCTCATACCCGGCAAAACTTTGCATTATAATATTTCAAAATAAAATAAATTATACAACTTGAATAAAATTCATTGGAATTGGGCGGCTTTTTCTCCATGAGTAGCCCATATTCCCAATAGGCGACTTATGTTCATGGCATGATGCGTCATTATTAAGTACGAAATGTAACAGGGTTCTACAGTTGACGTACATAAAAATAAAGGTTTAGTATATTACTATAGATTTTTAAAAAGAATCAATTACAAAGTCTTATTACCACTTTCGAGTTTTGTTCCATGATTTTTCTCATAATCAAGTTCTCTCCATTCTTCCCAAACTGGAGATGACATTTTCACAGAAATTTACAAATATTTTTCTTCTGAGAGAATGTTGCGAGTCAGTACTAAAAAGAAATATACGTGTGTATATTGTCGGAATTATCTAGACGATTTGCTCCGAATGATCGAAATCATTGTCGTAATATAAATTCAATTTCGTGTTGAAATGGAGAGATTTGCAATTCTAACGGAGTCTGCAAAACAGCGTGCTGGCCCCTGATCCTGGAATAGAATTCGTCGAATCGAAAAGGAAGATGGTGGCAAAATATTCATGCATAACGCGTATAATTGCTTTCAAATATGCTTTGGGAATGTGTATAATCAAGAATCTTTTTCTAGAGAAAGGTATCTAGAAACTTTGACTTATAGGTTAATAGGTTAGATTGTACTACTATTATTCATTAATCAAATTTTTAATGATCACTTGTCGTTCATGTTAATATATATACGAGGAGTAGAGTTAAAATGCGCCGTTGTTTGTGTGCATCAGTCATATCTCGTATTTTTATATTCGTTTTCAAAACTCAAATAATCGATTCAAACAGCTCAATATGATCTCCATATTAAAATATTCTTGGAGATCAAATTTTATGTTTTTTTAAACATTTTTACTATTTTTGACATAGATACAAAATTACTAATTTAAGAAGATTCTGAACCTTCCAAAACAATATATTTGTACTTATATATATACAAGAATAGTAAAATATTTTTAGAAAATATAAAATTTGATCTCCAAACACATTTTAATATAAAGATCATGTTCATCAATTTGGATCAATCGTTTGTACTTTGAAAACGGAAATAAGAATGTGGGCACAAATTGAGACACTAAAATAATGAGACATTTTAACCCTACCTAATATGTATTTGTTTGTTATTTTGTCCTCTGTAACTAAACAATGGGCTTTAAAAAACAATTATCTGGTTAGAAAGACCAAAAAGAAATTAACAAAATGGCTATTTTGTAAGCCTATTTTATTTTCCGAAGCATTTACAATGTAGAAAAATCTACTAATTTAAAAACATAAAGAAAAGAGTAAGGCTTAGGTGTTCTGGATAGCATAAGGCCTTCCGTACTACGGTCTCAAAATCTATTATATATATTTCAAATTTTGATCTAAATAGCTCAATAAATTAGTTATATAATGAACTTGTAGAATACTAATTTTTACTATTTTTTATGATTTATGAAAGATGGCAAAAAATGGCCTAAAACATTGACAATTTTCTTTTATTTTTTAAATCATTTTTTGCCATTTTTCATAAATAATAAAAAATAGTAAAAAAATTCTAAAATTAGTAAAAGTTGATATTCTACAAATTCATTATATAACCAATTTAGTGAGTTACTTAAATCGAAATTTGAAATTTATACGATAGATTTTTGAGATCGTAGCACGGAAGATCTTATGCTATTCATAGAACCTAAGTCTTATTCTTAAGGAAAATTCTCTAAACATCTACTAGTTAAAAAAAAATTATACTTTCAAGAGGATAGTCAAGGTAGATATTCATAATTTTGAAGCCTTCAAAGTTTCATCATCCGATTCGAGAAAACTAAAAAAAACAAAATAACTGGCTTTCACAATCTGCTTCTAGCGAATCTGTAGTAGTGCCAAGAGTCGGACAACTTCATAAATCATAAATTTGTATAAATATGTCCAAATGAGAAAAAAAAATTAATATTGTTTAGTTTGTTTTTATAGTGGAGGAGATCATCAGAATCAAAGTTTTGATGAAAGTTAAAATATGAACCGAACAAGCAACACTGTGTAGTCAAATTTGATGACTGGTTAATCAGCTTGGTAACAAACTAATCAAGTTTCATTTTCATTTATTTTTCAAATATGTAAAAGGAGAACGATATACATGATGGTTGTTCTTTGAGTAGCCGTCTGTCTAATCCTTCTTGCTTGTTAATTATTGCAACACTATATTGTTCTTTGAGTAGTTGGCAGTCTAATCGTTCTTGCTTGTTAATTATTGTGACACTATAAAACTATTAGATGTGATTTACATCATATTATTTGTGCATCCATAAGAATTTATTGACATTATAATCTTGTATTGACGGACATTAAGTTTTCAATGTGGACACTTATTTGGAAGGGGTTCCAGACATTAAGGGCCCGTTCGGATGCCTCTAAACCTATAGGAATTCGAAGGATTTTGAATCCGGCGGACAAAAATTCCACTGCACTGTTCGGTTGCATATTTCTGCAGAGATGAGATTGAGTTATATTTCCCTTTTTAAACTCAACTGTTTGTTATTTGGTGGGAACAAAAACATTTGATCAGACTGCATTTTTTCTTTCCCAAATGTTACTGTTCTCTCTCTTCATTAGATAATATTAATCCATGGCAATGATGACATGCTGATATTTATTTTATTCTTTAGATAACATGGTTGCTATGAGAGCATACCAAAAAAAAAAATTGTGATATCATCTCTATTTTTTAATTGTAACAATTATTTTTGAACATTTCTTAATTATATATGTATTTAAACAAATTACAAAATTTAGACTTTACCTAATTGTTTATATTTATGAATATAAACAAGTTATTATGCATATAAATTATAACCATTAATTTTTTTCACATAATTTAATTTTCTAATTATAAAAGAACCTTCTCACTTGTAAACAAATATATTGTTTTTTGTTATTATTTTAATATCATTATAAAAAAATCATAATTATTTATAATTATTTTTCCCTAAATTTTATTGTAGGTTAATTATTAGCTATTATTCATAAAATTAGTGTTGATAATCATATCAGAAAAAAGAAGTACAGTTTCCCACTAATTAGGCAAACATTTTTTTTTCAACTGGTCAAACATTTTTTTTGTACAACGTTTAATTATTTTTGTACAATTTTTTAATGTTAAATATGTGAGAAATTTAAATAGAAATATTTATTTTTAAAATAAATTAAGATTTTTCACAACTGATCTCAAGGTACAACCGAGGATCTAGACATATCATTTTATCACATATTTTAAATGTTTATTTGTTTATAAATATTTATATTTGTTATAAATGTTTATCAATATTTATATTTTATAAAATAATAATTATAAGTAATGTGATGTTATGTTATTATTTAATTTATAAAATAATAATAATAAAGAAAATTGTATTATTTATTTAATCTACTTATTTAATTGCATTATTTAATCTAGTTAATTAGTAATGTTATGTTCTAAAATAATAATTAGTAAGTAATGTGATGTTACGTTATTATTTAATTGTATTATTGATATTTTATTAATAAAGAAAATTGTGTAATATCAAAACATTTTAGAAAGAAAAATATAATTTCCCACAATTAATCCCATTGTTCAACCGAACACTCATTTCAACACATTTTCATAATTAATCCTATGCGTACCCGCACCCATGGGTTCCCGCTTTTTCAAAAGTGGGTTCCCATCCCCGTCAAATTCCATCCCATGTAATCCCGTGATATCCAAACAGGCCCTAAGTTTTCATGATCTTTTCTATGGGTAGAACTACTGAGAGCGGTTCGAAACTTTTTTCTTCTTTTGCTGGAGCAAAGCCATTTTTTGCTCCCTCTATTGAGAGATCAAGGACCCGGGTGAAAATATTCTTGAACTCGAGAGCCCAAGTGATTTAAAATTTTTTAATTATGTATATTGAAATTTAATTTATTTTTTATTTTTTTAAAGTTTTTATATAGCTTAGTCTCCTCATAAATTATCTCTTATATTATTGTAGTCTAGTAGTTAAATTTCTAATTTGTTATTATGAAAACTTGAGTTCAAATTCTGACTGTGCATTTTTTTTTTGAAATTTTAGTCTTTCTCTAAATTTTAGTCTTGAGTTCAAATCCTGTTTAATGGGTTACTACTTACTACAGATTTCATGTTTTGCTCTCATGATTATAGTATGAATTATTTGCATTGGATTTTGAACATCCCTATGTTTTATGCTATTATCTTTCAATGTTCATGAAATACAATATATCAATGTATGCTTTAAAATTAGGTCAATTACCTAATTACAATGAGATTTGACTTTTATGGTTTTCTGATAATTTTTGCAGTTTCATTTATCAACAGCGTCAACGGTCAAAACCAGGTAACCTGTAAAATTTTATGTATCAACTTCTGTACGAATTGCAACTTGATTTGTTGGGTACCTTGATTTCAAAAGAACTTTCAAAATCTGGTCCCTTGATTTCAAACAGAACTTTCGAAAATTTTGAAAACAGGAAAAGCTCTGTGCAACTGTACCAAACAAATGGGAAGAATGATTTGGACAAAAGATACACGATAATGACTGCAAAGTTGTAGACTTGTAGCGAATTTGGATTAAGGAAAGAACTCCTAAAGTAATCGAGTTTAAATTCAGATCGTCTGATTAGTTTTGATACAATTATTAAAAGGACCTAATCGGATTTAATTCTAATTGGACAGTTCAAATTTAAAATCAAAATTTGAATTCCTTTGAAATCCAAACCCCGGTTCTTAGGTGTAAATGTGTAATAAATATTGACACAATGTAAATTGTAGTATTGTACAAAGACAAATTAAATGTACGGACAAGATGGCTGTACGGCATATCCTAGTTTTGGTGCTAGCTTCTCCGCATCTAGGGTAGGTCCAGAAAGAAAAACTTTTAAAAAAAGGTGATTAATAAATGCAAAGAGTCTAGAGGTTCTAGAACCTACTTATAGGGTCCTATTATAAGAAATAATTAAAAAATTGACAATTCTCCGGGAGAGTATTTTCAGTTTTCACTAGTTTCGTGGAGACCGACTGACCGTTGACGTCTCGTCTCAACCAATGGCGTGATGGAAAAGAGAGATGCTCCTTTTCTTTTTACCCAATCAAAAGAAGAGAGATACTACCATAAAACATACAACAGGCGGCCGCAGCAGCTGAGTGTGGTTTGGCTGGTATTGAATTCGTTTTCAAACATATAATCTTTGAATCTTTCCACATTCCTTGTGTACCTCAGGCTTGAAACTTGTCTTTTATTTCTTGGACAAAAAGCCTTAGAACCCATCTGACGTGACAGTTCACCAGCCAATTTTTTTAATTTAAATACTTGAATCATTAAAATAAAATTAAAAAATAAATATAATGCGAGAAATAAAAAAATGATTATACCACAATCAGCCATTTATTTTTTCTATCATATATTATTAGTTAAATTTTTAAACTTCTTACTTCAGAAAAAAATATTCCATTTTGGAATATTAAAGGATTTTTTGTTATTAATACAAGTTTCGTCTGACTTTGGAGTCGAAACAAAAAATTTGAAAATTTACTTCGATGGTCGTACATAATTAGCGATGTACAAAATTATTCAAACTCGTAACTTATTCATAACTCGCTTGCTAACTGTTCGCTTTAACTTGCTCATTTATAACTCGAGTTAACTGACTCGTTTAATAAATGAGTTAGAGTTTGAGTATACCCAACTCACTCATTAACAACTAAAGTTACATAATATTCGTCAGAATAAATCTCATGCCCTTCTAAATGACTCGTAAGTTGTTGTTTGGATTGTTTGTTTTGTTAGTTGTCTTTTTATTTACATTTGAATTGTTTGTATTTAGATAAACTCTTTCTAAGCTATTGGAATTGTTTGTGTTTAGATAAACTCTTTCTAAGCTATTTGAATTGTTTGTATTTAGATAAACTCTTACTAGTATATAACTATAACTAAGGAATTTGACTAGTCAAACGAGTTATAAGCAAATTGTTAGCTAATTCGGATTGGTAATAAACGGAACTCGAGTTGGTACCGCAAAATAAAACTAGAAAGTTGGTACCGCAAATTTAGACTGCTGAACCAAAATACATTAAATATTGCACTAACATGACATGCATTAATTTTTTTTTTTTTTTTAGGGAAAAGCCCGTAGGCGTAACATGCATTAATTTGATTAACTATCTACACCTGCAGGACCAATTTTCTGGTTTAGCATGTTTAGATTGGGGATATGGTAAAGTTGGAATTAAAAAAAAACTGATTATTTAGTTTTTTTTTTTTTCAAAATGATAAAAATAAAAAATTCGGTCGCTTGTAGGCTGTTTTTTTTTTCAGCTTGAAATTCGAATTGTCGCTGATCGGTGATCGCCTATAGGCTGCTTCGGCCCGAATATCTCCTACCAATATGCCTCCGGGCCGGGATTTGTTAAAATATATATATATTCTTCCTACAATTTTTTTTTATTTTTCCTCGGTGAATATTTAACGTAACAAGTTGTTGTGGGCTGGGAGTAATATTGTTTATCCACCAAATTACTCGCTACAGTAATTCTCATAAGGGACCGAGACGGTCATGTTAAGTTCTTAGTTTTGCTTTCGAGCTGCAGATTTATTTGGGATACTCACTTTTTGCAAGGTTAGGTGTTTGGAACTTCAGATTATTTTATATTTTATTTTTCTTTTGCTAAATTACTTTGAGATTTACTTAATAGATGTTTGTTTGAGGTTTAAACCGTAAAATAAATAATAGCTCTCACCGAAAGTAAAGTAAAAATACCTCTTATAAATCAATTTTGTCATAAATTAGTAAATTACTAATGAAAAAACTACATGATATATTAGAATAACGGGTCGAAACAAGCTCTCAGGCATGCTGTAAATGAAAATAAATAAATTTCCAATATGAGTAGTGGCACAGGGCCCATTTGTCCAGACTCAACAAGAAAAAGCACCAGACACCAGCATAGATAAAGAGCTTGTCAATAATTCCATAAGGTAGTCTTTTTTTTTTTTTTTCAAATTATTTCGTAAATTACAAGTTTACAACTGATACCTTACTATACTAGTATACTTGCATAAGAATTCTTACTCAGTAATAATTTGTCGTCCCAATTTGGACCCATTATTTTCGGGCTTGCATTCAAATAACATCTTGTTAGAATGGAAATTTAGGAAAAAAATAATTTTAACAATATTAACATTTCTTTTTATTAAAGGGCCCGGTACTTATCCTTTTAGATGCTATTCGTGAGAATTAAACCTACAACCTCTCCGTAGAGAGACAGAACTCATGCCACTACACTAAGTCCGTGGTTCAACAATATTAACATTTATTCAAAGAAATCAAATCCATTCGATTCAATTAAACTTATTAGCCTAAATATACAGGAACAAAAATAAAACACTACTTCCCTTCAGGGGCGGACCCAGAGTGTTCCAGGGGGCAGCTGCCCCTCACCTGGATTTTGAGTTTTAGTGGAGATTTATCAGTTCCGACCGACTTTGCCCCTCCTGGAATTTTTTCTGCCCCCCTCTGGACGTTTAATTTGTAATTCGAGTTAAATTTAGGGTTAGAATTGAAATAAATTTGTTGAATTTTGGTTGATAATTAGAATTATAAGTCAGAGCATCAGAAATTACAAGTCAAAGCATTGAAAAATACAAGTTAAATAATTATTATTTATCGAGTACATAATTGGTTAATGGATTTAAACCCGATTAGGTATTTAAACCCAATTCGATATTTTTTTGCCCCCCTGACGAAAATCCTGGATCTGCCCCTGCTTCCCTTTCACACTAACAAAAATATAAACCAAATGCCAAGGTTGATTAAGCACGGGCATAGTTGGCCAAAAATTAAGAGACTTGGAGTGCAGTATGCTGTGCGCCCTTGACGCAGCGGCCGAGGGCAACGCCGGCCACATAGTTTCCTCCGAGAAACAGACCTTGGAGGCCGACATTGCTGAGAGCAGAGGTGGCAATCTTAAGGATGTCGAGGTGGCCGACCAAGAACTGTGGAATTGCCTGGGGCCACGTCCGCACCCCCAACACCAGTGGCTCCTCTGTCCCCTTCTCTTATCAGCATCTTTCTCCCAGTCAACAACTTCCATTAGCTCCCCCTCACTCTATACATTTAGAGACAAAATTACAATCATGCAAGCAGCTCCATCAGGGATCAATCAATCCTTTCTTATCTCATATAATTTATAGTATACTATAACAGATAAATAGATTAATAAAAGAGATATTTTGTCTCTAAATGTATAACAGACACTCTGAGTTTGCTAAAGCAGGTCTTTTAGCAGGTCAAGAACATATTTCTATTCCAAGAAAATATGAAATAAGCCTTTACTTGAGTGATAGAAATAAGCCTTTGGGATAGAAATAAGCCTTTACTTGAGTGAGCTATTTCTATTCCAAGAAAATATGAAAGTTTTCCAAGGTCCTTGATGTCAAATTCCTCCTTCAGATATTGTTTAACCCTTTTAATTTCTTCATTATTGTTTCCAGTGATGATAATATCATCTACATAGACAAGAATAATGGTAGTGCAATTTTGTGAATTTTTGACAAACATGGAGGAATCTGCTGTACCTTTTTTAAAATTAATTTTTAAAAGAGAAAAGCTTAGCTTGGCATACCATGCTCTTAGAGATTGCTTTAGATCATAAATTGCTTTCTTTAACTTACACCCAGTGTTGAATCTGATGCATTTTTGTGACCTAGAGGTAGAGTCATGTAGACTTCTTCTTCCAAAGTTCCTTGGAGAAATGCAATTTTTACGTCCATTTAGAACAAATCTCATCCGAAGTTCATGGCCATGGATAGCAAAATTCTTACTGTATTCATTTTTGCTATTGGGGCAAAAGTTTCTTGGTAATCGACATCATAAGTTTGGGTAAATCCTTTGGCCACTAACCTAGCTTTATATCTTTCAACCGTACCATCACTGTTGTATTTAATTTTGTAACCTACGATTTTTTTGTTTTTTGGTAAATGAATAATATCCCACGTGTCATTTTTTTCTAAGGCTTGAAGTTTCTCTTTCATAGCCTTACGCCAAATCAGACTTTGATTAGCTTCATTAAAATTTGTTGGTTCGGTTTGATTGTTGATGTTACCCAAATAGGTCTGGTATGCATGGGACACCTTTGTATATGAAAGAAATTCTTGAATTGGATACATCACCTGATGAGATACATACTCTCTTAGTTTGACAGAAGGTCGGGTTTGTCTTGAAGATCTTCTTCTCAAGGCAATTTCTTCTTGATGAGTTGCGTCTCCACTTGACTTATTTTCCTCGTCTCCCCCTGAAGAGATTGCGCTAGTTTAACCAATTTGTTCTTCTTCCACATGCTCAACCTGTTCTTGATTTGCTTCTTCAGGAAACATAAAATTATTTGAAAAAATTGGTTGACCTAGTGCATTTCCTTGTTCATTTGTTTGATAATATGGATCATTTTCAAAAAATGATACATCTCGTGAGATATACAATTTATGATTTTTTGGGTCATAACACTTATATCCTTTTTTTCCGGAGGAATATCCTTAAGCCTAGCACTTGGTAGTCTGTTTATAAGGTAAGTTGCTGTTAGTAACGCATCTGACCAATAACTTTTTGGAACGTTAGTTTGAAAAAGAAGTGATCTAGTGACTTCAAGCAAATGTCTATTTTTTCTTTCTGAAACTCCATTTTGCTCGGGTGTATTAATACATGTAGTTTGATGTAAAATTCCCTTTAGTTTAAAAAATTCTGAGAAATTTTTGTTTATATATTCTGTAGCATTATCATACCTAAAATTTTTAATTTTAGCATTATATTGAGTTTCAACAAAAATACAAAACTCTTGAAAATATGAAAAAACTTCATTTTTTCCTTTCAAAAGATACACCCAAGTTGTACGAGAAATATCATCAATAAATATTACAAAATATTTAAAATGATTATACGAATTGACAGGGACTGGACCCCAAATATCAGAATGAATTAAATCAAAATATTTTTCTGACATACTAGTGGATAAAGAAAATGGTAGCCTAATTTGTTTCGAAAACTTACACACATCACAATTTTTTGAATCTAAATTATAACAAAAAAGTTCATTTAAAACATAATCAGATGGGTGACCAAATCGAAAATGTAGCAATTTGTCACGATCTACTGAATTTAAAGACACAATTTTGTTTAAACCAGTTCCTAAATGAAAAAGTAGCATAGTCTCTAAGACACTTGATTAAAATTTTAGACATGAAAAGGTTAAGGCTAACAACATAGCGAATTGAAGAGAAATATTTTTGAGATGATTTTCCTTATGCATTGTAAGCAAAAATTTCTTAAAGTTGGGGATATTTTCTAAACCACATCCTTTTTAAATTAAGACCCATATATTTTGGCAAAAATTATAAAAGATATTTTTAGATGCAAATAAATCTAGGAATTGTGTGTATTTATAGTAGATGCAACTAAGTACCAAAAAAAGGACATAATAATAAATCCCAACAAAAATCCAAAAAAACTAATTATTAAAAAAAGACGTAAAATAGGTCCCATTACCGTATTTTAATTTGGGATTTGATGAAATCCTTAGGTGCATTCGGAACGCATAACCTCTCATTTGTATCTATGCGATAGAAGAATCACCCGATAAAATTCTTAGGTACATTCGGAACGCATAACCTCTCGTTTGTATCTATGCGCTAGAAGGGTAAAGCCAAATTGAGTAAGGTGTATTTATGTTTTGCAATTTACTTTTTATAAAGTTGCATTCTACTAACACACTTAGTTTTCAAAGTTTTAGCTCAAAAGAAGGGATCAAAAATTTAAAGAATGAGAACTGAATATATTGATTGGTTTTAATATCTCTTTTACCATAGTAAAAATGAAGTGTTGTGAATGTAAAGGTTTTTATTTTCTAAAAATTTTACCGAGTACAAATATTTAGAAATTGGTTGAGCATTTTTGTATTAGGTTAGTACTTAGAAAATTTTTCATTATTTTCGAAATTATTTTGCAAGAGATATTTTTAGCCAACATATCCATAGCTTTTTCTTTATTTTGCTCGAGGACGAACAAAAGTTTAAGCTTGGGGGTGTGATCAAGGCAAAACATATAGCGAAAATCTATATCTTTTATTGTAGAAAATAACCAAAAGCGAATGCGAAGTATTCATTTTTCTAATTTATTTACAGCTGTTTGACCCTAAAAAGTCAGGATTTTTAAAAATAACGGAATGATTCGAAGCTCACGATTTTGTGTTCAATTGAAATGGCAAAAAAAATAATATTTAATTGATGGCCGAATCTAGTAGCTGCTTAGTTTGATCTAAAACCAAAGTTGAATTATGAGCTGCTTCAATTGGTAAAAAATCAAGCTACCATGAAATTTTGATTAAAGGCTTCGGCACTATACCCACCCGAATTAAATAGATTAAAAAATCAATTTGATACATTGCCGTCGGATGCATAATTGAAGTGAGCCGAAAATTGATTGAGGCTGGCCGAACCAGGTGATAGGCCGAACCAAAAATAATCAAATCAAGTTGATGAAATTAAATGGGGCTGCTGCTAGGCCGAATTAAAAAGGTTGAAGCCTTCGGCTAAATAAAATAAGATAGATTTGGGCTAAATCAAAGTGGAATTCATGGCCCGAATTGAATGGATAGAATATGCTCTAGAATATGTTCTAGATATTTTTGTTTCATAGACACATGTCACTTTATCAATGAAGATGCCAGAATGGGAGGATTGGATATGCTCTAGAATATGCTCTAGATATTTTTGCTCCCATGGACACATGTCACATGACCAATAAAGATGCTAAGATGCTAAGAATATTTCCTTCAAGCTCGAGGGATAAGCATGACCACTTGGATGCATCTAAACCTTTAGATGAGAATTAATACAAATGAGTGGTGGGGTCATGCCAACAAGGTTCCTCTAAACTCTAGGTTCTACCCCTTGCCTAGCCTATATAAACCCCTCAGTTGAAGATTAAAAAAAAAAACCCACACAAGAGAAAACACAACACACACAACATATACACAATACAAGACCGAAACCCTCTTCGTCTCAAGCCAAAAACCAAATAGAATAGGTATAATTTTATAGCTTTTGCAATGTAAAAACCTCAAGGGTTTCGATTTCTCATGTATAGCTATCATGGATGAATAAAATGCTCTTTATTTGGAGGTTGATATCTATCTTGTTTTCTTTACTACCTCTTGTTTCTTTTCTTCTACTTACCCTCTTGCTTCTCTCTTTGATTTGTTTTGTTCTTTCTTTAATTTGGAGCTTATGAGTAATAATGGTGAAGGTTTCAAGATGGCCGAAGTTCATCTCATGATGAGCAAAGAAAATGATAGCCTAATGATCACTAATGATGCTTCTTCCTTTGATTTTCGCAAAATATTATATAAAAAAAAAGTGTTATGTCAATTTAGCTAATAGGTTTTGTCCTTCTTGCTGCCCTATTCCTCTTTTTTACTCCAAATATGTCTTTTGATTCTTGTATAAAGTAATCAAATGGTAAGGATATGAATGTTGAGCTGGATAGCTCCGTTTATATGTAACTCATTTCATTATTTTATTAGAAAGGATTAAAAGGTAACAAAAATGAAAAATAAACAAAGGGTTGATAGAGTTGAGTTGGATAGCTCCCTTATCAATTCCTATTAAAGGACCTATTTCACACATTAGAGGATATTTAATTTCCTTATATACATGCAAATACACATGTATGCTAAATCAAGCCATATAAGGAAATTAAATAGCTCAATGTGTGAATAGTGAGAAATGGAGGTTCAAAGTGTAAATAGGCAATAGCTTTGGCTATTTCATGCCATTTACATCTTTAAACCCATGATGTTTCAATGATTTGTCATTGGACCTATGTTGCACATTAGAGGATGTTTAATTTCCTTAAGCAAACACACATGTATGCTAAAGGAAATTAAATAGCCCAATGTGTGAATAGTGAGAGATAAAACGTTCAAAGTGTAAATAGACAACAAGTTGAACTTGTTCCATATCATTTACATCTTTAACCTAATGAAATCTCAATGATTTATCCTCTAATCAAGATAAAGAACACTTAAATCATGATTTCAACAAAAACCAAAAGTCTTTTTGCAAAAATCATACTTTGATATCCTTTTGATATTCAAACCTCTTGATTAAATGAACTTTTGAAACTTTGATCTTCTTTTCTTTGTTTCTGGTATGGTACCAAACCAAACTTAGCAACAAAGTACCATGCAAATGTCATTGATACAAAGAAAACCCTCAAAACGGTGAAATTGACCTGTTCTGGTAAAACAACCAATGCAGACTGGTACGAGGACCAAAATGAAAAATAAACTATACAGTCAGATAAAGGACTTCAAAACACACAATTTAGACCCAAATGTTACATTTATAGCATTTTTATACTATTTACTAGCTATTTTTAAAGTTAACTTTCTAAAATACAAAAAAACTGGTAAATAAGCTTGCTGTCCCAGAATATGCCTCCTACAAAATCACAAATTAAAAATAGATTTAGGCCTTCTAAATTCTTGAAACTTTTTGAGGATATAGATTGTGATTTCCTGAAAATTTTGGTACCAAGAAAACTCAAATCAGAGTTGTAGTCTATCTTGCACAAATTTTACAAAAATGATTGTCAGCAAACAAAACTGGTACTAGACTCAAATGACCCTCTCTGGTAAAATGATCAATCTAGACCAGTACAGGGGCTAGAATGCAAAATAGACTGCACCAATATGTAAATAACTTCAAAACACACAAGATTGACACAAATTTCATATTATTTGGATTTTATTTCGATTTAATATGGATTTTTGAAGTTCAGCTTTTCAAAATGGAAAAATCAGCATTTAAAATAACCAAATGACCTTCACTGCCCTTCTACACGAATAAATGCTTTAAAAATAGAAGCAAAATTATAAAAATCATGAAATTCATTCTGGACATGGGCAAATACCCCTCTATGAATTAATGACAAGAAATCACATGAACTTTAATGAAAAAAATTCAATTTTGTAAAAAAGATGAAACCTTCATGAAACCTATGTTCATTAATATTCTAAAACCGAAATCTATGTCGAAGAATAAGTTTAGGCTGCCTCAATAGGTTCAAAGGCTTAAATCAACATCTCCTATGTCCCAATCGTGACTCAAAGGAGTTCATCACCCGAATTGGTACTGAACCGGTATCAAACCGAGGAGTTCAAACCTCAAATATGACTAATACTCAAACAAACCCAAAATCAAAGCTTGCAATAGCTTTTGCATGACAAAACGATAACAAACAATCAAACAATTGGAAAAAAACCAAACACTAATGCAAGGTCAAGTTAGGGATAGGAAGAGATAAGTGTAGGTCCGATGCCCATCGGACCTAGTTTGGTTCCGATGGACAGATCTACCGTAGGAGAACAGAGTAATTTGTGCGCACGAACTTGAAACATACACGCACGGGGTTTAAAGCATTTCGCACGAATCTAAAAGAAAATCTATGGTGATTAAACCCGTCGAACCGAGGTAGGTCCGATGCCCATCGGACCTACTCTCAAGTCGGATAGGAAACCTAAATGGCATCCTTGCATCGCATTTATATGCATACACAGGGAAGTTTACGACACCAATACACCCCTCTCTTATTTATGTTCAGCGCCCCTAAATCTTGGAATGAGGAGTGTGCCCGAGAGACATAAATCTCGGTGTAATTAACGGCGGGGCTCGCGCCCGTCGGAAGATTCAACATCTCCACAATCAATAAACTCTTTCGTGCATATATTACGCACGGGAGTGAACCACGAAGTCCCTTCTTCTCTTCCCTCTTACCTCCGAACAACGCCTTTTCCTCATACCGCATACCATACCATACCAAAAGGAAAAGAGATACTGACGTTTCGAGGAAAGATGATGATAACGCAAAAAAAGGTACCTCACAACCGCAAACATGTTTTTAGGCTATTTTGGTAGGTTTTGGATAAAGTTGTGTATTTAGGCCAAAAATGGAGCAAATGTGTCGAATTTAGGCGATTTCTGAAGTTAGCACCAAATCAGGGCACCGCTGGAAGCATGCAACACCTCACACGAAGTGCACAACATGCGAAATGGCAAAATTACAGAAAATCTGCTAAGTCAGGAGGTCGTACGGATTCAACCTATGTCGCATGCGGCATCTATGCCGCACGATCCATGGACTCAATCCGTGGACTGTTCAGATTCTGATCAAATCTCCACTGTTGATGCTAATTTTGGCATAATTCTTTTAGAAGGGCATGATTGCTTCAGAGCCAAGCTTGGCTCGCTATTTTTGGCTCCTTCTATGCAAACTTGGAGTGCACTCAAAGTCTCCACCTTCTCCACTACTCCCACTACTTCACCTCTTGTAATAGGATTTAGTGTACGTGTTTAATTGTGTTAAGCCCATAGAATTGATTAGCATCCTCATGCTAGGTTAGGTAAGAGGGTTACTTAGAGAGAGAAGAGTAGTCATCGGAAGCTGAGCAAGAGAAGAAGGCATCATCTAAGGAGGCTAGGGTTCTTCAATCTTCAATTGGGTTTGTAGTCTATGTTCTCTTTATTTTATTTTTTTTATTTTGCCATGGCCATGATGAACTAAACTCCTAATCTCTAGGGTGAGGGTTTGTAATCGAATTCTTTATTATGTTTTAATATATATATTTATGTTTTATGTATGTTGATTTGTGTTTGCTTTATTATTTAAATTCATTTTTATTAAGTCCTTTCATACATAGTTCTGTCTACTATATGCTAATGTCCTCCATATACCAATAGGTGTAAAGTCTGAGAATCCTAGTGTGAGTGGAACACCCTTGTAAGAACTTCAAACACTTCGGCTAACGAGACTTGGCAGCGGTTCAAAGACTAGGGTTAGAACCCAAGGGGTTCCCTTGGCAGGATAGCGTAGATTGGAAACTTAGGTTTTATTAGTAGATACCTAGTTTAGGTAGGGTCTTTGGGATAATTAATTGAGGGGTAGAATATGATATGAACAATTAAGTTTGTGTGAAAAAAGTTAATTGCATACTTGTAATACTCCAAACTGTTGCCCCAAAAGCCGATCGCGAGGTCGGAAAACCTTTCAAATCACGTACACAGAAACCCAGCACGCCCTGCGGGGTAGTGACAGTTCCGCATGTGGGGTAGTGACAATGCTGCATGCGGGGTTGCTGTGGGACAATTATATGCCGCATACGGGGTGACAGACCGCATGCAGGGTAGAAAGATGTCAGAAATATATATTTTGCATAATTTAGAAGGAGAAAACCTGAACCCTAGAGAATCTCTATTTAATTGTTTAACTCAAACCTTAGCATAATTAGCGCCTCCGCCTATAACTTTAGGGTATTAAACCCAATAAACTATTTTCAAAACTATTATAAAATTATTTTCTAAATTGTTTTCAACCAACCGGAGCACCTAGACTAGTGAAAAGTGTTTATAATCTAATACACTATCCCTGTCGATCGACACCCCAATTATACTACACGGTAGGATCATGCGCTTGTGATATGAACGTAAGTAGACATTAGGGTTAAAAGATATATTAATTTATAATAAAAGTTAGTAGTTTGATTTGGACTCATCACTTATCTCCAAACACACACTCAAGCAACCTGTCTAACCGAGGAGGGATTACAGACATGGGGAAGTCCATCTTTGACCTGATATAGGGACCATGCTGGTAATCTTGCATAATTGAGGGTTTAGATAAATGTGACCTTCTGATTGTAGGCACAATATTGGGTTTTGATCAACTTTGTTCTATGTGCTTCTCTTTGGGGCTTTTGGCTAGTTGGGGTTTGCATGTTGGCCCTTTATGGCTTGGTCTGGGATGTATTGTAGCTATGCTGACCCTTTGCGGCCAGTGTTAAAAAGTAATAATCGGATAATGGTGCCATCTTTATTCTCTTTTGTGGTGGCCATTTTGTTTGGTTCTGGATGTATTTTGGGTACTATTGATCTTCTGTGCCCGAGGATTTTCAAGTCTCGGTCCTACTCATTGTTTTGGCTATAGTTTAAAATCTTTTCAGACTATGGTTGTAGTTTAAGGTCTTCTCGGACCATAGTTGTAGTTTAAGGTCTTCTCCGACCAACTTGTAGTTTTAAAGTCTTTTCGGACTTTGGTTGTAGTTGGTCCTTTCGGACCAACTTGTTGAAACTTGGTTTTGGCTGTAGTTTAGGGTCTTTTTGGACCATGGTTGTAGTTTAGGGTCTTTTCAGACCATGGTTGTAGTTTAAGGTCTTTTCGGACCATTCATGCATTGATTGCTTCTTTTGGTTGTGCAGGGATTCCTTTTACCAGGCATGACCCTCTACGTATGGATCCTTTCCCGATAAAGGGGAAGCTTCCTGATGATCCTATTGATTGGACACCAGAGACTATTTTGAGGACGGGCATTACTTACGTACTGGGCACGTGCTGCATCAGCGTGACTATCATTCCTTTTTAGGTGACAGCCTTTATCCTATCACATCTGATCGCTCGTCGCATTCTTTGCATCTCTTAGGTTTGAACATGCTGGGCACTAAGGCTCTTCCTTGGGTTCCTAGGCATCTTCCTCCAGGTACGTTGAGGAGGGAGGCAGGTTTGGTTGATTGGGTGAGAGTCACCTTGCAGCGGGACTGAGCTACTCTTGAGAAGTTGGCATCTATCATGCGGTATTTCTCTCTCTCTCTTTGAGTATACTTGGGACCCATCATTCTTTCAAGCTTTAGCGGAGAGGTGGAGGTATGCCTCTAACATAGTTGTTTTGGAGGACCGTGAGTTGACTATTTCATCTCTGGAGTTTCATAGGTTGTCTGGTTTACCTATCTTTGGTGACCCCTATATGAGTATGTTCCCAATGATGAGGCATTGGAGTAGAAATCACCGGAGGGTGTTCATGTGTACCCTGGCTCCCTTAGGCAGCTATTTGATGTTTACCACACCTTTTCTCGTGCGGGTGATGTGACTTTCTCTGTTTGGATTCTCTATTTCACTGATCGAGTTAGGCATCCTTGTCAGTAGTTTGCTCGTCCCTTAGATCTCTTTGGTATGGGAGAGGCAGAGATCTTTCATGATGGCCCTGTTGCTGAGTCTTATCATACTCGTCATAGGACTTTAGGGCAAGAGACCATGCTGACAGCCTTCTTAGCGTGGTGGCTTTGTTACTTTGTCATTCTTGGCCAGCTGGTTCGTATCATCAGACCAGATTATTTTGTCATGGCTAGTAGATTAGCGTGGGGAAACTTGGTTTCTTTGGCTATTCCCGCATTGGCTAATCTTTTTAAGAGCATGAGAGTGATTTCGTCATCATGTGACCCTTCTTTCTGTGATGAGGTTGTGCCTTATCACTACTTATTTGGCTGGGCTCATATGTATTGGGCGGGGTTGTATACCCCAGTAATGAACAGCAGGATGTTACACCCTTTACTGATGTTGGCAGAGATAGCTGGTGCGAGAGTTAGCGACGTGCCAACTGGCGGGCTCGCTCACTTATTCGTGACATTGAGGGTTACCTCAGGCTCTATAGTAGGCGACAGTTTGTTTGCCGTGAAGAGCAGCTCGAAGACTTAGTTTTGTTTGACGGAGGTCCTGGGGAGAGCACCGTAAGAGCTTGAGATTAGGTTCTCTGGAGGCAGGTTTCTTAGTCAGTCTTCGTCACGGGTTTCTTCCTTTGCGCTTAGATGATCGGGTGGTTTGGGAGCCATATATGCCCTATCGCTGCGCGCATCAGTTTGGTTTGGACCAGTGTATCCCTGCTGATATTTCTTCTTCTAGCGATATTCGTGCTGACTTAGCGGGCGCTGCCAGGTGTTGGGCGTCATTCTTTCGTGTTGAGACGCAGGCGCGGTTTGTCATGCCTAGGGCCTCCATGTTTGTGACTTTCACGACTCCATATGAGAGGTGGTTTAGGGACATGGTACATGTCTGCTATGTGCAAACTCTGAAGCAATTGATGAAGGAAGTTTTGCCTCAGCCAGGTGATCACATTGGAGTGAGACATGTCCGTCCCTTTGATATGGTCCCTGACATGCAGAGTAGGGATAACTGTTTCTTCGCACCCCGAATCACGGGTCAGAGCTCTTTTGGTGTTGGTATGTGTCTCTTTCTGATTTTTTTCCTTTATTTTCATGTGTTTTACTTACTTGTACTAACCTTTTGTTTGCTTTGGTTAGTGCTTCGCGCGCTGGTGGGGGAGGTACTAACGTCTTATGGGATCCCGAGTAGGGTTCTCCAGCGTTTTGATCCTTCGTCTGAGAAGACTTCTTGCAAGAGCCAGAGGCACAAAGTTAGTGCCTCTGCTCCCGTTAGCGAGACAGCTGCTTCATCAGGTACGCATGACTCCTTTTTATTCTGGTATCCTATCTCCCACAACGCGCTGACTCTTCTATTTTTAGCAAGAGTTGCAGTTGGAGGTAGAGAGGTGGTTGATCTCAGGCCTTTCAAGAAGAGATGTCTGATTAGGGAGTCTTTCATGGAGCCAGGTATAAATTTCTAGAACCCTCCCTTGTTTTTCAGAATTATTCATGTTCTTTCAATCTGATCCTTTGCTATTTTGTAGGACCAGATTTGGCAATAGTCGGTTTACCTAATATCATGGCAGGAGAGGTTTTCGACTGCCTCCAGGATGTTCCTACAGGTGTTGTGCCTTGCTTGGCCATCGTGCCTTATGTACCTTGGGTTTTAGGCACTTCTGCTTAGGCAAACTTGTTTCTTGGCTTGCTTGTGAGAGTGGATGCCTTTGAGCTCACTCCTTGTATGTTTATCTATATTTGCTTGACTACGCTTGGATATGCGTATTTATGGTTTAGTACCTGTCTCTATGGACTTATTGCCTCTTGTTCCCTTTTTTCCTCTTTCTCTTTTTCGATGAACTTTCTAAGCTTTCTTCAATCGGGTTCTAAGTGATCAATAGTCTTATTGGCTCGATTCTTCTCTTTCTTCTTCTTCCTCTATTTCGACGAACTTTCTAAGAGCATCTCCAACCCAGCAATCCGTAAAAAATTAAAAACAGCTGTAAAACACTATTTAAAAATTAAGTTCCTTTTAGTTTGTTAACCACTCCATCCCAGAAATTGGGTCAGAGCCAATAGGAAAGAGAACAAAGGAGTCAAAGCCAATAGGAAAGAGAGAGAGTATTAGCATGTCCAAAAGAAATCGTTTGCTTTATAAGCAAATTTGTTTTTTTAGCAATTGGCCTACAACCCAACAATTATATTAGCAATTGACACATCAGATTAGCAATTTAAAAACAATTACCATTGTAGATGCTCTAAGTCTTCTTCAATCGGGTTCTAAGCGATCAAATAACCTTGTCTAGTTCGGGTTTTCTCTTGAGCCTTTCAAGCCTTTTTAACTGGGTTCTAAGCGATCAAATAGCCTTGACTCAAGTTTTAATCTTGGATCTTCTGAATCTTCCCAATCGGGTTCTGAGCGACAGGGTAGCCTCATCCGACTCAAGCTTTACCTTAAACTTTCTAAATCTTCCTGACCGGGTTCTAAGCGATCGAACATCTTCAGCCAGTTTAAGTTTTTTCCAAACCTTTTGATCTTCTTCAACCGTGTTCTAAGCGATCGATTAATCTCATCCAGTTTGATCACCTTCGTCAACCACTGTTTGTTGTACGTTTTCGGTGAATGAGGGTCACACGAATACCGGCATTTGTGCCATGATGGTTCCATGCGAATTGATATCTTCCACTTTCTTACGCGTAAACCAGCCTTTTCGGGCATAACGGTTATATTAAGAAAGGAAGATCGAATCCCAGCCAAAGACTTTATTTAGAATCCGCCTTAAGACTTGCATGGAGAAACAACTTTTTAGCTTTACGATTCCCCACAGCCCCGCATCGCCTTCTTGGCAAACGACCCACTTTTGTGGTATGAAGGCCTTGCGTAGAACACAGAACCCCGTTAAGGGTTAAAATTTCCTGCAATCCCGTTAAGGGGTCCGTTTACGAGACTTGCACGAAGAAACAACTTTTGAGCTTTGCGATCCCTCACAGTCCCGCGTCGTCTTCTAGGCAAAACCTATTTTTGTGCTATGAAGGCCTTGCGTAGAGCACTGAACCCCGTTAAGGGTTAAAATTTCCTGAAACCCCGTTAAGGGTCCGTTTGGTTGACACCCCGTTAAGGGTCTCGTAAACCTTCTCTCACATTTTGCGATTACTATTGTAAGATTGGACACACATCATTGGAGTGTATGTTTAGGAAGAGAAACAACATGTTGAATGTTGTTTGGGTTCCTAAATCTAGAAAAGAATAAGAACCTAGGAGAACATCTCCTTCAAAAAATCCCGAACTTCAAAATAATTGTGGGGGGAGATAAAAATTCAATGTATGTATTAGTTACTAACTCTTTCTAATAACTAATATGTACTCTTGTAGGTGTGTTTGATTTCATCTCACAAAGAAAATGCTTGAATCATTAATAGTGGATGTTCACACCATATGACCGGTGACAAATCTAACTTTAAAACTTTAGAACCATATGATGGTGGGTGGGTTACCTTTGGTAGCCACAAACGAAAAGGCAAAATAGTAGGGTTAGGTACGGTTGGTAACCAAAACTTGACCATTAAAGATGTATATCTAGTAAATGGTTTGAATTTCAACCTACTTAGTGTTAGTAAGTTATGTGATGCCGGTTATTACGTTAAATTTGACACTAATGTTTGCTATCTAGTTACATCCTCGGATGACACGATAGTTCGGTAAGAGAGACAAAAATATATATCATTTGTACTTCACTCATTTTGAGGTCGGTGAAACATGTTTGAGTGCCACCATCACCGACTCATATAGCCATTGAATCAATTAAGAATTAGTTAAACTAGATATTGTTCGTGGACTACCAACAGATAAAACAGAGACCGAAGGTTTGTGTGATGCATGGGTCAAAGGTAAACAATTTAAAAGTAGTTTCAAGTCCAAGGATATGGTCTCAACCACTCAACCTCTACAATTAATTCACATGGACTTAATCGGACCGGTTAGTACACCAAGTTTAACCAAAAAGAAATATGCATTTGTAATTGTATATGACTATAGTAGGTTTACTTGGGTAATATTTCTACAACACAAGAATGAAGCGTTTGGAAACTTTGTTGTATTTTGTAATCGTGTTGAAAATGAAAAGGGATTAAAGTTAAGTAGGATTCGAAGTGATCATGGTGGGGAATTTGAAAACACACAATTTGACAAATTTTGTTCTCAAAGGGGATACATCCAAGAATACTCGGCTCCACGAACACCACAACAAAATGGAGTAGCCGAGAGGAAAAACCGAACACTACTAGAACTTGCACGAATTAAATAAAATATCTCTTACCTCATCACCTTTGGGCCCAAGCCTTTAATACGGCTTGTTATATAGTTAATCGTGTAAATATAAGACCAATTCTAAAGAAAACACCTTATGAATTGTGGAAGGGTATAAACCCAATACATCTTACTTTAGAGCATTCGGTTCCAAATGTTTTGTTCTTGATGAATCACAACGAATTGCCAAATTTAATCCCAAAGCTATTGAAAGAATTTTTGTAGGTTACTCAATGACAAGTAACGCTTATAGAATTTTTATACCTCAACATCGAATTGTAGTTGAGTTTGTTCATGTTAAATTTGATGAAAGTACTAATAAGATGGCCGAGGAAGGTGTTGAATTTGTAGGTATGGATCCAACAAATCATGAAGGTGGTGAAGCCATAACTATCGAGAAAGAAAAAGGAGACACACCAATCAATGAAAACACTAGTGCACCATCGATAATTCCACCTATGACTAATGAAGAGACTCATATGAAAATTCTTACACAAGAGTCATAACCAAATGAGGATGATGTGCCACCTCAAGATTCGCAAGAGACATAAGAAGATACATGTCACGTACCCGAGAATTTAAGGGATAATGTTATAGGGGACCCTAGAGAAAGTGTTAGAACTAGATCGGGTTTACACCATATGATTGCTAATTGTGCATTTGTGTCTCAAGTCCTAAAAACTTTAAAGAAGCAATTGGATTTGTGCAATGCAAGAGGAACTTGCACAATTTGAAAGGAAAGAACATTTATAAGTCAAACCAAGTACGCCAAAGAATTGATTAAAAAGTTTGGCATGTTGGAAAGTAAGACGAGTCCCACACCTATGGCTACTGCCAAAGTTTGGCATGTCGGACCCAAGCGAGACTCCCATGGACATCACTCAATATTGAGGTATGATTGGTAGTTTACTTTATCAAACGGCAAGTAGGCTCTTTCATGTACTATTGGTTGTATGTCATCTTCTACTCATTGTATTTCATCTTCTTCTAGTTGTTTTTCATATTGCATTGGTTGTCTTTCATGTTCTTCTTGTTGTTTTTCTTCTACCTCTAGTCGTATTTAATATTCTTCTTGTTGTCTTTTACCTTGTACTGGTTGTATTTCATGTTCTACTAGTTGTCTTTCATGTTATACTGGTTGTCTTTCACGTTCTACTGGTTGTCTTTTATGTTCTACTGGTTGTCTTTCATCTTGTACTGTCTTTCATGTTCTACTGGTTGTCTTACATTTTCTTCTTGTAATCCTTCATCTTCTATTGGTTGTCTTTCATGTTCAACGGTTTGTCTTTTGTGTTCTACAGGTTGTCTTTCATCTTCTTCTAATTATATTTCTTCTACCTCTAGTTGTATTTCATATTACTCTTGTACAGATTATCTTTTACCTTGTACAGGTTGTCTTTTACCTTATATTTCTTTTACCTTGTACATGTTGTCTTTCAAGTTCTACTTGTTGTCTATCACGTTCTACTAGTTGTCTTTCATCTACTACTTGTTGTCTTTCACATTTTACTGGTTGTCTTTCATCTACTACTGGTTGTCTATCATATACTACTGGTTGTATGTCATCTTCTACTCGTTGTATTTCATCTTCTTCTAGTTGTTTTTCATATTGTATTGGTTGTCTTTCCTGTTCTACTCGTTGTTTCTTTTCTACCTCTAGTTGTATTTACTATTCTTCAAGTTGTCTTTTACCTTGTACTGGTCGTCTTTCATATTCTACTAGTTGTCTTTCACGTTCTACTAGTTGTCTTTCATCTACCACTTCTTGTCTTTCATATTTTACTGGTTGTCTTTCATCTAATCTGATTGTAAGTCATCTTCAACTAGTTTATTTCATCTTATTTTAGTTGTCTTTAATTTTGTACTAGTTTTCTTTCACACTCTACAGGTTTTCTTTCATATTCTTCATATTGTCTTTCATCTTCTACCAATTGTTTTTCGTGTTCTACTGTTTGTCTTTCATGTTCTACCGGTTGTCTTTCATTTTCTTCTAATTGTATTTCTTCTACCTCTAGGTGTATTTAATCTTCTTCTAGTTGTCTTTTACCTTGTACTGGTTGTCTTTCATGTTCTACTAGTTGTCATTCGTGTTCTTCATGTTGTCTTTCATGTTCTACTGGTTGTCTTTCATCTACTACTGGTTGTAAGTCATCTTCAGCTTGTCATATTTCATCTTCTTCTAGTTATCTTTCATTGGTTGTCTTTCATGTACTACTAGTTGTCTTTCATGTTCTTCTTGTTGTAATTCATCTTCTATTGGTTGTTTTTCATGTTCTAATGTTTTATTTTCCTATTCTACCGGTTGTCTTTCATTTTCTTCTAGTTATATTTCTTCTACTTCTAGTTGTCTTTTACCTTGTACTGGTTGTCTTTAATGTTCTACTTGTTGTTTTTCAAGTTCTACTAGTTGTCTTTCATCTTCTACTAGTTGTATTTTATCTTCTTCTAGTTGTTTTTCATGTTCAACTGTTTGCCTTTCATGTTCTACCGGTTGTCTTTCATTTTCTTCTAGTTGTATTTTTTCTACCTCAGTTGTATGTAATATTCTTCTAGTTGTATTTTATCTTGTACTGGTTGTCTTTCATGTTCTACTAGTTGTCTTTCATGTTCTACTGGTTGTCTTTCACGTTCTACTAGTTATCCTTTATGTTCTACTAGTTGTCCTTCATCTTGTACTGTCTTTCATGTTCTACTAGTTGTCTTACATTTTCTTCTTGTTGTCCTTCATCTTCTACTGTTGTCTTTGATGTTCAACTGTTTGTCTTTTGTGTTCTACCGGTTGTCTTTCATCTTCTTATAATTGTATTTCTTCTACCTCTAGTTGTATTTTATATTCTTCTAATTGTCTTTTACCTTTTATTGGTTGTCTTTAATGTTCTACTTGTTGTCTATCACGTTCTACTATTTGTCTTTCACATTTTACTAGTTGTCTTTCATCTACTACTGGTTGTCTTTCATATGCTACCCGTTGTATGTCATCTTCTAATAGTTGTATTTCATCTTCTTCTAGTTATTTTTCAAATGGTATTGGTTGTCTTTCATGTTCTACTACCTCTAGTTGTATTTAATATTCTTCTAGTTGTTTTTCATAATGTATTGGTTGTCTTTCATGTTCTTCTTGTTGTTTTTCTTCTACCTCTAGTTGTATTTAATATTCTTTTAGTTATTTTTTACCTTGTACTGGTTGTCTTTCATGTTCAACTAGTTGTTTTTCACGTTCTACTGGTTGTTTTTCACGTTCTACTGGTTGTCTTTCACGTTCTATTGGTTGTCTTTTATGTTATACTGGTTGTCTTACATTTACTTCTTGTTGTCCTTCATCATCTACTGGTTGTCTTTAATGTTCTACTGTTTGGCTTTCGTGTTGTACCGGTTGTCTTTCATCTTCTTATAATTGTATTTCTTCTACCTCTAGTTGTATTTCATATTGTTCCAGTTGTCTTTTACCTTGTACTGGTTGTCTTTTATGTTCTACCAATAGTCTATCACGTTCTACTATTTGTCTTCATGTACTAGTTGTTTTTCACATTTTTACTGGTTGTCTTTCTTCTACCACTGGTTGTCTTTCATATAGTACCGGTTGTATGTCATCTTCTACTAGTTGTATTTCATCTTCTTCTAGTTGTTTTTCATATTGTATTGGTTGTCTTACATGTTCTACTAGTTGTCTTTCATGTTCTTCTTGTTGTTTTTCTTCTACAGTTGCATTTAATATTCTTCTAGTTGTTTTTTACCTTGTACTGGTTGTCTTTCACGTTCTACTGGTTGTCTTTAATGTTCTACTGGTTGTCTTACATTTTCTTCTTGTTGTCCATCATGTTCTACAGGTTGTCTTTCATGTTCTACTGTTTGTCTTTTGTGTTCTACCGGTTATTTTTTATCTTCTTCTAATTGTATTTCTTCTACCTCTTGTTGTATTTCACATCCTTCTAGTTGCCTTTTACCTTGTACTGGTTGTCTTTCGTGTTCTACTTGTTGTTTATCACGTTCTACTAGTTTTCTTTAGTCTACTACTTGTTGTCTTTCACATTTTACTGGTTGTTTTTCATCTACTACTGGTTGTAAGTCATCTTCAACTAGTTGTGCTTCATCTTCTTCGAGTTGTTTTTCATCTTGTACTAGTTTTCTTTCATCTTCAACTAGTTGTCTTTCATCTACTACCGGTTGTCTTTCATTTTCTTCTAGTTGTATTTCTTCCATCTCTAGGTGTATATAATCTTCTTCTAGTTGTCTTTTGCCTTGTACTGGTTGTCTATCATATTGTACTAGTTGTCTTTCGTGTTCTTTATGTTGTCTTTCATGTTCTAGTTGTTGTCTTTCATGTTCTAGTGGTTGTCTTTAATATTTTATTGGTTATCTTTCATCTACTACTGGTTATAAGTCATGTTCAACTTGTTGTATTTCATCTTCTTTTAGTTATCTTTTCATCTTGTACTGGTTGTCTTTCATGTTCTACTAGTTGTTTTTCATGTTCTTCTTGTTGTAATTCATCTTCTACTGGTTGTTTTTCATGTTTTACCGGTTGTCTTTGATTTACCTCTAGTTGTATTTCTTCTACCTCTAGTTGTATTTAATATTCTTCTAGTTGTCTTTTACATTGTACTGGTTGTCTTTCATGTTCTACTTGTTGTTTTTCACGTTCTACTAGTTGTTTTTCATCTACTACTGGTTGTATTTCATATTCTGATTGTCTTTCACGTTCTACTGGTTGTCTTTCATATACTACTGGTTGTTTGTCATCTTCTACTAGTTGTATTTCATCTTCTTCTGGTTGTCTTTCATGTTCTACCGATTGTCTTTCATTTTCTTCTAGTTGTATTTTTTCGACCTCTTGTTGTATTTAATATCCTTCTAGTTTTCTTTTTCCTTGTACTGGTTGTTTTTCACGTAGGAGAAAAGGAGAAAAGGATTATACCATTTAAAACAGATGTACCATTTAAGTAGGAGAAAAGGATTAATAAGGTATGATTATACTGACTTAGATAAGGTTTTATCTTAATAAGATATGATTTGATTATATTTAATATGATATTTATATTGAATAATAGAGATGTACTTGTTGTCTTTCATCAACTACTAGTTATATTTCATTTTCTGGTTGACTTTCACGTTCTACTGTTGTCTTTCATATACTACTGGTTGTATGTCATCTTCTACTAGTTGTATTTTATCTTTTTCTAGTTGTTTTTCATATTGTATTGGTTGCCTTTCATATTCTACTAGTTGTCTTTCATGTTATTCTAGTTGTATTTCTTCTACCTCTAGTTGAATTTAATATTATTCTAGTTGTCTTTTATCATGTACTGGTTGTCTTTAATGTTCCACTTGTTGTTTTTCACGTTCTACTAGTTGTCTTTCATCTACTACTGGTTGTATTTAATCTTCTGGTTGTCTTTCACGTTCAATTGGTTGTCTTTCATATACTACTGGTTGTATGTCATCTTCTACTAGTTGTATTTCATCTTCTTCTAGTTGTTTTTTCATATTGTATTGGTTGTCTTTCATGTTCTACTAGTTGTCTTTCATGTTCTACTAGTTGTCTTTCACGTTTTACTGGTTGTCATTCACGTTCTAATAGTTGTCCTTTGTGTTCTACTGATTGTGTTTCATCTTGTACTAGCTGATTTTCATGTTCTACTCGTTGTCTTACATTTTCTTCTTGTTGTCCTTCATCTTCCACTGGATGTCGTTCATGTTCAACTGTTTGTCTTTTGTGTTTTACCGGTTGTCTTTTATCTTCTTATAATTGTATTTCTTCTACCTCTAGTTGTATCTCATATTCTTCTAGTTGTCTTTTACCTTGTACTAGTTTGTCTTTTATATTCTACTTGTTGTCTATCACGTTCTACTATTTGTCTTCATCTACTACTTATTGTCTTTCACATTTTACTGGTTGTATTTCATCTACTACTGGTTGTCTTTCATATACTACTGGTTGTATGTCATCTTCTACTAGTTGTAGTTCATCTTCTTCTAGTTGTCTTTAATATTGTATTGGTTGTCTTTCATATTCTACTAGGAGGAGGGTTCAAATGCCTCCATTTTTCATGCCTCCACCATGCCTCCATTTTTTAAAACTTTAATAACTCAAAATTTAAAACTTAAAAATCAAAATAAAACCGTTGGATATGATCTAAATCATTTTATCTATGCACGTGTAAAAAATTATGACATTTCAATTTTGTTTTGGTTGTCATCAAGAGCTTGTAAAAAACGCACTAATGTGGATAATTTCTAGACGTTGATTTTTCAACTTATTGATTCACATAAAAACAAAATCAAAATGTGATAATTTTTTCTGAGCACATTGATAAAATGATGTAGATCATATCCAACGGTTTTATTTTGACTTTTAAGTTTTAAATTTTAAGTTATTAAAGTTTTTAAAAGTGGAGGCATGGTGGAGGCATGAAAAATGGAGGCATTTGAACCCTCCTCTTCTACTAGTTGTCTTTCATATTCTACTGGTGTCTTTCATGTTCTTCTTGTTGTTTTTCATCTTCTACTGGTTGTCCTTCATGTCCTACAGTTTGTTTTTCCTGTTCTTCCGGTTGATTTTCATTTTCTTCTAGATGTATTTCTTCTACCTCTAGATGTATTTAATCTTCTTTTAGTTGTCTTTTACCTTGTACTAGTTGTCTTTCGTCTACTACTGGTTGTATTTCATCTAGTACTGGTTGTCCTTCACGTTATACTAGTTGTCTTTCATCTGATACTTGTTGTATGCCATCTTCTTCTAGTTCGCTTTCATCTTGTACTAGTTGTCTTTCATGTTCTACTAGTCGTCTTTCATCTGCTACTTGTTTTATGTCATTTTTTTCTAGTTGTATTTCTTCTACCTCTAGTTGTATTAATTTTCTTCTAGTTGTCTTTTACCTTGTATTGTTGGTCTTTCATGTTCTACTAGTTGTCTTTCGTGTTATTCATGTTGTTTTCCATCTTCTACTGGTTGTCTTTCATGTTCTACAGTTTGTCTTTCATGTTCCACCGGTTGTCTTTCATTTTCTTTTAGTTGTATTTCTTCTACCTCTAATTGTATTTAATGTTCTTCTAGTTGTCTTTTACCTTGTACTGGTTGTCTTTTATGTTCTACTACATGTCTTTCGTGTTCTTCATG
Organism: Carex myosuroides; assembly: GCA_028015225.1. Taxonomy (NCBI): domain Eukaryota; kingdom Viridiplantae; phylum Streptophyta; class Magnoliopsida; order Poales; family Cyperaceae; genus Carex; species Carex myosuroides. The sequence goes on along the minus strand of CM051484.1, from coordinate 5,866,752 downwards.
TTGTCTTTCATGTTCTACTGGCTGTCTTTCATGTTCTACTGGTTGACTTTCACATTTTACTGGTTGTCTCTCATCTACTACTGATTGTAAGTCATCTTCAAGTTGTTGTATTTCATCTTCTTCTAGTTGTCTTTCATCTTGTACTGGTTGTCTTTCATCTTCTACTAGTTTTCTTTCATGTTCTTTTTGTTGTAATTCATCTTCTACTGGTTGTTTTTCATATTCTACTATTTGTTTTTCATGTTCTACCGATTGTCATTCATTTTCTTCTAGTTGTATTAATATTCTTCTAGTTGTCTTTTACCTTGTACTTTTCATCTTTCATGTTCTACTTGTTGTTTTTCAAGTTCTACTAGTTGTCTTTCATCTACTACTGGTTGTATTTCATCTTCTGGTTGTGTTTCACAGTCTACTGGTTGTAAGTCATCTTCTACTACTTTTATTTCACCTTCTTCTATTTGTCTTTCGTGTTCTACTATTTGTCTTGCATGTTCTACCAGTTGTCTTTCATTTTCTTATAGTTGTATTTCTTCTGCCTCTAGTTGTATTTAATATTCTTCTAGTTGTTTTTTACCTTGCACTGGTTGTCTTTCATGTTCTACTAAGGGTATAAAGTTTCCAATTAGGAACATCTTTCAATGAAGATTTTGTTTGCTCTATTAAGGGTATAAAGTTTCCAATTAGGAATATGTCATCGACATACAACACCAAAAACACCACGTGGCTCCCACTAACCTTCTTGTATACACAAGGTTCCTCTTCGCTTTGGATGAACCCGAGGTGTTTAACCTCATCATCAAAGCGCTTGTTCCAACTCCTCGATGCTTGCTTCAATCCATAAATATATCTTTGAAGCTTGCATACTTTATTTCCATTCTTTGGATCTTCAAAACCTTGAGGTTGTACCATGTACACATCCTCTTCCAAGTTCCCATGTAGGAACGCTGTTTTGACATCCATTTGTCATATTTCATGTTGAAGTTCAGCACCGAACTAAGGCCCAAGCCCATTACAAATTCTGGAATATTCTAGTCAATGTATTATGTAACCGACTTATGAATAGAAAATACTAGAAATGTGTTTTGTAATATCTTATAGGTTCTAGACATTTGTAACCGACATTAGTAATTGTATAAATAGGTGGTAGAAGTTGAGTCCGTGAGTGTGTGAGAATTAAAGTAGGAGTGAGTGAATATGAGAAAGTTATCTAAGCTTTTGTAGTACTTCTATCTTAAAGTTAATCAACAAGTGGTATCAGAGCCATTTAGGTCTTGTTGGCTAGAAGGTTCGTATACCCTGTGAGTTTGTTGTTGTGTCGAAGGTCCTGTTGGCTAGGAGGTTTGTATAACCCGAGTCCGTCGTGGTGTCGAAATGTCAGACTTGAGTGGCATGAGTGGTCTCATTGAGAAGTTGAATAATTATAATTATAGAGACTGGCGTACCTGTATCAAGTCATATTTGCAGGGTCAAGATTTGTGGGAGATCGTGGGTGGTGATGAGATCGAGCCGCCACCGAATTTGATCCGAGCTTATAAGAAGTGGAAGGTGAAGGCGGGCCGAGCGTTATTTGTGTTGAAGGCTACGGTAGACAAGAGCCTACTGTCTCACATTGAAGATGTGGAGACACCAAAAGAGGCATGGGATGTCTTCGCCGCGTTGTTTTCAAGAAAGAACACAAGTCGGCTGCAACTGCTCGAGAGGGAGCTGATGAATATCTCCCAAGGTGACATGACTGTAAGTGAGTACTTTCTTAAAGTAATGAATTTGTGTAGGGAGATTGAGCAGCTAGACGCCAATGCAAAAATTGGCGAAGATAGGATGCGGCGGATAATCCTAAATGGCATAAGGCCGGAGTACAGCACCTTCTTCACAGCAATTCAAGGATGGACGACGCAACCAACCCTGCTGGAACTGGAGAATTTGTTGGCCAGTCAGGAAGCTCTTGCCAAGCAGCTGGCAGGTTTGACGGTGAAGCACGAAGAGGAGAAGGCCCTGTATAGTGGTCGACGTGGAGAGTCGAGCAGGGACAGGTATCGACGACAACCTGAGACGAAGAATGTTCAACATGAACAATGCAAGAGGTGCTCGTGTTCAGGGGGAGCTCCTAGAGGCCAAGAGGGAAAAGGAGCCGAAAGTGGTGAATACCGGAGTAGAAGAGTAGAGTGCTACAATTGCGGATGACGAGGGTACTATGCGAGAGAGTGCCAGTTCAGGAAGAATGAAGGAAGCTTCGTGGTGACCACGAAGGAGAAGGCACCAGAGGAGGTCCCAAGTGAAGAAGAGTGGGACGCAGTGGCGGCTGTTGCGATGCAGTCGGTGGCCGACGTAGAGGACGTCGAAGAGGCTGATGAGCCTGAGGATGAGGAGATCGACTTCGAGTCGTGGTTCTTTGAAGAACCAGTTGAAGAACCGGTCAAGAAGGAGACCAAAGTTGTGAGGTTCACTGTGGCTTATAAGGAGAAGCCACAAGAGAGCACTGAGATGGTGACCATCACCAAGAAGGGTGGTGATGACGAGACGACACAGAGGAGTGTCGCTGTTGTGGAGAAGACTGCAGGACGAGAGTTTGTGCAAGAAGATGCAGCTCGTCTGATGACCTGTTAAGAGAAGAAACCTAGACGACGACTTGTGTCAAGGCAACATGAGAAGAAGATTCCAGAACCTTCTCTTCTGAAGAAGACTATTTTGGAAGATCGACCGCAGCGCCTGAGCAACTTCAAGCTCAGAAAATTGAAAGAAGAAGCAAGAAGCATGACGACCCAGATAAACGCGGAGTACCGAAGATCAAGACAATCCCAAGTCGGTGCTGAGGGGGAGTGTTGAAGTTCAGCACCGAACTAAGGCCCAAGCCCATTACAAATTCTGGAATATTCTAGTCAATGTATTATGTAACCGACTTATGAATAGAAAATACTAGAAATGTGTTTTGTAATATCTTATAGGTTCTAGACATTTGTAACCGACATTAGGAATTGTATAAATAGGTGGTAGAAGTTGAGTCCGTGAGTGTGTGAGAATTAAAGTAGGAGTGAGTGAATATGAGAAAGTTGTCTAAGCTTTTGTAGTACTTCTATCTTAAAGTTCATTTCATAATCATGAAATGCGACAATAGCTAGTAAAATCCGAATAGACTTGAACATAGCAACGGGCGAGAAGGTTTCGTGATAATCAATTCCATGAACTTGACTAAAACCTTTAGCAACAAGTCTCGTCTTGTATGTTGTCATGTTACCATCCATGTCCCTCTTGAAGACCCATTTGTTATGAATGACTTTCTTGTCATACATGGATTGTATTTCAGATTTCATAGCTTCATGCCATGAATGAGTCATCTCTAGTCATTGCTTCTTGAATGGTCGTTGGATCTTCGGTATCAAGCACTAAGATCTCATGAAGGCCTAGATAGAAATCAGGTTTCTTTCTAACCCTCGTTGACCTTCTTACTTCTTGTGGCTCTTGTGGTTCTTGAGGTTCTCCTCGAACCTCTTGACTTTTATTCACAAGTCCTTGTGGAATTGGTTCAATTCTTGATTGAACACTTGGTGGCGATGGGTATCATGCATGTGGTATGTCTATGTGCACGATTCCAAGCTAATCCCAAAGAGTCACACTTAAAAGCCGTCAAAATAATTCTAAAATATGTCAAAGGTACCCTAAATCTAGGATTATGGTATGGTAAACAAACAACCCTAGATTTAATAGGATACACCGATGCCGACTTTACCGGAGATCGTGTAGATATGAAGAGCACTAGTGGTTCGTGTCAATTCCTTTCTGGATCACTTGTCTCTTGGTCGAGTCGTAAACAAACATCAGTTACACTTTCCACCACAGAAGCCGAGTATGTTGTGGCCGGTCATTGTTGCACACAATTGTTATGGATGATTCAAACTTTAAAAGACTATGAATGTGGCCGGTCATTATTACACTTTCGAACCATCCTTTTTCACTTCTTGCTCTCGTCCGTCGCTATCACGTCTCTTTATTTGAAGTGGCGAATGTGGAGAAAAAAACCCGCTAGAGACTAACTAGTTTAATCAGCAAAACACTGCAGGTCTCCATTAGAAAAGCAAACGGAGAGATAGCTTCATGGAAAAGCATTTTTGCTTGGGCTGGAGACCATACATCAAAGGATAAGAGAATCTGATGGGCGGGCAACAAATAGAAATATATAGAGGGAGGGTCAAGAATTCGGTACTATACTCAAAAACAAAACACATAGAAATAAGACATCATTTCATTAGGGATCATGTGGAGAAAGGAGATGTTGAACTTATCCATGTTGAACACTCCATACTCCTAAATATGATTCCTTGCATAACAAGTTCATTCTTGCGGAATTTCTCCTTAATAGCCATCTCTTCTTGAGTGGCATTATCTCCTAGTGTTGGCATATCCTTCTCCAACACATATGAGAAAACTTCTTGTCTCAGTATGAGACTGATCTTGAGTTCCCATTCCATGAAATTGGAACAATCATTCTCAAGAGGACACTTTTCGATTATGGAACATATCATTAAATTTCTAGTCATTCTACAAAATTCATATAAAGGTTTTGATGTTAATGTTTATGTAACAAGTGAGTTTTAAGAAAAAAACTTGTACTACATTTTTATAAGTTGTCCCTTAATGTAGTAATTCAAGATCCTATCATCAATAAAACAAACTCATCCGATTTATAAACTCAAGGTAAGTAATCATTTACTAATCATAACCTTTAAGAAAATATTTCCACTTCCTTCTTAACTTTATGACTCTTGTCATTTATTAAGAAATCATTTTCTTAGCAAACTCTTTTTCCCAAGATTCCAAGCCTAGATCTTGATTTCTCGTTAAGCAAACTCATATTATTTGGTCAACATGTTAGGTTAAATTTTGTCCATAAAATAAATTAAGTACCTCACACATAATCTATCAATGGCTTGATAACATATCCTAACACATTCCACGATTTCTATAGATTGAAAAAAACACTCATGCTAAATTCGATCTATAGCTTAAGGTGGAATAAAATGAGAAGGAAAAATTACTTAATTTTTCATGGGACTTTATTTATGACTCAATATTTTATTTGGTAGGTCGTGTAAGCATTCACCCATATCTATCCTAAACATTTTATCATAAATATCATTCAAGCACATGATATCATTCACAACACAAAAGTCGTGAGTTTGTATGTCTCATGCGCCATCTTCTTCATCCTTCACTTGCATCTCCTTGCACCATTGGATGAATATATATATTGCATAAAATAAATATGCAACCTCCCAAATTTTATTATTTGAATCTTATTTTAAAATAAAATTGGCTAGTTCAAGTATTAAAGTGCCCCTCTCATCCTTACCATGCATATGATGTTAACAAATGAAGGCTTCCTATACAACTTGCCTTATTAATGTAATTAATTAATATTATAGGACACCAAAGGCCGCATTACAAGTATTCACACGAGCATTCATTACATCACACAAGGCATTGATTAGAGACACACAAACCCACTTTGTTTTCCTACAAAACAAAGTTAAGAGTAGAATACATACATATATATACATTTTACACCTTTTCTAGTTAATTCCTTTATCTCATGAAAATATGGTCACAAAATCATTTAAATCCCAAAAAAATGATTTATAATTTTCAGTTTATAAATATCTCATATCATGGTTTATAAAGCAACTCTTTAAGCATTTTAAAAAATAAACCGTTATGGTGATATTTACTTGCCTTTCTTAGTCAATTACTAATAGAGAATCATTTAATATAAGAAATGACTTTCTAAAATCCAGAAATAAATCTAAATTGTTTCTAATATTTATATGAACCATTTTAAGAATTTAAAGGTCATAAAAAAATTTAGAAACCATAAATTGACTAATTATTCCTTCATTGGCCCATAGGACTTAATTAAATTTTAACTACCAAAAATTAAAAAATTTAACTTTCATCACTTTTATGTCATATTAATAAGATCTAGTAAAGTTGAATTTGTAAAAATAATTTGGAACAAAATGACACCCATCCAAGCCGTGAGCAAGAGCTGCTGCGCAGTCTCTGCCTTTTGTGTTTTTCCGAAAAATATAAGACATTTTTGTGAAGAGAAATTATACTTTATGGAAACTAGACTCAGAGACCTTTAATTTGATATAAAGAACAATTTTTCTTGTGTAGCTAAACTCCCGGAATATTGATTTTAATTTCAAAAAAAATCTGGAACTGCTTGCTGGATCGAAAATTTCCTGCTGAGTTCCGTTTTTGTTAATTTTGTGTTGCTATATAAATCCGAATAAAACCCTAGATTTATATTTTCTTCCTGTTCTAAACATTCTAAATAAACACTAGAATTTTAGAACTACCAAAACATACCAAAAATTCTTTTTGACAATTTTGAATCAAAAGGACTTCAAACATGAAACAAAACTGCACCATATTGCAAGAGATAGATTAACTAAGCACTTATGGATTAAATCACATAATTAAAATGTTCTAATTAACATGATAAATATCCAAAGCTTTGATACCAATTGAAGGATTTCATGATGCGTTAAGGCGGTAAAAAATAAAATTTTTGATCCTTTTACAAGCATCTACAAACTTACTTTATTATGCTAATTCTATTCAAGTAATTCATATGCATGAATAATTATCTATTCATTCATTCATCACAAATCTATTTACTAAAGGAGATTTAGATATACCTCTACCAAATGTCAATTTGGTAAATAGAGAGAAGTCGTATTCTCTTCTAGGTCTCTTGGATACATTTGTTTGTCGAAACGGCCTCTTAGTGTTCACCTTGAACTAAACAAGGATTACAAAGACCTTGCTGGAGATCTTAATCTAATCTAAACTTATAACCTAGTTAATAACCCTTCTTGTCCTTCTAATAATTCTTCATTAGAGAGACTAATAATATGAGAGGAAGAGGGGGCGGTGGCTAGGAGAGAGAGGAAGAGAAGGCAATTATTTTCAGAAAAATTGCTTAATGAGAAACTTCTCTACCTCTCCTTATATACAAATATACTAGGGTTTCCATTGTAACCTTCATAGTATAATTCTCCTTAATTAAAAGAGCCAAATCCTAGCTGCTGCTATAGTACACGCTACAATAACTGCTACAGTACCATCTTCAATTCATACTAATTTTGGGCTTTAATAAACTTATGTTATAACAATATTCTACACATTATTATATTTATGTGCCATGTATATTATACTATATAATGTGCACCACATTATACCAAATTATATATATATATATATACACTTTTCTCATAAATTTATCTTCGTTCTAAGCAGTCATGATATTTAACATTTTATCACATGTATTTTATTTCATATCGTATGAAACAAAATACATTATATAAATAAAATATCATTCTTGTTTCTTGTTCAGTTGGTGTGACCTATATGGAGGATCTATGTTATGTTGGCAATGGCATAATAAGATTTTATTACCATAAACTATAAGCGGTATTCTAGATGTAAAGTATCCTTTTACAATACACGATTATTTAAAGTAACGCTACAAATAACATTACTTGTGTCTATTCCTTGCCACATAATATTATGAATAATATACAAACTAGGACTGTGTCAACTTTGTATTATATTCATTTCTTGGTCTCTTAAATAAATTATTAATATATATAACTGCACCTTAGTTATATTGCATGCATTATAATTCTGCTTTACCAATGGGCCCATAAAATATCATTACTCATTATAAATGAGGGACAATGATACTATTGACATATGACTTTCTCCTGCACAAGTTATATACAAGGAACTAATATTTTTATCACTACTAGTAATAAGTAGCTTTTAATATTAATTACATTATATATTTCTCATGTGAAAAAGAAATACATCTCATATCTAATAATTCTGAGACACAATGAAAATATTAATGACACTAACATAATCCATATAATGTTTTCATTCGTTAGGTCTGTTCAATATATGAAACCTTTCATATACTCATGTTATTAAATGATAAGCCTTTATCAACATTTATAGAACTATAATGTACTTTAATTAACATGACAAACTTATAATGGTATATTAGTGTTTCATGCTAATAACCAAGTTTGTGAATATTTTAAAGATTTATGTTTGTCATCATATAGAGTTCTATGGTTCAAGACCAATAGCATCTTCTTGAACACTTCTAAAGATAACATAAAAATCATGAAACAAAATGCATATAACATCTAATTCATAAACTTAACATGTAAAAATAATTAACATAAGATAACTTTTAGAACACAAAACTAACAGTTTAAACAGCTCCAAAACAAAAAGACTGCAACACACAGAGTAGTATAGACAAAGATAAAAGCTAGAAAATAAAAGATAACCCTAGTGTCAGTTGTTGGGAACTAAGCACTGATTTAGGAAGTGGAGTTATCTTCACCATGAGAGGGAGGGGCTATCAAGGTATCAGTGTTAGGCATGAGGGCTTGCATGGGGATAAGGGTAGTGTCTGTAGGCATCCACTGGCTAAGTTATGCATCATCCTCTCCCAGACCTGTCCAATAAAATAGTATAGTCATTATAGAAACTATAATGTTTTTTTCAGAGGAACATGATTTATTTTCAAAACATATCAGGTTCCTTTGTTTCCAAATGCACCATGCTATGGCTCCAAAAGTTATCAAGAAGAAATGTTATTTTTTCTTTAGTAAAAAGTAGGCAAAAGTCATGATGTCTTCTATTGAGGACCAATCACTAAACAATTCTTGACAATCACCTAACCAAAACCATATTTGTCTAACAAATGAATATTGTATGAAGAGGTGGTCTACTGTTTCAGGTTGGTCACAAAAGTGGCTGATCAACCTCATTTTGATAGTGAATTACGTAGGGTTCTGGCTTAGATTTTGTCTTATTTTCTCACCTTTTTGTTTAATTAATCCATGAAAAAGGTTATTGTTGCCCTACTTTGTGTTTTAGTGCATGAATCATGTTTTGGGGCTATTTTACATCATTTGCGCAAGAATCGGGTCGATCGAAAAAGCGCAGCTCATCGACTAAGGCTCTGGTACGGACTGTATTAGCCAGTACGGACCAAAGATGGCCGAATACAAATTAACTCCCTCAGCGACACAGTGGGAGTACAGTCCATATTAGCTAATACAGAAGCATACCCGAGGCGCCCTTTGGTGAATAACTGCGCCAGCTGTATCCAGATCAGATAACTTTGACTCCACTCATCTCCATGCTCCCCTTAACTCCTATTTAAGTCATTTGGACTGAACATACAATCATCTTTATATTTTTGGCTTTATATTTTCATAAGTGAGAAGAGAGGAGTGTGTAGAGTTTAAGTATAAGGGTACTTCATGTATGGTTGTATCTTTCTCTTATCTCTTTGTAAACATGCCGTTCAGGGGCTAAGTTTAGATTCTTAGGGTTGACAGTAAACCTTGTTACTCATGATGCTTTGATATATACTTTTATTTGATCATTGTTTAGTCTTTTGTTGTTCGATTATTTTTGCGCTTTATGTTTTATCTTACTTGATTTTGCTTATTAGTCTAGACCGTCATGTGATGGCTACACATGGAAGTTAGTCATCTTTGGACTAATTGAATTAGGATAAGGGAGAATAAAAATACTAGATTAGTGGTGAAAACCTTAACCGGAGATACCATTAATTGGATCAACAAAAGTACACATGGGAGTCTCGACATTCACAGACGAATATCGCATTGTCATGCCTTACCATGAGAACACCCAACATGACCAAGATAATAGGGCGACGTACCTAACAGTGAAGTTTGAATTCTTTTGGGCTAGTCATAGATCTCCTTGCATTAGTCAATACAAGCCTTAACAGGATCTCTTGATTTATAGGGTGGTTGCTAGGCGAAAGTGGTAATCACTAAATTGGATTAGAAACCCTCATACAACAACTAAAAATCAACAACAAATAAGGTAAAAATCAAAGCGGATTGAAGTAACAACAGTGTGCCAAAACCCTAAGAATTCACATCTCTATCTTTATTTTTCTTTCTTTTAATTTTTGCCAAATACATTGATAAAAAACAACAACTCTTTGATTTCAGATTTTGTCTAGACCTTAAATCTTATTCCCTGCAGATCGACACTCATTTATACTACTCAATAGGATTATGCGCTTGTAATCTGACTCGATAGCAAACCGGATTATAAATTTTATTAGCCCATCATGTATTTTGCGCGATCAGTGGCATTGTGTGGAACCAGACCAGCCTTTATCAAGAAGGTTGTCCTTGATTAGGATTCTATCTTATGTCAAAAGCCACATAAAGACCTTAATTTTGGAGGGCAATTTGGTATCCTACCAAATCATACAGTGTTCTGGTTGAATACCTCTAAAAGAAATGAAATTATATAAAGATTTGACAGTGAATTGTCCATAGGACTCCCTTATCCAATGCAAGGTATCTGTTGGTTGAGAAGGGGAGAAGTTGTAAATGATGTTCTGTAACTCTTCCCAATCTCTAGCATCTATACGAGTTGAAGTCCTTCTAAATGAAATAATTTGCCCTTGGGTAAGCAAAACCTCTTGGAGCCCTATGTTCGGATTGGAGCAAAGCTGATAGGAGTATTGGTAATAAACTGATAATGGACAAGTACCAAACCAGACATCAGACTAGAATTTTACATCAATTTCCATGGATGATAGTGAGGCTACAATCTAAGAGTTGTTGCAAAGACAAAATGCTTTCCCAGAAATGTGAAGGGGGATATGGTGGGTAGAGTAATTGAATAACAGTATTGACTTTCAAAACCTTGGCAAAGGGGGTTTTAAGTTTCCACAACCATCTGGTAAGTAGGGCGGCAATGTTCATATGATCAATATTCAAAATCCCCCTTCCTCCTTGTTGTTTGGCCATACAAATTGTAGGCCAGTTGAGCAAAGCATAGCCTTTTTTGTTAGTACCATATCCTTGCCATAAAAATTTCCTCCTAAGAGCATCTATTTTCTTAAGTACTGTGGCTGGAACTCTAAAAAGAGATAAGGCATGAACGGAGTAGTGGATAGGGATCTAGAAAAGTCACGACACTAACAGATACTTCATGGCACGTCACAGTTCCGTCACAGCACGTGTGCCAGTTACATGATGTGACTCGCGTGTCTTGTACCGTGACCATCCACGTGACGTGACCATCTTTAAAAAATTTGGCACGACACGTGACGGTCACGTTTGGACACGTCATGTGTAGTCACTGCGTGATTAATGTGTTGTGAACATTCATGTGCCATGACCATCCTTCCAAATTTGATCACAGTACGACACGACACGATACGTGATCCAAGTCACAGCGTGACTAGTCACGGCACGGTACATATTATATCCTTAGTAGCAGACCTATTTTTTTCTCCTAACAAATCAACGATTCTTATAAGTGTAGTAGTGAATCGGACTACGTCTTTTTCTTTCTTTCTTTCTTTTACGTAAATCAGTCTGGGCTGACTTTTTTTTCCGTACAATTTTTTTCTACTGAGCTGTGAATTAAATCTAGGGGTAGACATTATATCCATTTAGAAATAGACACAAGTATAAAATACCAATGGATCTAAAAAAAATTTGAATCTAGAGATATATAGGCAAGTGCCTACCCATGACCCTCTTTGAGCCCTCCAGTGCATATATGCAAGTGTTGAGCAACTTCCTAAATTTTTCCTGCCTAATAATCCACCAAAGGCACAGATTAGTATAACTAACTGTCAGATGGTTTAGGAACATGATTATTAAAGAAAATGTCATTTCTTGACTTCCAAATCATGCAACATATAGCACTAATCACATTTAAGAATGCTTGTTGCCGGTAATTAGTTAAGGACTAAGGAGTTTGCATAATTCATGAGTATATCTCGTAGGGACTGCTAGGTAAGATATATATATTTTGAAAATTACTCGTCCAAGTAAAAAATTATATTTTTGACAGATAAGGATATTTAAGAAACAGTGGATTAGTGCCTCATAATAAGGATATTTTTGACAGATAAGGATATTTAAGAAACAATGAAAATTATTATCTTCATTCTCAGTAACTGAGCAAAGTTAACAGACAATAGAGTCTAATCCCCCATTATCTTTAGGTATCTTTTTTTAGGCCTCATAATTCTTGCCATAAAAATTTACATCTAATACTGTTTTTTTTTTTTTTCTAATCTTAATTGGTAACATATATACAGACAACATATAGAGTGAGAACATATAAATCAAACAAAGTTATTCTGCCTCCTATTGACAGTAGAGAATTTGTCTAGCTTTGTAATTTCTTACATATTTTATCTATTATGTGTTGGAAGTGTTCTATATACCGAATTATTTGGGCTAAATTTAATAGTTAAATTCCAGAATTAATTATGAATTAAGCCTAATTGGACTGCATAGTTAATGTGCCAAAATGATCTATTCTTTAAAGAAGCTCAATTGAAGTGGTGCGATCAATTAGTGCCACTAAATATGTTCAAATGAATTGGTGCATATTGTCTATATATATGCAACAGTGGTTTGGATTTTATTATTCATTCTGTTTGCACCATTTCAGAAACTGGAAGAAAGAGAAAGAAAAGAGGGGTTGTTAATCAGCGTCATCACTCTAACTTGCAGTTGTTTTCAACTTGTTCATGTGGATACCGGTAGAGACGTGGCTGATATTGTTGCTGCATACATCTGACACGAGAAGATTTTCATTGCGCGTCTAGAGATAAACTCTATTTTGAATTCTGTTTCGGATAGTAATCAATTGATTGAATTGAATTAAACCGTTGAACCTATATATATTCTACCCGAATTCTCAATCTTATGAATTCCCAATCAGACATACCATGTTTTTTTTATTGCTTATAAGGATGGCATAGGAAATTCTTTTATTGCTTACAAGGAGTACTTCTAGATATTTCAGATGGATAAACAACCCCAGTTATTTGACATATATAGTTTAATGCACAGCATGAATATACGTGTATTTTTTTTTTATCCAAACATAAAAATGGATATGATATCAAGAAGACCAGAAGACGCAGTTTATGTACATATGTATAATACACACAGGAGAGGGAGAAACAGGCTCAGCGAAGATGCTTCCATGCAGTCAATCGGTGTCAATAAATGGGGTCCATCTCCATCACACATTCAATCAGTGTCAATTAAATCCGGTCCATGGATCCGACTCCGCTGTTTTTTTTAGAGAAAAACAGCAACCTCCTTTTCCGATCCGAACCATTCAAATTCGTTGAGATTTGTGTATGAAAAAGTTGTTTTATCGAGATATGTGAATGCAAATTTTTGAATGGCTCGGATCGGAAAAGGAGATTACTGCTTTTCTATATGAAAAGCAGCGGAGTCCGATCCCGGTCCATCTCCATCGCTTTATACTCAGCTACGCACATTTATCCGGACCCCACATCTTCTGAGTGCGCTCGATGCGATCAATATTTGTCGTCTACTCGCCGACAGTCATTTTCCCTCTTTGATTTTTTCGCACGTGAAGTGCACGCCCTCCACGTGCTCAGTGGGCCTTGTTAACACCATTAATAGTTGCACTACCATGTACCATCAAACCTTTGTCCTTTACTTTTGTTTTCTTTTGTTTTGGTAGGGACCGCATCTCAGGATTTTTTTTAAAAACATAATTAAAAAAAATATTTTATCAAAATAACATGATTATTTTTTTTTATAAAAATTATAATAACCGAATTGGCAATTTGGTCCGCTTGTTTTTTTTTTTAAACCGAATTGGCACTTCGGTCCCTGTTGATTTTACAGTTCCTGCAGAAAACTGTGTTGCAGTTTGTGTAATGCCTAGGGACCGAATTGAGTTCAGTTCAGAGTTTCTTTAGTCCGGACCGAATTGGCAATTCGGTCCCAATTTTTTGTTTTCTTTTTTCTTTTAGAGTTTGATTGAATTTCTTTGTATCCATTAGAGGTCATAGTTAAGCTGCCAGCAAAAATGAAAATGGATTGGGTGGTGTTAAAATTAGTGGTCAAGGTAGTTACACGTGTTTTGTTTATGAGCATGATTTCATAAGAGAAATTTACATCTATATATTGTTTTTCTTTCTTCTTATCTAATAATTAATTAATATGCACTCAAGTCCTTATATTATTAGAAATAACTTGACATTTAAATACTATGTTTATAATTAACATGCATAATGTTTAAATAAGTTTTAAGATACCTTAATTAAGCTAGCTAGACTAAGTATTTTCCACTTATTATATGACAAAGTAAGTAAAACTAAATCAATTAACACTTATAATTAATTTACTGTAATGTAATGTAAATTTAAAATATAAAACAATATTTTTCGAATTTATTATTTTAAGACCAACAAAATTTATCAATCAACTTCTGCTAAAATTCGGATGTAGGTCAAATTGAATTTGAAACCAAAAGATAATTAAATATGTCTTTTTAGCCGTATCACTTTTTTTTTTTATCTCCCATAGAGGATATTAGATGAAATTTGATTTACTCTATTTCATTTTCAATTTTTTTGGCACAACCTAGCGAGTAAGAATTACACATCTTTGTTAATGCAAATGTTTTCTTAACTAAATTTACAATAATGTTATTTATTAAGCAAACTCTAAAAAAAAAAAAAATTGGGACCAAATTGCCAATTCGGTCCGGAGTCTTTTTCGGATTTTCTGTGGCCGCCTTTCTGAAAATTTGTGAAATCAAGAGGGACTGAATTGCCAATTCAGTCCAAAAAAAAAAAAATCAAGCGGACTGAATTGGCAATTCGGTTCTTATGGTTTTTGTAAAAAAAAAATAATCATGTTGGTTTGATAAAAATATTTTTTTAATTATGTTTTTAAAAAAAAATCCCCGCATCTCACTCGTTTTACACCTCCGTTCTCCATTTGGCTCCAGCGGATGAAAACAAGAAGCAAGGTAGTTTGTTATCTCTTTCTCTTTTTCTGTCTTTTTATTTTATTTTTCATTAATGATGAAAAGGTTGTTATTTATAGGTTACGTTATTTTGTATTTGTATCTGTGTACAAAAAAATAACGTAAACAGACGCCTTTTATTTTTAGTATTTCATAAAAAAATTATCCATAACGCAGAATTGAAAAATATATCTCGAATTATAGCACGAATGCAACATGTGTTTGTATTTTTCTCACATAACACAAGCACATGATGCTTTTCTCAATTTTATATATGACATAAAAATAGATAAAAAAAACAAATTATTTTTTATGTGATTTTGAGTCAGAAAAATTAATCTGATAGTTTTCCTTCTAAAATATCACATTATTTTTTATGACTAAAAAACAACGGTAAAATTTATTTTAAATTAGTTTCACTTATCACATTCAAGGCAAAAGTCATTCCAAAATTTCCTGTACTTTTATTTATTCTGAAATTTTTAGGAATGGATATGAACGGAATAGATAAACTCCTCCCACCTAAATAAAAAATTATTGCAAATAAAAAATTAATATATGTTGATAAGAATTAAGCAAGAATAAAGAGAGCATATTTGATTATCTGTTACTAATTCATCCTCTACTTCTGGTGCAATATCTCATATTCGTTTAGAGAATAAAGTAGAAAAACTAGAAAGCCTAATATTCCACCCCAAAATCATATTTTGAGAAACATGCCTAAGTTGATGGAAAAAAAAAAATGCTCTTCATCTCCCAAAATATTGCTAAAAAAAATTAAGGAACATTTTGACCAGAATATTAAACCATAATTTATTTCACGAAGTTTAAACAAATATAACACATTTATTTACACTAAATTCATTTTTCATGGATTTTACTAGTATGAATTTGGCATAAATTAAATCATCATATATAGATGCGTAAAATCATAAAGTTATCGGTTAAGTAACATCCATAAGAGTTCATTAGCAGTACTTTTTATGGATTTTACTGTTATTAGTTTGACATAATTTATATCATGATAGATACCTCAAAAACAAACAATGCATCGATCACAAAACATCGTCACAACTCACAAGGTCATTATACGAATGTCATTATTTTTTTATAATATTAACCCATTTACTGTTATCAGTTTGATAAAGAATGCCTACTGTTGCAAATTCTCAGCTTGTACAAAAAAAATCTATTCACATGCAGTGAATGATAAAAGTGTTGCATGTGCCGTGCCAAATATATGTCCGGTACAAGTATCATGCTGTACTGTAGAGTACCGATTTTGAACACATCACTTAGATTGGCACGGCACCGTATATATACTGTGTCTAGGGATGCTAATAATATGTGCTTGGACGTGTGAAGTACATTTTAATTGTTAAAAAAAATTAAAGACATTAATTTTTTTTGGAAAAACGTCAAAAAAATAGTGACTATATATTTTCAAGTTCATATTTTGACAACTTAATTTCATTTTGATTTATCAATTTTTCTCAGCCTGTAATTTTTTTTAACTTTTTTCTTTTGGATTAATTGTTTTATATTTATATTCAATTTACAATTAATTTGATAAATTTTTTTTTTCTCATTTTGTCCCGACGACCTAGGATGTTTATATTTATATTTTTTACAATTTTTGGTTGTTATGTGTATAATTGGATAAAATTGGTGGGTTCCACCATACCTGAATTTGAATGAGCTGTTGGATTTTCTGTGACATAGTAAGTGTGAAGCAGTGTTTATCCATATATAGCCGTGTCAAGACGAGTCTTGACCATACTGTGTTAAAATGTGCCAATTCTATCTAATTCTGAACACAACACTTCTCACAATACGAGAGACACATCCTGAGATACACCTAACACCGGGTACCGTGTTATGCATACCATGCCATATATGTTGAATTCAGATCTAGTAACTCAAAAATTGGGTTTTGGATCGGGATCGTCCGATTCGAATCCGTGACCATTCATCTATAGTGGAGCGCACGCATCCTGAGCGACAAATTCAAATCCCGAGTGATGGATTCAATTCGGACGGTTCTGATCCAAAACCCAAAAATTGAGTTAGTTTAGAGGATCCGGACCCATATATGTTCACGTATTATGTATTTTTTTTATTATTCACTATTCACATGTAACACCAATTGCAATAAAAATCTTTATACAGCTCAATCTTCGCCTTTATAAGCCAGAGATATTAATTTAGAAATTTATCATTGCACATTTTTTTCATGGATAATTATTATTTTGATGTATTACACTAAGTTTTAATGATTAAAGTGTGATAATGCACTTGATTCCAAACCACAAGATATAAAAATTTAAAATACATTTCTTTCCTATGTTCTTTTTCCAAAATTAAGTTAAATATTTGAATATATCTAATATAATAATGAGTACAAGCAGGGGCGGAACCAAGGCCTGGGCCTTGGCCCCCCCCTTGGCCCAGAAGAGGTATGCATACCCCTTTAATAAAAAAATAAATTTGGCACCCCCTCTGGCATCCTGCACCCCCGCTTGCCTTCCTCTTCGAGACTCCGACCCACTGAACTCTCCGCACCCCCTCTGTCTTCCTCTCCGCTGACTCCGCACCCCCTCTGGCACCCCGCACCCCCGCCCTCCCTCTGGCCTCCCCTACCGATCATTTCTGGTTCCGCCACTGAGTACAAGACAATCAATTTATAGGTTTCTTTGAATAATATCAACAACAAGAAGTTACATTGCATTCAAATATTCAATAAAGTGTTCAGCCTTTTGAACTGCATTTTCTGATCATTCATGAGTCATGACAAAACTTTGATTTTTTTTTTTTTCCTCTCTCTCTCCGGCCCTACATAAGCAAAATATCATTATTATTCAGCAGATATATGTGACTATTTGCAGTAGATCCAAATTCAAAGTCTTTTCTATGAGTAAAATATCAGGCATCTAGATAACATTTAAAAAAAAAACCCCGAAATGTTCATCAATATGGCTAATTTAAAGCTAGCTAGATTAGTGCATATTCATTCTTGCATTATTGCATATTAAAAAAAAATTCAATTACTATGTTATGTGAATTAGGAACATCAAATTGTTTGTTATATAAAGTAATTAATGAGAATTAAACAATGTTTTTTTTTTCATCTTAAATGATCTGATGTGCACCTAATAAACCTGCAAAAACCATGTCATCAATATGTTTGCATCTCAAATAATACTCTCATTTTCCATAAATATTTATGCTAAAAATAAGATTGTAATTATTTTATCATCTTATGATTTACTATGGAAAACTTCAGAAACTACTTCTTTTACTGTTTTGAGAAATAGCTGTCACAATTTAAATCATAAACATCTTTTTTTTTTTACTACAAATGAATGTAATTTGCTCCTATCCAAATTATTTTCAAAAGAAAATTATGATTATTTATACAAAATTAATTTAAATATTTCAAAGATGCATAACTCTTTGAACTTGTGCTTTAATTTTCCTACAAGTGTTGGACATCTCATTTCACCAGAAAATCAATTGTGTCTGCATTTTCAATCTGATTCTTACTATTTCACTTGCAGCTGCATTAAAAAAAATTAACGGACTTTGTTTGTCGTAAAGATAAACATGTTTGCTTATTCTTTAAATATAAAACGTGAAATTACTCATATAAAACATTATTTTAAGAGAAAAGTACCCGTTTATGATTTTGATATTTAATTGCAACAATAGAGTTGAAACAAAATTAGTTATTGCAAATTAAGACATCCAAAATATTTATAACATTGCCATAAATTTAATTTATGAAATAACATGATATTTATTCATCTAGCGTTCTCTATCTCAATTTTCTAGTTCTGTCCGGTTTGTATCTCTTTCCATCTCGAGGAGATATTCGTCTGTTTAGTGTTGGACCTTCAATATATAACAGTCATATCTGTTCTCACCGATTGCTCCTTCAAGTCCATATTGTCCTCCTTTCTCGATCTTGTATGGAGTCTGTAATTTAGAAACTGCGTGAAGAGATAATGAAGAACTCAGTTGATAAGTGAGACATTGTTCGGGAGACATGGAATCAAGATAGAGGAACAAGTTTCCGCCTTGATTTCATTGGGGGCAGATTGTGCGTAAATTTAGTCTAATTTGGGTTATATTGAGGATAATCGGTAATTGAACAACTAGTTGAGAAGAAAATTGAAACCCAGATAAGTGAAATTGGGAGGGGAGGGGAATCGCTTGCTTTGAAGAAAGATATATTTTTATTTTTGATCCTTCAACAACTAATACAAAAGCTAATAATGAATTAAGATATAAATTGTTGAATACTTCTAATAAAAAGGAAATCGTTGAGCATTCACCTCTTTCTATTCCGCTCTACTCTAAATAACAGTCTATCTTATTCTGACCAAGCGCAAAGTTTCTCCCCGCCTACTAATAGATACGGAGTTCCTTGAATGCAATTTTTTCACGAACTAAATAGTAATCTGTCTCGACATATTTTGTTCGTGCATAAAACATATATTGGAGAAGCGACGAATGTAAGGCCAGGTTGGTGAATCACTGGAAGGAAGATTTATTGTTATCAAAAAGTAAAGTAACGAGGCATTACGGAGACTTATACCTTCCCCATTAAAAGTTATAGTTATATAATAAGTAGTTTAAGACAATATCTTCAAACAACCTGAATTTTAAATTCAATTGACACAATACCCCAACTTGTCTGATTAAAAACTCAAATAACCTAAGACTAGATACCAATTAATAGTATTTAAAATAATCCAACACCGGGGCAATATGACCGAAATTTTTAATTATACCTTTATTAAAAAAAAATAAACCAAAACATCTTCAAATATGAATTTTTCTAGATCTATCCAGGCCGCAGAATGGCCTTCCGGCCTCAAATACTGGGGTCCGCAGAATGGCCCTGTGGCTCCAGACAGGGGTCCGCAAAATGGTTCTGCGGCCCCAATTTTCTTTTTTTTTTCTTTTTTTTTACAGAAAATTTAGTAATAAAAAACAAAAAAATCGATTTCTGTACCTGAAAGTTTAAAAATTGGTTTTTGTCTTTCATTTTTAAACTTTCGTCTGAGCACGGAAACCAACTTTTTTTTGTATTAATAAATTTTCTGTAAAAAAAAAAGAATTGGGGTCCACAGAACTATTCTGCGGATTTCTGACTGGAGTCCGCAGAATGACTGTGCAGACCTCAGTATTTGGAGTTGCAGAATAGTTTTGCAGTTTGGATAGAACTGAAAAAACTCAGATTTGAGGGTGTTTTGGTTTATTTTTTTTAATGATGGTATAATTAAAAATTTCGGGCAATATGAACATCTAAAATTAATTCGAATCAATCTGACCGAGAAAATTGGAACTCATTACAAGTGATCTAAATTAGGAATCGTGCCAATTGTTTCAAGGCGACACGTGGATTATCATTTTTAGATTAAACCCAACAATTAAAAAAACTTGTCGAACGGGATTCGGAAGTCTGTGGTTGGCCAATTTTCATCCTCACTCGTGGTGAAAAGGACTGAATAAAGAATTTCTTTCTTTAATATTTTCAATGCTTAGGGTCACGGTTCCACCTCTCAACCATCTCATGAACGTGCTTCACACACTCAGCCGGGCATCTCCCAGGTAAAGAGTTTTAAAAGGGGATCTTTAATTACAGACAGGAAAAATTAATTGAGGGAGGGGGGTTATAAATAAGAAAAGGTGAATTATAACCACATTGAGGGTTTATCTTGCTGTTGTTGTTATTTGTGATTCCAATTACCAAGTTCAGTCCAATAACTTACTATTGAACTGATATAAAATAACATGTTCTTTCCATATTATGTACTTAGGGTCTGCCATGTCTTACACCAGAAAATCAGGGAGGGTCTTTCACTGCACTATTAAATCAACCTGGAAACGATGAACTTGCCACAGATGGAGCTGAGATGAACCAATGGTTCGGTCAGTCTAGCTTCAACGTGAACCCGCCATTCTAGAGTGCAAATGTGTGCATGTTAGGACTTATATATAGTTCTAACAATTGATCAGCATAGCTAGGTACTACAATGTATATTTTGGTTAACATGTGGGGGTATATTTTGGTATATTTACAGGGGTATATTCTGGTATATTTACAAGTGCATTACAGAGATGTTTTTGTAATGTGTTTTGCACATATTTTGATACTATAATGTATGATGACTGTGTAACCGCTAATTATATGCTTTCGATCAAATTAGATATCAATGTGTTTGTGTTTGTTTGGTGAGGGTGAGAAATGGGGAATATGGAACAGTACCGGGTTGGTACCGGGAGGACAGCAGAATAGAGTCAAACTGATAAAACACCTGTTAGTACGGCATTCCCATGGGTCTATCCACCGAAATAACATTCCATGGAAATATGCACCCATGGAATAAGTCAAGTGGGTCCCACGTGTCCTTGGAAATAACAAGATGGGTCCCACTTTGGATGCCCTTGGAAATAACCTGATCTACCCTTGGAAATACTCAGTGGGTCCCAGGTTCGCTACCCCTTGGAAATACACAAGTGGGGCCCACCACATTCATCCTTGGAAATAGTCAAGTGGGGCCCACCACATTCATCCATGGAAATAGTCAAGTGGGGCCCACCTGAGTCATCCTTGGAAATACTCAGTGGGTCCCAGGTTCGCCAACCCTTGGAGATAATCATGTGGGGCCCACCTCATTCATCCTTGGAAATACTCATGTGGGCCCCGTTCACAATCCCTTGGAAATAATCCTGACAGGGGCAGGTGTTAAACTATTCCATGCGTACCTTTTCCAACGGCCGTCGCATGGAAAAGGCTTAAAAAACTATTTCCAACGGGTAGCGCTTGGAAATAACAGTTTTTTTGCGTTTTTCCATGGAGGCTTGTTGCGACGGTAGTATTTCCAACGGCGGCCGTTGGAAATGACGTTTTTTGGGCTTATTCCAACGGGTAGCCGTTGGAACAAGCCATTTTAGGACCGTTGGTATAAACGGAGATTCTAGTGGTGATATTTTTGTCTATTTTTAGATACTTTCTAATTAATAAAAATTAAAAAGTGATATATCGACAACGGTTTTTTCTGATATCTTTGACAATATTTTCTCAAATTATTTATAAAACTATATAAAAAAAATAATTATATGAGAGCAGTTGCCCCTCCTTAATTTTGAAATTTTATAAAGGTCAATAGATCCGGACTAATTTTGTCTCTTGCTCACTCTGAAATTTTATTTGCTTCCTTCTAGAATTATGATTTGTAATTAAGGTTAAATTTAGAGTTTAAATTAGAAGAGATTCTATGAATTCTGATTGGTATTTTTTTATCCTCTTGATAAAAATTCTGAATCCGCTCATGTATAGAAAGTGTACATTATATTACTTATTGAATTTGAAAAATATTATGAATACTTTTTCTGTCTTCAAAATGATCAAATTAATATCTAATTGACCCCGTCCTTGATCTTAGTCAGGCACCTCAAAGTAGAATAAGTTACGTACGGTTAATAACCTAAAATGACACATCCATCCAAATCCGTCCCGTCAATGTTCGTCTCATCATAGTGCATGGTCCCGATCAGACTTATTTGACAAAACCGTGAATGAATCCGGTCGTTGTCAAATGTCCATGCTATTCCCATCCGTTTAATTGTTGGAAATTTTCTGCCGACACTCCCTAACTTATTTTTATTTGTATTGTCAAATAAATAGTGCTGTTGATGTCATGAGTAGGGCTGCACAAAAAATTCATAGTTCGTAATTCGATTCGAGTTTGATTCGAAAAAGTTCGTAACAAATTCAATTCGAAATTGAGTTTGTTTGAAATTAATTCAAGCCAAACTCAAACTGGACCTAGTTCGTTCGAAATAGGTTCGCAAACCAAACTTAGTTCGAAATTAACTCAAATGTGAACTGTTGATTTCTGCTGATAATGAACTTTAATATTTTATTTAAAATAATATTTGGATTTGTAATAATTCTAAGACTTTGGTTATTGTTGTGTACTTCTATTGATATTTAAATTGTACTTTGAATACTTTAGATATTTGAAAACTTTGGTGATGTTGTTCCTTTGGCTGTTTGGAGAACTTTGGATATTGTGATTAATTATACTGAACTTTGATTGATTGTACTAAACTTTGGTGTTTGATATAAATTTTTGTATTTGTAATGAACTTTGATATAAACTTTGGTGTACTGTGTAATTAGAATTCAGAATGCCTAAGTTTTTATTGAAGTGTTGTAATTTCGAACTATGGTCCAGCCATAAGTGATAACTCGTAAGTCGTAACAAAGTTTGTAAAAGTTCGATTCGAAATTGAGTTCGTTCCAAATTAATTCAAACCAAACTCAACGGTTCGTTTGCAGCCCTGTTCATGAGCCGTATGTTATACGTCCTATACAGTTGTTAAGTTGTTGGTGGCTCTCAGTCGAAGCTTAATTATTATCCATCCAGGTAAGCTACCTGGCCACGTTGCTTTAATTATTCTCTAGTCTTCTGGCCAGAGAGGAAGTGCAAAGGAGGTGAGAACTGATAAGCACCACCTCTTTGTAATTAAACAAACTATTCTGAGAGAAATCTATAGAGCTGCGTATATTATCTATCGAGCGATGTGCCTATAGATACCATTGCAAGGGATTAATTAGTTTAGTTCTGTACTGCTGAAGGGGTGCATATCCATTGCAGAATTGGAGTCGGATTAGAAGGAGATGTATTAAATCTCTTCCTCGCCTCTTCTTCTTCCATTTTTTTGTGCTAATTGATATCCCTAGCTACAAACTTCACTAGTCTCATTATTTTGCTCTTTCTCCCCCCCACAAACAGGTGTATACTGCTTCCTCTTCCTCCTTTCTTTTGTGCTAATATACCTAGCTACACACTTCCCTGATCTCATTATTTTGTTCTTTATTCCCCCCCCACAAACAAAATCTGTATATTGCAAATGGATGAGTTGGTTGAATTACTATGGGATAGAGGGACCGTAGCGGTGCGAGGTCAAAGCAGTCACCCCAGTGATAACCATAACCTTAACCTTATCCATAATTATAACACCAACACCAATTACAATTACAAGAAAACCACCGGTGCCACTCCTTTTCTCTTTGCTCCTTTTGAGGACACCATCTCCCTGTCACCGACTCGAGAAACGAATGAGGAGAAGAAAATGACAATGAACAAAGATACCGGAACTCTGCCAAAGTTTCTGCCGTTCGGCTCCCCAGAGCCGATGCTGGCACCCGACATATTCTCTTCGGCAGTTACTCCCCCAACCCATGACTGTGACCGTGATCATGTAGGAGAAAGGGATGCAGACACAGATACGGGTACTGTTCCCTGGATCGATTACCCCATATTGGATGCATCCGAACACTACTCCGAGGATGAGTTGCCATCCAATCTAAATCACAACCTTCCATTGCCTGCTCCGCCTTCAAAACCTCTTGACATCCAGGCGGCAGTTCCAGTGCATAAATCTGGACGAGAAGACGACGTGCCGTGTTCTAACAAAAAACCTCCACAGTTACAATTACAGAAAGGTGGTCTGGGTCTGGGTGTTATTAATTTCTCTAATTTTTTGAGACCTGTTGTTCTTGCCAAGGCAAGTTTGCAGAGCGCTGAGAGATTGAGGAGCAATGAAAAGGCATCTACGAGCTATAACAACAATTCCCTATTGGATTCTATGGTAATCCAGTCGGCCTCTGCATTGCAACCACCAGCTCAGCCATCTTCGCTACCCCAACCACAAATGCCGCTTCCCGGTGGTTGTCAGAAGGTGGTCGACGCCAGCAACCGTTACTGTGATGGTGATAACAAAGTGCTGCCTCCAAGTTTGCAACAGGTGCAAAGGAACCAATTGCTTGAGAGAGACAATGAGAAGGGGAAAGAGAAAAAGAAAGAGAAAGAGAAAGAGAAAGGTGCACAACCGGTCCTTGCACCGACCTCTGTTTGTTCAAGAATTGTCGACTTGAAACACAAGTCGAAGAGAAAATTCCAGGAGGAAGATTTTGCCACTCATTCTGATGAGGTATGTAACCACATTATTTGTTGTTGTTTATTATTTTTCTTTTTGTTGCATGCTAACGACAATCGAATATACCACCCTTAGTTGATTGGATATCCACAGAAGGTCGTTAAAATTAAATAGTACAAGAATTTAAATAAGTTGATAGAAAGTGAACATTCAAATTGATCCATATTGTATAAATTCCTGATTTAAGTTGAATAAGATATCTATAAAACAGAATTTTGAAGATGATTCGGTTGGGTTCACGAGGCCATGTACATTGAAAGGTGCAGGCATAAAGAGGGGCCGAACTGCTGAAGTGCACAATTTATCAGAAAGGGTTAGTCCATGCTTAAAAGTTAAAACCCCAATCATGTCATATTTTGATAATAAATTTATATGAAGAAATGAACATGCTGACATATCTGTAATTGGTGAACAGAGACGCAGGGACAGGATTAATGAGAAAATGAGAGCATTACAAGAACTCATACCCAATTGCAACAAGGTACTCTTAATATTTGTGCTGTATTGTTATATTACTGACATATGTGATGAATAAGAAATGGCATTTGTTTAACATAAAACAATCCATATTTGAAGGTGGATAAGGCATCTATGCTTGATGAGGCCATTGAGCACCTTAAATCGCTTCAGCATCAAGTCCAGGTACCTACAAATTCTGTAAAAAAGAAACAGATCATTTGATGGTGGATAAGGCATACAGCCATTTCATTACTGAAATGTTAAACACAACCATGCATAAAATATAAAAATAAAAACATTGATCGAGATAAATTACCCTCCGCCATGTCTCAAAAACCAGGATGCAATCTTTTGTCTCAGTCACAAAAACAACTCGCACCCCTACCTAGCCACTTATTCAATTCTCTGTGTTTCTTTTATCCAACTTGGTAATTAGTTAAAGAGACCAAACAATATATCAGTCATTCATCCATGGATTTGTCTGTATAGTAATTATCTAATGTTATAATTTGGACCATAGATGATGATGATGATGGGAGCTGGGATGTGCGTTCCACCTATGATGCTGCCACCAGGTCTACATCACAGTATGCCATTAGCTCCGTACCCTCAGATGGGGATGGGGATGAATATGGGCATGGGCATGGGCATAGGCATGGGCATTGGGTATGGGATGGGGATTGGGGACATCATTCACCCCGCTGTTAACCATACAATGCTGACACCGCCCCCGCCCCCGCCTCATCCGGCAATACCCTTCAATTTCATGCCTATGATTAATGGTTCCACTTTCAAACTTGGTACTGGGATTCCTCCGACCCCATCTTTTGGACCTCGGGATATTTGCTCTGATTCAGATGATAAAGCTAATGGCTGTCACATGCCATCCCAGATTCAGGCCGCTGCTCGGGTTAGTTTATTTTCCTTCCTATTCGTTTGATTGAGATTATTTACTGTCAAGTCAGCACAAAGATCTAATTGCCTGTTTCATGTAATTTTTTTTAGGGGTCTGCTTAGGGTGAAAAGAGTCGTATTAACAAATCTGGTTTGACTCAATCTGGTGAAGTTGGAACTTACTGACACAACTAATGGTGAAACAGCAAAATCAACTACAAGTTTGGTGCTGACCGCAGCTCTCAGACCGTACTTGCATTTTTTGAATTATTGTGATAGCACTTAGTTAGCGACATTTATTTTTTTGTGACAACGGAAATGTTATTCATTAATAATTGATCGATCTATTTTGTTTAATCAAAATTCTTGGCAGCCGCTGCCAGGCTTTCAAAAATAAAATCATTGATCGATCGAGGGAGCCTTTTTTGATTTAGTAAAGAGGTTCCCCTTTTGATTTAGTGCTATCTGACAAAAGCTACACAGTTTGTTTGTTTAATCATGAGTCCGGCTAGTATGACATCGGTGTCATATGACACTAACTTCAAAATTGATTGAATAGACTTTAAACGACTAATCCAAACCGTTCAAACCGATTTACTTTATGAGTGATGCGTTTACATGCAATTTTTTTATATTTTCGAGTTATTTTAGTATCAAATCAAGTGGTAAAAAATGTTGAAAAATGAATGTATTAAAATTAACTTAAAAACTCACACATTTGACCGCTTGACTTGATACTAAATAAATTCGAAAAATTATAAATTTTGTATGTAAATGCACAACTAATGAAGTAGATCGGTTTGAATGGTTTGGATTCATTGTTTGAATGATTTGGATTCACTGTTTGAAGTCGATTTGATAGGTTTTGGAGTTAGTGTTATATAGACTGAAATGACACTGATGTTATATTAGCCAGACTCTTTAATCATTGGATAACTTCTTAGACCAAATAAATTCATTTCGGTTTTTATCCAATTGGAGCATGTATCCGTGCAGCTATGGAACCTGTACAGCTAAGTTATAACGAGGAGACGGTGTAAATCTACTCAGGTTAAATATGTATGTAAATCATGCCATGTGAGGCAAATTTTGATAGTGAGGAGTAAATATAGCTACATTAAGAAGTAACTTATGTAATGAAAAGACATGTAACCGGGAACTTATAATCTGTATGGACTATATTCATAGATATATTTAGTTATATTAGGAGAAGATCTATATAATATTCATGGAAATAGTAAATCTATCAATGGTTCTCTTTTCATGAATAATTACCAATAAAAAGGCCATAAAAAAATAAATTAACCAATAAAGAAAAGGCTCTTTTTGCTTTTTGCCTTTTGTTTTTTTTTTAAAAGGCCTTAGCTGTACCACCACTTTTCCAATAGTTGAAAATTGTTTTTACACCCTTCCACTTGTACACAAAATAAATAAACTAATGAATGTAAAATGTTTCTTCAAGTTTTATCGTTCTTTATCTAGTCTCTTTTAAATATATATCTTCGAGCTTTTTTGTTTGATTTAAACAAAAATAAAAAAGGGTGCAACTAATATACAAATTGGGTCATGAATAACTCGGTGCACGAGACCATGGCCAGCGTTTTATTTAGCTATATTAAGTTTCATTTTTAACTGTTTGGTTGATGGCATGAGTGTGCCCTTTATTTGATTCAGATTTTTTAACTAATTAAATTTCAGAAAATAAATGTTTTTTTTTTGTCGCGAAGACCTGATTTGGATAATAACAACCAAAATGCGGTTTGAAAATGTTTAGGAAATGGCGGCATATTCCCCTTTGTTATGCTTGACAAGTCGTTTTAGTAAGCAAGCCTCTTAATAAATTAAGCTTCAACAATGAAATATGAATAATGTCTTCTTATAATGTATTTCCTGATCTATAGCTCAATACATGAATCAAGAAGGAAAAAAAGAAGAAAATAGTATTTACCTGCAGAAGGTGCTGATGAGCTAGATTCACGGGGTTAAACTTGCTGCTACTATTGGGATTTCACTCCTAATCATAAGCCCATCATGCAAATTAACACCCCAAAATCCTACCTACAATATATGTACTGCATGAACTACGTGAAGTAAGAATGACGTAGCTATCTAGCTCTAAGATATAACAACACAGTGTTAGTATTATTTACATAACAATTCAAAATTCAAGCAGCTTCTGGTTCTAAGTTGAGACTTGACAAGTTTTGGCACAAAGAGTCAGCCAGATCCTGAGCCTGAGCCGGACCAAGTGCCTGTGACCCCTGCTTTTCCTGTATTTTAATTTCCTGTTCTTCCTCCTCCTTCAGTAGTTCTTCTTCAAGCTTCCCCAGTTCTTCTTCAACTTCTCCGTCTTCTATATCATCCGACTCCACTGGAACTGACACGTAATAGTAATACCAAGGAAGTGAATCACAGATTTTAGTTCCATTTCAAAATATTCTGATACTGTACAATTTAATTAAATCTTAATCATTTCTTCTTTAATTGCTCAAGAGAAACTAGATAGGCTATCAATTGAGGCATAAGCATGAACTAATATAATAAGATAAAGTTGGAAATCAAGAGAGAGAGAGATGTTACGTAAGGCTGCCTGAATATCATTGAAGGCTGAAACAACAAGATCCAGCTCTTCCATATGGTGATGAACTTCTTCTATACTGATGTTCTGCTCCTTCATTGCCTTTGTACCAATCTTAATTGCTTCAGCCACCTAATCACAAAACCAAAAGACATAAAGAAGTCACGACTTCAGAACAATTTTCTATCACAGTTCTGATTTACATGGCACGGTAACATAGTTATTAACAAACCATACCTTGTAGGTAGATTCAGCATCGGCAAGAAGGAGAAGAAGATGCTCAACCTTCTCTAGCATGCCAATGGATTTATTCCGGGTTTCTGCCAGCAGTTTAGACCGTCTTATGTGTCTCAAAGCAAATTCTTTGTTGCCTGATTTGAAGTACTCTAGAGCCTTTTTTCTTGAGCTGAAAGTTAGAAGCTTTTTTTGTTTAGAAATTCTGAACATCTCTATGTGCCTAAGCTTTTAGCAGCACAACTAGTTCGTTAATCGTCAGCATGCTTATATGCAACAATGCAGTTTAAGAGACACTCAACCAACAACTTCTGAATAGAACCATCATTTGCAAAAACTATCAAGTTTGATTTTTACTGGCAGACAAATCTTTCAAGCACTTCATGCTGGCACTGAACCTGATTGTTTAATTTAGCAATCAAGACTCAATTGCCCATGCAGAAGAGCATTAAATATTTAAATGCCATTGCTTGTGCAACATAACACAAATATTAATGTTAAAAGTAGGTACAACAATGAATGCACCTTTCCCAACTCTGATCAATGATATCTATATGCTTCTTTAACTTTTCTTCAGTCCAGACCAACTTCAGTAAATCATAATCAAGACTCGACACAACTCCAACAGGTGCTGTACTAAGTGATAGCTTTACTCCCTGAAAGAAAGTAATTGCATATCAGGTAGGTTACATAAACGAAGCTTCTTTTTATGTTAGAAACCTATTTAGTTGTAATATGCAAAATTGAAAACAATAACGAATTGTTTATTGAAGTGCAGTGTATTTAGTCATAATGAATGATACCATATTTAAAAATTAATCAACTCAATAAATCACCAATTGGTACATGGATTATAGCCTTGTTGGTAATTGCAAAAGTTTTCTCTGTTTATTTATTTATTTTGTTTTATATGGATGGTTGCAGAGTGAAAGTAACCAACAGCAAGTGAGCAAAAGAGAAGTGGGAGAAATAAGGGCAATTGAAAGTAATGATGAAAGTACCTGAACAAAATCAGTATCCGTGGCTTTGTCTTTGAAGGAGACAGAAAGGTAGCGAGCATTGGTGTGTAGAGAGAGAAAGGAGAGGGCTGCAGAGGCCTCATCATGGCTGCAAAAGAGGCTCTGGAATTTGGTGATTGTAAGCACACAGGCACTAGTCCAGTGCCCCTCCTTTAGTATGCTGACCACATCACTGATCTTTTGCTATAAACATAAAAGGAAAGAAAAGAATAGCAAATTAGCGAAGTCAGGAAATAATTAAAATTAAAATTACACTGATCGGAATCAAGTCTTCCCCTTCAAAACTAGAAATGGATTGACGAATTTCAAAAATCTCTGATTGGAACTCACAGAGTCACGGGAGATGATTTCATTTGAGTCGATTTTGTAGAGAAATTTTGGTTCCAACGAGTTCTCGTGAAAGAAAAAAACATTTGGCGAGAGTTCATTTGGTAAACAATGATGCTATTTTCATTCCCCACGATGATCTTCTATCTTTCTTTCCTACTGCTGAGTGATCTCTACAGATGTGAAGAAGCGAAGATGCGAAGAAGACAAAGAAGACTAAGAAGAAGAAAGGGAGGTCCTATGAGGCAGCGATTTCCTTTTCCGATTGTTTGACTCTCTTCATGCAAGTATCTAGGCTACTTTACTTTCTTAAGGATTTCATGAAGAATTAAATAGTACACAGCAAATACTCTCTTCTCGTAAGTAACCTTGTGATTCCTGTTCTTCTATGTTTAAATAGCACATTAACACCCATGTTAACTTAATTCATTTGATTTTATTAACTAATTGTATTTGTTGTAAATTAAATAGTAAATTAATTTTATGTGTGGTTGTAATTTTGAAATTAATTTACTGATTAAATTTGCAATAAAAAAAATAATTTGTTGTTAAGTTGTATTTGTATTCGATGTATTTGCTAAACAATTTAATAGCGTATTTGGTGGTTTTGTTAAAGGAGAACAATTTTATATTTACTAATATATACTATTTCAAAGTTATTCGATGTATTTGCCACAAAATGCACTTTTATTGGGTTCATTTTCCGAAAATTAGTTCTTTTCCTTGGGGGTAACCAATTAACCATCTTTCTTTTCAGATTGAGTACAGTTATAAATTTATAATTGATGCTACTGAGTGTTATAAGCATCTTCGTTTGGTATTTGAGTAAAATTGTTTAATAATTTTGGTACTAAATTTATAATCAAGGGTGCTAAATTTGGTTGTTTTACTATTTGTTTAATAGAATTGAAATCAGCTTGTTTCTCTTGGATTCTAAATAGTTTTCCTTGCTTGAGATTGCACTGAGATTTTCTATTTGCACAACTAGCTAATGCTTAATTTATTTTGTACTGATACTTGGCAAAAAACCTCAACAGTAGTGCTATTTTTATTTCAGTCCTTTTTTTTAATCACAATTTGATTGTTTTGAGTCCCTTTATCAACTTTTACTTACATTTACCAGCAAAATGCAGGGAGTATCAATCCCCTTTTAGCTAGTAACATAGTGCTAGTTTTCTTTAAGCAACTTTTTATTACCAAAGTTTCAGCTAATTTTGCATTTTTTTTTCTGTTATAGTGACTACCAATATGGTGGTGCTGGTTTCCTTTTCTCATGCTTGTACTGTCTGTATCTTTAAATTCAGTTTGATCCTCTAATTCTGCACTAATCTAACCAGAAAGCTTGCAAGACGTCTAATTTTAACTTTGCAAGTAGCAGTTTTTTTTGGAACTATTTACTATGTATCATCCATCTAATCTTTATGTTGTGGTTAATATTTCTTAGTTGGTTTATCTAGAACTTATCGGTAATGTGTTTGCAGTCATTTAATTGATGTCTCATGTCGCATGTAAGCTTAAGAATCAGTAAAATGACATTGAAAAGTGATTAGTGACTTATTGTAATTTAAATTGGCATTTTGGTTGCTAAAAAACCTGGTTTATTGGACAAATATAACAAGGATAAAACTGTCATTTTCACTTAAGTGAAATCATTTCCTTTCTATTATATATACTTTTCAATTAAAATTTGACAGGAATTCGATTTTTTTTCATTTTGATTCCGATCAACAAAGTTTAATTGAGAATCATCTCTATTGAATTCTATTAAATTAAAATCAATTCAACTCCATAAGAATATGTGTTCCGATCACAGCCATAATTTTGATAGGAGAAGCAAGTGGTGGCTCCGTGTTGGTACTGAAATTATACTAAAATCATAAAAGGAAAGCTAAGGTGAGCAAAACCTGAAGAACGGGCTTGAAGACGAGGATGTGATCTCGGGCATGGTCATCCAGTAAGGAAAGGGATGGAAGGACGCCAATTGCTCTGGCGAAGCGGGAAAGAATGCCAGAGAGGCGCGCGATGGTGCTGATATCAGAGGCGGTGCTGAGGTCAACTAGGGGGAGATCCTCTCCGAGCAACAGGATGTCGCCGGCGGAGTGCATTTCGTGCAAGACCTGAGGGATGGAGAGGGGGGAGAGGGAGAGACCAGTAGCGAGGCTCTGGCGGCGGAACCAGAGATTCTTCACTCGGGAAGCAGGGATGACGGAGATACGGAGGCGGGAGGCCACGAGGAGGATGAGGCGGCGCCAGAACAGGAAAAGGGGCTCCCAGTCAGAGCGCTGGCCGCTCAGTGCCTTCATGCGGCCGTAATCCCACGCCGCATCGTCGTCCCAATCCACCCCGCCTTCGGTGCGCACCACCTCCTCCCAACCCCCGTCGAGGTACTCCCAATCGCGACATCTGTTCTCCATTAGCCGAGCATTTACTTAGCATTGCTATTTGCTAATGTCGCTTACTTGTACATTCTTCCATAGTTCCATTGCCTCGCCTCCTAATTAAATTAATCAAATTACCTCTTCATACATTCTCGTAGGCTCTCTCTTCTCTTCTGGGCCCATTTTGTTTTGTCTTTTCTTCTCTAATTCTCTTTACAGCCCATTGTTCATTATTTTCAAGGCCCGTTCGTCGGAGTCCGTATCGTCTGCATTAACTGAAAAGATCATTTTTGAGTTAACCCATCTCGGCCGTCTGATATTAAATGGAGTCAATCTGGCCTTAGCCTATAATGCAGGGCCCTTTAATATTAGTGTAGATCTTCCGCACAGATCATAAAGCGGATCGTACGGTTCATATGTATTAACTCAAAAGATTCTTTTTTTTGAGTTAATGCAGAGGATACGAATTCCGTTCGTCGAAGGCCCAACACTACTACTAAGAATTAATTATGTAACTGCACGGTTCACGTTTGTAATCAATCTTTAAAGTTAATTCAGTTTAGTTACTTAATTAATTACGATTGTCCCTTGCCGTTGCGCAGTTGCGCTACCCCAAGGGCAAGTCAATATTGGAGCGTCATGACTCCCTCCTCCTCCACCAACACCATGCATGATTCATGCACTACAATCAACCAATCAATATTAAACTAATCGGTCTTTATTGTTTTATTGCTTGTTTATATGTACCTATACGTCAACGCTTAACATATGTACCGAGTCTGTTTCGTTATTGTAGTAGTAATGCGAATATGCTAATACTATTCGTTCCCCAACTAACTATAAGGCAGAATTTTCAATGAATTAGTCAGACCACAATATAATATGATCGAAATATCCTATTCAATTGCGTTGTCCTTCCAGCGCGCAGATAATGCTGTCGCGCGCAAAAGAGAGAATGAAAGAGAGAGCGCAACCTACAGCTCGGAATAAAAATATTCTTTTACTTTCTCTTTCAAACAAAAGGAATAAAAATAGAGAAAAGAATCTAAAAACAAGAGATGAAGATCACAATTGTAATAGACACCTTGCCCATGGATCATTCTCATTCCACAAATCGTTTAGCAGATTTTTTTTCATCATAATAAAAATCTGATGCGCATTTTTTTTTTCAAAATGAACGGCGTACACTTTTCCTTTCAATTGCTTATATATGATTCTATGCTTTTATTTATTTCAATTATTTTTCCAAAAAAAATTATTTCAATTATAACATTAATTTCTTAACTAAAATGAAGGTCCGTCGGCTTTGCATATTACTTCAATTATAACATTAATTTCTTAACAGTAAGAACTATGAAGTACATCTTGCTTAA
The DNA here is from genome assembly GCA_028015225.1 of Carex myosuroides. NCBI lineage: Eukaryota > Viridiplantae > Streptophyta > Magnoliopsida > Poales > Cyperaceae > Carex > Carex myosuroides. Next base: position 5,832,578 of record CM051484.1, on the reverse strand, counting down.
AGTTACCAAACTTATTCTAAGATATATGAACGACTAGGACCCTTGTGAAATCGAGAACCCATGACCTTAATTATCATAATAATGGATGTACCTCAATTGTTGGATGTACATTAATCGATCACCAATAAAAAAAAAACGTATACCTTATCACATGCAATATTATAATTAACCAACCAACCGATCAATCAACATTTAATTATCATATATGCCGGCACCCACATCCCTCAGGCCTCAGGTATATAAAGCAAGCTCCATCCATCACTTGAATCATAACTTAATTACTTCTAATTACAAAGAGATCGAGCAAATTAATTAAAGCCATGGCCAAGAGGATGTCTTGTTTCCACCAGCTGCAGATTGCCACCATTGCAGTGTTGGTTTTTGTTGCGTTTCCTTCGATCGTCATAGCTGATCCCGACATGCTTCAAGATATCTGTGTAGCTGACCTTGCTGCTGGTAAGCGCCATTGATCAAATGCATATATCTGTATAAATGTTAATGAACTTTATTCAACTAATCAATCAATCAATCAAGTGCTTGTAATAATATTAAATATTTACACATGAATATCTAATTGCAGCCACTAGGGTGAATGGTTTCGTATGCAAGAACAACAACAATGTGACAGCCGACGACTTCTTCTCCAAGGGATTGGCAAATGCCGGGAACACGAACAACCTGGTGGGGTCACTTGTGACGCCAGCAAATGTGATGATAATCCCAGGGCTTAACACATTGGGCGTGTCGATGGCCCGCATTGACTACGCAGTGGGGGGCATCAACCCGCCACACACGCATCCCCGCGCCACGGAGATCGTGTTTGTGATGGAGGGTACCCTAGATGTTGGCTTCATCACCACTGCCAACATGCTCATCTCGAAGACCATCAACAAGGGGGAAGTCTTTGTGTTCCCGCGAGGTCTCGTCCATTTCCAGAAGAATGCCGGCCACGTGCCGGCTTCCGTGATTGCAGCCTTCAACAGCCAGCTGCAGGGCACACAGACCATCGCCAACACACTCTTCGCCTCCACTCCTCCAGTTGCTGACGACATCCTTGCCAAGGCCTTCCAAATCGATAACAAAGAGGTCAAGGAGATCAAGGCCAAGCTCGCTCCTAAGACATAAGACTAGTTTAACCACTTGTTCTTTCATATTCATCAAAAGTGTCAGCTAGCTATGTACCAGCTAGCATTTGATTTGTTTGCTTTCATGTGCGGTTTCTTGTGGATGAAAAAAAAAAGGATGTTAATAATGAAAAAAATATGACATATATAATTAACATCTGTATCTTGTTTTACTGTCAAACTAAATAAATATTGTTATATACGTTTGCCCATCATGAGTTTTGTAATGAGAATAAATATGTGTTTTTTATGTATACTCATCTAGAGTTTTGTTATTGAATATTTTCATTGTTGGATATAATTATAAACCATGTACCAGAATCTGAATTGGGATACAAATCAATGATGTTGAAGACTTGATTGAAAATTTTTAATTTCAAGATTTTTATATGAGTACACACCCACTTATGTAAGAATTGTTCTATAGGCCAAATTGTCTGAATCGATAAATTAAAAAAGGGTAAATATAGCTGGGTTGCATGAATATATGGGACCAAATTTCTGCTCAATTTAGTTAAACAAATTTGAATGGTGCATTTGGATAAATTTTATGTGAAAAAGTTCATTTCAATTGATGCGATCAACAGGTACATAGTATTATATATATACATGCACAGTTGATTTTCGTCTATTCACTTTGTTCGCTCCAATTCATAAACCGAGAGAGAAAGAAAGATAAAAAGAAGGGGTTTGACTGTTATTCGATACTAGCATACCCGATATTTTTATTAATACCAAAAAAAAAAAAAACAAATTATCAAATATGTCCTCACCCCAAACTTATTTTTAAATCTACTCCAACCGTCCAGCCACTGGACGGTCCAGATCCAGAGCAGACCGCCCAGCCATTAGGCGGTCCACTATCCATAGCTGACCGCCCAGGGAGCGGGCGGTCCACTTTTTTTTTTTTTTTAAGAGACTATGAACATCAAGATGCTGAATTCTAACACTAAAAATTCGAATTTTGTTTTAAATATTAGTTAGATTACTTCTTTTAAGCATATTTATACTAAAATATGCTAAATTACTTAGAATTATGTTAAATTACGTTGAATTACACTAAATTACTTTAAATTACGGTAAAATACTGTAAATTACATATGAATAGGGATGATATCTTCACTGAAAATGTGAAAAACGACGACGAAACTTCAAACGGTCATAAAACGGCGCTCGAGTGTCCGATTTCAGCAAATGACCACTTTTCGGAAAGCTTGAGAAAATACGCATGCGTCTGTGCTTGCAATGCTGGATTTCAAAATTCAGAATCGCCAAAAAACAAAGGGAAGACCCTCAAAACTTGAGTTGAAGTTTCCGATTAAGATTTTCATTTCTATTATTCAATCCAAATAGTTCAGTAAATTAGTTACAAAATGAACTTGTAGAATACTAATTTTTACTATTTTTGGAATTTTTTTACTATTTTTTATGATTCATGAAAGATGACACAGAATCGGTCTACTTTAGCGTAATTTTGCGTAGTTTAGCATAATTAGCGAAATTATTGTTATTTAGCGTAATTTAAAGTAATTTAGTGTAATTCAACGTAATTTAACATAATTCCAAGTAATTTAGCGTATTTTAGTATAAATATGCTTAAAAGAAGTAATCTAACTAATATTTAAAACAAAATTCGAATTTTTAGCGTTAGAATTCAGCATCTTGATGTTCATAGTCTCTTAAAAAAAAATGTGGACCGCCCGCTCCCTGGGCGGTCAGCTATGGGTAGTGGACCGCCCAGTGGCTGAGCAGTTGGGGTAGATTTAAAAATAAGTTTGGGGTGAGGGTAGATTTGATAATTTGTTTTTTTTGGGGTATTAATAAAAATATCGGCTAGCATACCGACTTGTTAGTCGTTTTCAATTGTTCGTGTGGATACCGGTAGAGACACACTGTTATTGTTGTTGCGTAAATCTGACACGAGAACGGAGAGAAGAAATTAAGTGACTGCTTTTAAGACTAGACAAAGATATATGCTGCGCGTCTAGTAATAAATTTTATCTTAGATTTAATTTGTACACTTGAATTCTGTATTGAGATATGAACAATTCCTTAACGGAATATATTGAATTGTTACACCGAATACCCAACACTTTTGTCTTTATGAAAGAAATAACTTCAATTCTACTATTTCTCAGATATCAATGCAGGTGTGTGCTCATAAAAAAAATTTAAAGAGGAAGGCCTTTGGATAGATCTCCCTAACTAAAGTTTTTCTGCATCATGTGATAATATCAAAGTTGTCTTAACTGAGTAACTCCTCTCCGTTAGATAAAAGAGGAAAGAGTTTTTTTCTTGATCTCTCATCCCGAATCTAATTGATTAAGAAAATCCAATTGACACTCTTTTTTTTGCTGACGACATCCTCACCAAGGCCTTCCAAATCGATAATGACTAGGTCAAGGCTATCAAGGCCAAGCTCACTTAATGAGATACAAATGGACCACTCCATTCACATCTACACTTGAGACACTCACACTCCAGGAGAACGGAATATTATTCCTTTGTTATTCTGTTTTACAGCTCATTCAATACAACAACTTGTATTTTAATTTTTAGTTCAAATAATGCAATTGCAATGTATCTGGTACTGAGCTTATATAAGAGGCGTTGTAATCATCTCTTCATGTCAATACAAAAATACATAATGAAAACCTAAATAGCATTTGATTTTATGGTATCAGAGCAAGATGGCCGACGCCCCAGAAAACACCTCCGCTCAGGCTCCTCCTCCGCCGCCTCTCTTACCTCCTCCTTCATCAGATCTGATAATGTCACTTAATTTTTCCATTGCCACAAAACTAAATGCAAATAATTACCTCACATGGAAATCCCAAATACAACCCATTATCCATGGCTTTAACCTAACCCGTTTTCTTGATGGACCAGCGCTGGAGAAGACCATCCTTACTGAGACCGGCCAGATTCAAATCAACCCGGCTTTTTTCACCCTTGGGATCTCCAAAATCAGCTTCTGCTGGGTTGGATCTGTTCCTCCCTGACGGAAGGTATTCAAGGCCAAGTGGCGAACTGCCCCACTGCCAGCAAGATGTGGTCTACTCTTCGACAGATTTATTCTGCTACTTCTCGGGCCCGACTCACTGACTTGCGTCGCCAGCTTCAGACCACCTCCAAGGGAGCCTTCTCTTGCACAGACTACCTTCAAACCATGAGCCACATTGCTGATGAACTTGCGTTTTGTGGTTCTCCTCTGTCCGAAGAAGATTTAGTCATGGCAGTCTTTCACGGGTTAGGACCTGAGCTTTAACCTAACCCGTTTTCTTGATGGACCAGCGCTGGAGAAGACCATCCTTACTGAGACCGGCCAAATTCAAATCAACCCGGCTTTTTTCACCCTTGGGATCTCCAAAATCAGCTTCTGCTGGGTTGGATCTGTTCCTCCCTGACGGAAGGTATTCAAGGCCAAGTGGCGAACTGCCCCACTGCCAGCAAGATGTGGTCTACTCTTCGACAGATTTATTCTGCTACTTCTCGGGCCCGACTCACTGACTTGCGTCGCCAGCTTCAGACCACCTCCAAGGGAGCCTTCTCTTGCACAGACTACCTTCAAACCATGAGCCACATTGCTGATGAACTTGCGTTTTGTGGTTCTCCTCTGTCCGAAGAAGATTTAGTCATGGCAGTCTTTCACGGGTTAGGACCTGAGTTTTATTCTTTTGTCATCTCGGTCACCACAGCAAGTCACCACTCTCAATTCACTTTTCCCAATTTCCACCCGTATCTTCTGAGCCATGAATCTCAGCTCCAAGGTCAGCTTTCTAATAATGGTCTTCTTGCTTCCCAACCCAATCCTACTGCTTTTGTTGTTGTAAGCGCAGAAAGTTGCACAAGAGGGAAGGTGTGTGAATATGTGTAAAATGTTTCAGGGTTCAATGCTCTCTGTTTTTAAGACATGGAAAAAACATCAAACTTGAAACATTTATTTTTTCCTGCTATTCCTTCTGGTTCACCCTCGATAGGCCTACTATTCATGATCAGTCTATCGAGAGAGTTTAATGATTGTGGGGACGTTTAACTCCCGACGGGCACAAGCCCCCGCCGTTAATTACATCAGCAGACCCTTCCAAGTCTAACTGAATACCTCGTTCATTCCAGGATTTGTGCCTACTTTTTGTAAACTGAATAATAGGGCTAAAAAAATGGCTCATGTATTGACTTGTGGATTTGGTTTGTTTGGTTCTCTCTATTTGAATACATGTGTGATTGATATGATTTCATGTTAAAATGATGTTTATTATATCTTGAGAAATCATTTGATGTTTGAGAAATATATATGCGTACTTTATTTATATTTTGTTCATGACATGTTTTATTTATATTTTGTTAATGGATAAAATCATTTAAGTTCGAAGAAAGGGGTATTTTGGTCATTTCAGAATTTGGTTGATGCTTGACGTATTTAATTTTGGTTTAGAAGTATAAAGGATTTGATTTAGGTTCATTTGGAGGTGGTTTGAATCAACTTGGACTTGAAATGAAGAAGTTATAGCCAGAAATGATTTATTTGTGAAGTTTTATATTTTCTGAGGGCTTATTTGTAAAGCTGGAGGGACTGGATTTTATAATTTGAGCTTTTGGTAGGGTTTAGAGAGCAATTTGGGCCTCTAGGGACTTGTTTAAAAAGGTTTTAAGGTTTTAGGGGCTTATTTGTAAAGGAATTTTAATTATTTCTGGTTTGGGCTTTGAGATTTGGGCTTTGGGCTCCGAGATCGGTGATCAAGCTTTGAGATTTGTTCAACAGGATCTCGGCTTCTTTGGATTTATTGACATGCGGGCCCCATATGGCAGTGAACCATTTAATTATTTTGGCTTTGGGCCTTTGGATCTCTTTTCGTCTCGAGATTCGAATTTTCATTTGAACTTTCATTTTGGCGCCGGGATCAAGCGATTCACGCTGCTTCAAGGTTCGTGCAAGTTGGATACGAACTAGGGTTTCATCTCTGATCTTAGGGATTTGAGCTCCGGCGATATTCCGGTCACGGTTGAGGTGGACAAAGGCACGGTTGTGATCGTCTCTGTTCCCTGAGTCTATTCTACCTATTGTCAGCGATCATCGGTCACCTGGGTGGTGTTTCTCGGCTGAGGATTGAGTGTGGGCTACGGTTGAAGACCTCGTCCCAATTTCATCAATTTTCTAGCTGTTTTCTTCAATTAATTGATCACTTGGCATCATTTTAACATGTAGAAACTGTGTACAACTTCAATTTCATCTTTTACAAAGATTGAGCACACTTTGAATTTGAACCTTTTGGTTTGATACCGGTTCAGTACCGATTTGGGTGATGAACCCATTTAAGTCATGATTGGGGTGTAGGAGATGTTGATTCAGACCTTTTGAACTTTTTGAAGTAGTCCAAATCTATTCCTTGACATAGATTTCAGATTTGGGGTAGTAGTGAACAAGGGTTTCATGAAATTTTCACCTTTTCAAAACTGAATTAATTCAGATTTCTGTTTTTATTAAAGAGGAATGTGATTTCTTGTCATTACCTCATGAAGGTGTATTTGTCCCATGTCCAGAATGAATTTCATGATTTTTATAGTTTCGCTTCTATTTTTAAAACATTTATTCATGTAGAGGGGCAGTGAAGGTCATTTGGTCATTTTAAATGCTGATTTTTTCATTTTAGAAAGCTGAACTTCATAAATTCATAAGAAATTGAAATAAAGTCCAAATAATGTGAAGTTTGTGCCTATTTTATGTGTTGTGAAGTTATTTACATACTGGTGCAGTCCATTTTGCATTATAGCCCCTGTAATGGTCTATATTGATCATTTTACCAGAAATGGTCATTTCAGTCTAGTACCAGTTTTGTTTGCTGACAATCATTTTTGTAAAATTTGTATACGATAGAATACAACTCCGATTTGAGTGTTCTTGGTACCAAAATCTTCAGGAAAGCATAATCAATATCCACAAAAAGTTTCAAGAATTTAGAAGGCCTAAATCTATTTTTAATTTGTGACTTTGTAGAAGGCATATTCTGGGACAGCAGGCTCATTTACCAGTTTTTGTATTTTTAGAAAGCTAACTTTGAAAATAGCTAATAAATCGTATAAAAATGCTATAAATGTAACTAAATTGTGTGTTTCGAAGTCCTCTATCTGATTGTGCAGTTCATTTTTCATTTTGATCATCGTACCAGTCTATACTGACTGTTTTACCAGAACATGTCGATTTTTGCTGTTTTGAAGGCTTGACATTATTTAAGTGTTCTTTTTCTTGATTAAAAGGGGCAAATCATTGAGGCATCATTGGATTAACATGACAAATGGCAAGGTTCAATATAATTGATGCCTATTTGCAGTTTAGTCATTTTCCTCTCACTATTTGCGCGTATGTCCTTTAATCTTTAAATTTTCATGTAAGTCCATACATGAACATTGATCAATTAACATCAATATTTGCAAAATAGGCCCATTGAAGGAATCTGATAGGGAAGCCAGCTGGCTCAACCTTGTCAGCTCTTGTATGTGTATTTTATTTATTTCACTTTTATTTCTCTTTAATCCCTTCAATAAAATAACTAAAATAGATCAATATAGAAGGAAACTAGCTAGCTCAACTTCTATATTTTTACTATTCAATTATTTTAGAAGGAACTAAAGAGGTCACTTAGAAGAAAATCAAAAAAGGGAAAAAACATGTTTTTATAGATTTTTCTTAGAAATAAAATATTTTTATTTAGAATGTAGCAGCAGCAAACAAAACAATAAAAAGAAGAAAACGTGTGTACGTAGTTCTTTTTAGAGAATCATAGAGGAATATAGCATCAACTGCTCAAGTTGTTCTTAATATCTCATCTCTGTCCTCTCATCTCAATTATTTATAAAACAGCCCTTTCCTTGCATTAATTGCAAAAAGAGTCAAAATTGCCATGCTTTGTATTTTAGATTAGCAACCTAGCTTCATAGCAATAACGAATACTAGAAATAGTGCTTATGTATCAGGTGCACTGTCAAGTACACAAAAAAAACAGTAAGAAAACGAATCAAGTAAAAAGAGCAAAGAGGAAAAAAAAGAACAATAAAGAGAAGAAGCAAGTATGACATTCAAATAGAAAGAAAACCTTTATTTATCAATCCATAGCAGATAACATATACAAATCGAGGCCTATCGTGCCTATCATTTGAGATAACATAGCTGCTATTACATGAAAGTCTACCTATTAAAGAAGAAAAATCTTGCTAATGGAGGAGAAGGTTGCTATCTAGCAGTGTTTTGGCTATGTAGCCGTATGGTACGTGTAGCTATTAAGCTGTTTTTTGGATATTATATCAAAGGGATATTGTGTTGGCTGTCTTTTTAAGCGACCAAGGTGTGTCTTTCTTCTCAGCTGCAAGGGGCTTTAAATAGCCATGAATTAGGGCAACAACAGGTGTGGATTGATGTGCTAGCATCATCTGAGGTGCTCATTGGCATTTCATCGAACGGTTGTAGTTCATCTTGAGGAGAAGGCATATAGCATCTTTTGGCAGGCCAGTTGTTAATTTGGAGGATCCTTCTATGATTTGGTTGTTTCTTGGTGTCCAGTTAGAAGTCGCCAGGTGGTCCAGGACGCTGGGGTGGCCGTTATCTTTGTGTTACATTGCATCGCCGGTTTTTCGTTTGGGCTTAAACGATGCCTTTTGTTGTTTCCTAATTTTGGATGCAGCGACTTCAGTGCTGATTGGTTAAAGGGAGCGGACCCCACTTGTTAGTTTGGACGACAATAAGGGTCTCTAATAATCTTTAATTTACATTAGTTCGGCTCAGGCCCGATTTGTTCCCTTTATTTCAATGAGAGCAGCTTGGGTCCGATACCCATCGGACCCAAAGTCGATTCGATGGGCTCCATGACCGTCCGATCTGCATTAAGATTCATGCGCACAAATATTAAAGCGTACTCGAAAGTTCTGGCATGAATCTTAATGCAGATCGGACGGTCATGGAGCCCATTGAACCCACTTTGGATTCGATGGGCATCGGACCCAAGCTACTCTCTATTTCAATAGCCTAGGTTAATTCTTTTATTTATAGTTTCTTTCACTTCAATTTAAATTCGGAAGCAGCCCAATTCCCTTGGTTCGGCCTTTAATCATTTTTTTTATATAGCTAAATTCTAATTGAACTCAAAATTTGATTCGGCCATAATTAAACATTGTTTTTTGCCATTTCAATTGAACTCAAAATTGTGAACTTCAAATCATTTTATTTTTTTATTTGTTTATTTATTTTTGTTGTATATATTTTTATTATATATTTTTTTTAATTCCGACTTTTTAGGGTCAAACAGTTGCAAAAACCAATAACCTTTATCAAAACTGTCATCTTAATCAGTACCAATACCGACCCCTAATGAGTACCAGCCCCGACCCACTAACCTGCCAGGTTTCAACCCGCCAACCCGTTACCCGAATCCCCAATACCAGCCTCCACCGAGACCCACTTATCCCACCTATGACAAGCCCCAATTCACATCCAATTCTTGACCTAGATCTCTCTTCAATGGCCCAAGACCGACATATCAAACAAATCCAAAACCTCAATGCCAAATTTGTGCCAAATTTATACCAAATTCGGTCATGTAGACAAAGAATGTTATTTTGGATACGAGGCTGACCCGTCATACCAAGGCCGACGACCCTCCACCTACCGTGCATATGTTACCAACCCTTCTTCTTCCTACAATCCCCCAACCAAATGGGTGCTCGATTCGGGCGCTACCAACCATGTTACCCATAACCTCAACAATCTTTCATCCTTCTTCGCTTATGATGGTCAAGACACTCTCCAAATTGACAATTGTATGGGATTGTCAATCCTTCACATTGGTTCTTCTCAACTTGATTTTTCTTTTCATTCTATTTCTCTAACCAATATACTACATGTTTCAAATTTTACAAAGAACCTCATTAGCCTCTCATAACTTTTACAAGATAACCCTCAACTAATCCTTGAATTTTCTTCTTTCTCTTGCTTTTTGAAGGACCACCTCAACAAGACTACTATTCTTCAAGTTCCAAGCACTAATGACCTCTTCTCATTATCACATCCTTGCTCCACTCCACCTCAAGCTCTCCTTGGTGTATGTGCTTCGGTCGATACTTGGCATGCTCTCCTTAGACATCATTCTTCTTCCACTACTTTACATTTACTACTAACTTCTCATTTACCTTGTAATTCTCCTAAGTTGAGTACTTGCCATGATTGTTTTTTGGCAAAGTCTCACAAATTACATTTTCCTACTTCTCTCTCTTCTACTCATTCACCCTTAGAACTTGTTCACTCGGATGTTTGGGGTCCTTCTCATATTACTTTGTTTAATGGATTTTGATTATGTGATTTTTGTAGATGATTTTTCTCGATTTACATGGAGTGGGGTTTTTGTGATTTTTTATTTTTGATTTTATGTGATTTTGGTAGATGATTTAGATGATGATTTTTCTCTTATTATGTGTTTCAAAAGCGAAGTACCTCACCTCTTCTCTTTTTTCAAAGCTCAAGTCGAAAATTTTCTTTCAACCACCATTAAAACCTTACGCACCGATAGCGGAACCAAATATCTTCCAATTCAAAAACAATTCCCTCAAATTGTACATCAAAATTCTTGCCCATACACACCCTAACAAAATGAACTCGCCGAAAGAAAGCATTGACATATCACTGAATTGACCTTGGTTGTTATGTCATATGCTTCTCTATCTCCTCTTTATTGGGATGATATTTGTTCAAACGTGGTTTATCTCATCAATCGCCTACCTTCTCCTTCACATTCGACCAAAATACCTTACACCAAACTCTTCCAACAACAACCCAGTTCTCATTTTTACGTATTCTTCTATGTTGCACGAATACTTCAGTATAGGCCACGTATCCGTATCGGACACGTATCGAATATCGATACTCGTACGATACAACTTCGATACGTATTCGATACGCCAGTTGGCGTATCGGAGTACGTGGCGTATCATAATTAGGTAGATACGGTCAAGATACGCATTGAATATTTAGGGATACAACTGTTTCAAATGAGATACGGGCAGGATACGGGGATTTAGGTTTCTCACTTTCTCTCCACTCCGCTTCGAACTAAAAGAAAGAAAACCTCTCTGACAGCTCTCTGCTCGCCTCTCCGCTCCGAACCACTCCACTCCGCTCCGCTCTCTCCGGCCGAAGTACCTTTTACCTTCTTGCCTTGGTGTTGCCTCAGCTCCTCTCTAATTCGGGTAATCATTCAAGTACCATTTTGATTAATTAGTGATTAGTGTACTTGATGAACGAAAAGATGGGATGAATGATGATTATTGAATGTATGGATATGATGGGATGATTTGTTGATATATAATCCTACAAGGCCTTTCATTCTTTGCTCCTTTTCCACTCAAATCAGTTTTTTTTAAGAGCTGCTTTGTTGGATGTAATTGCTTTCATCAGCTAGTAGGATCTGATACAAAATAGCTCCTTGGTTCTTGAATATGCTAACTGTTTGGAGGCCTTGCAAGAGGGTACCTCTCTTGCTGTTTCTGAACCCCAAATATGAATTTGATTTAAGTGAGAAAAAGAAAAGAAGAGAGATTAATAAACATGATGGAACAAAGGCGAATCTGAGCCTCATTCCCTTTCTGCCTTGGTCACTGAATTTTTTCTTAAAGATATCTATTTTTGACTCTTGATAATTAATTAGTGATTACCTTTTGCCTTTTTCTCTTGGTGTTTCTGTTACTGGGATCAGTACCAGTACCTTGTTAAATTGAAACAAGTACCTTTTGAATAAATTGAAGGCTTACATTAGAAACTTTTGAATAAATGGTTGTACTGAAATAGGTAACATCTTATATTGAAATAGGTAACAACAAGCAGTCTGCTTCGATGTCTTCAACTCCGGATAGCATGGGTAGTACTGCCTCAACCAATGTTTCGACATCCACACCATTGTGGGAATATGTGGTGATGACAGATAAATCAGGAGGTGGAGGTAATAAGTCTTTCATTTGCAATTTCTGCAAGATAACATTCAATAAGAGTTATTTTCAAGTGAAGGCACATTTACTCAAAATACCCAGGCATGGTATTAGAGCATGTGCAAATGTGACAAAGGAGGAGGTTGCTAGGCTAAGCAAATTGCAAGAAGATGCAAATATGAGAGTAAAGGGGAAGGTGCCCAAACAAGTCCCACTACCTAGTGGCGGACATGACTCTTTGTGTCCCACTACCTCGGTTTCCATAGGAGTGAGAGAAGGAAAGAGGCAAAGAATGCCAACAGCTATTGATAAGGTATTTACAAGTTTTTTTTTTTACAAACAATTTGGATGACATTTGTTTTTGTTTATATTCATAATAAATATTCGTTTATTTTAGGCATAAGATGTGGCTAAAAGAAATGAAATTAAGAAGGAGATTGCTAGGACATTTTACACAGGATGTCTTCTTTTAATTTTACGAGAAACCCCCATTTCATCAAATCTTATGTAGAGTTGTCAAATAGTGGAATCAAAGGATTTAAGCCTCATTCTTACAACGAGCTTAGAACTACCCTTCTAGATAGAGAGAGGATTCATCTTGATCATTTACTCGAGCCAATCAAGGGCACTTGGACACAAAAATACGTATCTATTGTAACTGATGGATGGACCAATGTACAAAGAAGACATTTAATCAACTTTGTAGCAATAACCGATGGTGGGCCGATGTTCCTAAAGACTATTAATTGCCAAGGTGAGGTAAAAGATAAGTATTTCATTTTTGGCATGATGAAAGAAGTGATTTAGGAGGTTGGGCCTCAAAAAGTGGTACAAGTGATCACAGATAATGCCCCGGTTTGCAAGGCAGCATGGATACTAATTGAAACCCAATTTCCTAATATCTTTTGGATACCTTGTGTTGTTCACACACTTAACATTGCTTTAAGAAATATATGTGCCGCAAGAAATACCCAAGCCAATCAAATTGTCTATGACGAATGTAGTTGAATTAGTTGTGTTGCCTCAGATGTGTCTGCCATCAAAAATTTTATTAACAACCACTCAATGCGGTTGCATATGTATCTTGGGTGTTGTGATCTCAAGTTACTTTCGGCGATCGAGACTCGCTTCGTCTCGGTAATTGTTGTGTTGAAAAGGTTTTTCTAAGTTCAGAGAATGCTAAAAGAAATGGTTATAAAAGATTGTTGGAGTGAATATCAAGATGATAATGTTGATAGAGCAAATTTTGTGAGGAAAAAAATTCTAGATGAAATAGGATTTTGGAAGAAAATTGAGTACATTCTTGAGTTTACTGAGCTGATTTATGAGATGTTGAAATTGCGGATACCGACAAACCTTGTTTGCATTTGGTGTATGAGATGTGGGATTCCATGATTGATAGAGTAAAAGCCACCATTTATCGTCATGAGGGAAAGAGAGATGATGAAGAATCAACATTTTACAAAGTGGTGAGCATAATTTTGCACGAAAGATGGGCAAAAAGCAATACTCCTCTTCATTGCTTGGCTTACTCGATAAACCCAAGGTATTGATACACTTATATTTTCATTTGAAGTATTTTTTTTTTGAAAAAAAACATATTCAAACATAATCAAATGTGATAAGTTTATAGCAGCAGCAGCTGCTGTACAAAAACATATTTTTAACAAAAAGATATTCAAAAACATATTCTCCACAATGCATATTTGATGAGTTTATGGCAGCAGCTGTTGCACAAAAATATTAATTAACAAAAAATTCTCAATATTTGATGACTAATGCATATTTTTTACTTAAATATTTTTGTAATAGGTACTATTCTCCACAATGGCTTAATACTCAACCAAATCGTGTCTCCTCATCTAGATGGAGAGATATCAAACATGAGAAATCAATGTTTTAGAAAACTCTTTCCAGATGCTAATGAAAGAAGACTCGTGATTGATGAATTTGCAAGATTCTCCATTTATGGTGGCGGATTTGATCTACATTATTCTATTGCAGATAGGGGAGAAATACCACCACTTAATTGGTGGGTGATTTATGGTGGGGCGGCTCCTAATCTCCAATGTTTAGCTTTGAAGTTGCTAAATCAACCATCATCATCTTCATGTTGCGAGAGAAATTGAAAAACTTATTCTCTTATCCATGACGCTAAGAGAAATAAAATGACACCCAAGCGTGCCGATGATTTAGTTTTTGTGCATTCTAATTTGAGACTTCTTTCTAGAAGATCCCCCGCATATTCTACGGGAGAGAGTAGGTTTTGGGATGTGGCGGGTGATGAACATGCGCCATTTGATGGTGCCGACCAACTTGCCATTGCAAGTCTTTCACTTGACGAGCCGGAGTTTGAGAGTATAGTGTTTGGAGATGATGTGTAATATTTGAGACGAAGTATCAATTTGGTGATGTGCGTATTATAGGTGATGTGCGTATTATGGATCTAATTTTATGTATGTTATGAATGTTATGTAGTTTTAGATGAATTATAAATTTGGGTGAAATGAGTAGTGTATACATATACCATGGCAGAATTATCAATTTTTTTGTTATTTGTAAATTACAAGTAAAAAATTTGATATATATACAAGTGTTGAATTAATAATATAAGTGTAACTTTTTTACTTATTGTAATACAAGTATTGAATTAATAATATAATTAAAATAATAAAAATAATATATATAATAGCCGTATTGTATCCGTCATTTTTGAAAATTGCCGTATCGCCGTATCCATATCGTATCCGATACGATACCCGTACCCGTATCCATGCAACATAGGTATTCTTGGATGTAAATGTTTTTCTCATACTCGGTCATATAACTCCTATAAACTTAAAAATTGTGCCCTACCTTACATTGTTTGGCTATGCCACCAACCAAAAGGGGTATCGGTGCTTACATTTTCCCTCAAACTGCGTTTACATTTCAAGACATGTTCAGTTTGATGAGAATTGCTTCCCTTTTAAAATTGACCCTCCAATTGCTCAAGCCTCTGCCTCAGCCGAAACCACCTTACCACTTTTCTTACCTGCTGCCACAGGCCCGCCCCATCCTATATTTTTTCATTCCACAACCCAGAATCCCTCCATGGCCCAAAACACCTTTCACCACAACAACCCGAATTCTTCATCTCCTCTTACTACAAATATTTCACCTGCTGGTCCACATCACCTTCCCAACACCATCTTCCCAGCCCATATCCACCTCACCTCTGACTCCTGTACCCTTGTACAACCCGACAACACTCCTTTTAGCAGCACTCATCCCTTGTGCGCTGATCCCATCCGGCCTACCATTGCCACTACATCCGCACACCCGATGATTATGCATACTCGAGACAACACATGAAGAACCCGCAACTTTTTCAACTATGTGGCTCTCTCTACTAACTTTGAAACCGAACCCTCCACCTTCAATCAAGCTAACACCAATCTCAAATGACGCAATGCAATGAAAATTGAGATGAATGCTCTCGCTCTTAACAACACTTGGACGTTGGTTCCCTCTCAACTAAATTAACAAGTAATCAGATGCAAATGGGTATATAAGATCAAGCGACGAGCCGATGGGTCTATTAAGCGATACAAGGCACGTTTGGTCGCCAAAGGCTACAATTAAATTGAAAGTATTGATTATTTTGATACTTTTAGCCCCGTTGTTCAACCTACTACCATTATGCTTATCATCTCTATTGTGGTTTCATCTCATTAGCTAATTAGACAACTTGATGTTCACAATGCCTTCCTCAATGGTGACCTAACCGAACAAGTGCTTATGAGTCAACCATCTAGTTTTGTTGTCCGAACCAAATCATGTTTGCCTTCTCTTTAAGGCCATCTATGGCCATAAACAATCATCTCATGCTTGGTTTACCAAATTAAGTTCAGTTTTGGTCCTTCATCTCACATTATTGTGATCATACTACCATGGTTTTGATTTATGTTGATGACATCTTGATCACCGGAAACAACCCAACTCATGTACAATGCATTAACCACCTCCAACTAGCTTTCTCTCTCAAAGATCTTGGACTACTTAGTTATTTTTTGGGCATTGAAGTCACATCTACACCCTACGGCTTACACATTTCTCAAACAAAATACCTCAATGAACTTCTCAATGTTGGTCCCTAAGACACCTAGAGGGGGGTGAATATGGGCCTTTGAAAATTTAAAACTAATTAATTATAACTATCGTGCGTACATTATTCTTGATAAAAACTCAAATAATGTTAAACTAAGTGTGCGTAAAGTAAATAAAAGAGTTAAGAGACACTTGACACGAGAGTTGTTTACGGAATTCGGCACTAATGCCTACATCTCCGGGGCTTTGCGATTTTCGAGATGACGTGTCTTTCTTTACCTAATGAGAAAGAAGTACAAGGTGGAACCGGTGAGCCCTTACAAATCTTGGAAAGTCACACGGCTCGAGGACGGAAATGTCTCACGAGTACTAAATGCTCAAGTGTATGAATCAAACAAGATGATCACTCAATGATCACTCTACTTCTTACAAGATATTGATTATGGTTGAGTATGTTTGAGATTGGAGTATGAATATTGAAGTTGTGTGCACAAGCAACAATGACTTTTTTTAGGTCTGAAAAGAATTCGGAATATTACAATTGAGGGCGGCTAGAGTGATAATCCAAACCTATATTTTGTTTCTATTTATAGGGAACTGTACAAAATTAAGTATTTGGTCTAACCGTTGCAACAGTTGATTAACCGTTACAACGGTTGCCACCAAACTATAAGTTTGGCTGCCTGCGAAACCCTAACGGTTATTAACCGTTGTGACAATGGTTATTAACCATTGTGACAGTTGTCACAACGGTTCTCTCGAGATTCTTGCTAATCGTTGTAACGGTTGTCATAATAGAATAAATCGATTTCGCTATGTTTGAATTATTTCGTTGCAACGGTTAAGGTAAAATGCTTCATTCTCAAGCATACTTTACCAATTTTATAGATTTCTAAACATAATCTCGAGATGATGCTTCTAGCTTCCAATGCTTGGTTTTTTATGACTTTGTTTGACCCTAAAAAGTCAGGATTTATAAAAAATAATAAATATATAAATAAAATAATGAAGAAATGGGGGATGCCATTTAAGGGATAAATGGAGAGAATTGAGCATACTCAAATTATGAGATTCGGAAAAATATGCTCACGGCTTTGATTGAATAAAATAATCGGTTTACAATCCGAATGAATTAATATGCCTAAAAGTGAATATACTAAGTGGGGCGAAGAAATGAGATTCATTTGGGCTGGATTACAAAAATAATGAAATTAAATAGGCACCGAATGCCCAGCCCCACAAATCAGCGGGTTGAAACAAATTTCACTGGATAGCCAAATTGGGTAAACATGGTTCATCAACCCATAACATATACACCTAGCCTGTCAATGATGCGGTTTATGGTAGACCGAGCTCATTCAAACACTAGGAGCTTAAGTTAAAATTGCGCTGAGCGCTTCTGATCCCTTCGATTTGGGTGCACCAGGTGTTAATACACCGCCAACAGAGCCCTTTGCGGTCTATTGAACACCGGACGTAGCCAACTATCACCGAAAAATTAATAGAAGCACTGTGCTTCGGGTCAGTGAGGCTGATAAGTGGGACCATTACCATACATGTCAGTCCCCTCTTCTCCTACTTGCTTCCCGGTTCCATCCTATGTCAATACGGCATGCTCAACCGCCTAAATGGAAAATTAGACCCGGGCACATATTAAAGGAGTAAGAACTATCCTCTTTGTCAATCCCTTGTGCTTGGAAGCGCTATAACTGAATAGGGAGCATTTTGAGCTCGGCGTACCGCCGGTATAGCACACCCTCTATTCTACAGCTGTTAATTGGCTTCCTGGTCCCCAAGACACGTGTTATGCTGCCTTTGGATAGTGACAAAATAGAAGAATCTGCTCCAGAGGTGCAGGGGAACAAAAATTGAGTGTTACCATGCATAGCCGGTTAATCAAAGGCTAATATGTGGTACACCAAATTGAAAATCAATCTAAAGGCTGAAAATCATCCAACCAAGGATCAATGACATGCCACATCCTTATTGGACATCCATTACCAGATATGCATAAATGTGTGAAGCCAAGTGATCCAGACCCTTGATCAAGCACCTGGTGTGCATAAAAAAAGACACATCAGCAAAACCCTAAACCCTAGACCCTTGCTGCCTTATATAAGGCACCCCAAATGCAGATGAATGATAGACTTCTTCTTCTCCAGAGAACCCTGTGAAAGAAACAATCTAGAAAACCCCATTTTCATACAAAAGTTAGGTTAAAAGCTCAAAGTTTGAAGCTTTCTTAAGCAAGTTTAATAGGTAATCAGTACCTATATGATGTAAGGCTCTTGATGAGCAATGATATGTATATATTTCAGTTTTAATTGGAGTAAAGAAATTTCTTTTTGGTGAATCTCTTCTCTTTTCTTTATTTTCTTGAGCATTGATCTTTTATTCTCTTTTTCATTCTAAACTTTCAAAAATGATAAATGTGAAGGCTATATGGTTTCTAGTTCATCATAGGATGAACAAAATGAAATATGTAGCTTGAGGATCAAATAAAAAGATTTTTACTTCCTTTTTTTTGCATCTTTTATGAAATAATGGTAAAACGAAAAAATATTAAATATGATTTCTTCCTCCTTTTCTTGCATCTTTCATAGAATAATAATAAAATATTAAAAATATGATTTTTCTCTTGCCTTTTTGCTTTACTTCCAAAAAAATATATATACATAAATATTAATATATATACACATGCTAATATTTTATCATCTCTTTTGCTTGGAGCTTATGAAATAAAAATGATAGAGTTTTAATCTTTGATACTTCTTTCTTTTTCTAATTCTTTTAACTTCTTCTAAAAATAATTAAGTAGTAGAAGTATGAGGGTTGAGCCATGAGGTCTCCCTTCATATGGAAACTATATTAATTATTTTGTGAGGAGGTTAAAAGAATAATAAAGTGACAATAGAAAAAAATTAATTAAACACAAGATGTAGTAGGGTTGAGCCATGAGGTCTCCCCTATTATTCTCTCAACCTAAATGATCAAAGGGCCTATTTGCACAAAGGGATTGATTTAGTCAATAATTAGTGCATTTATACGCATGAATATTGGCAAAATTAAAAACTATGTGCAAATAGTGAGGAATTGAGGTCTAAAGTATAAAAAGACATTAGCATTTGCTATGATATGTCACTTATGCTTTAAACCTATGATATTTCAATGATTTGCCCATTTTGGACCCATTTGTGTATGAAAGAATATTTGATTTTCTTAAGCAAATATGCTAAAAGAAGTTAAATGTCTCAAATATATGAATGGTGAGAGATGGAAGGTTTAAAATGCAAATAAATAACAAGTTATGCTTGTTCATGATTTTTGCATATTTAAATTTAAGGAAATCTCAATGACATGTCCCTCCAAACATCAAAAACATGATTTTAAACAAAATCAGGGGCTTCCCTGCATAAAACCACATTTTGGCTGATTTTTGACATCTAAAGAAATATTATTTTGGAATTTTGGATTTCTTTCCTTTTTCCTTTTGTTTATTGGTACCAAAGACATAGCAAAAAGGCTATGAAAGTTCATTAAAATAGTGTTTAATTCATGGAATCAGTTGTAAATACGTTAAACCAGTCCCTAATGCCCTCTGGAACAGTGGACCAACATCAAATCACAAAGCATGCATCAATGACACAAGAAAAAGCACTCAAAAGTGCTAAAATGACCTTCTTTGGTAAACAGAACCTTCCGGACTGATACAGTGACCAAACTAAAAAATGGACTTCACCATCAGATAGAGGACATTAAAACACACAAAATTGACACAAATTTTATATTTTTCTGATCTTATTTCGATTTTATATGAATTTCCAAAGTTCAGGTTCAAAAACAGAAAATTCAGCATTTAAATAAAAAAAGGACTGCTGCTGGTAAATGGGCAGTATCGAATGACTAAAAAAATCAAATCAAAAAAACAAACATCATGATCAGATAGAGAATTTAAAAATACACAAAATGGGCACAAATTTCATATTTTTCTGACTTTATTTCAATTAGATATGAATTTTTAAAGATTCAGATGTTAAATACAAGTGGAAATCAAACAAAACATATCTCATCTGCACGGATCTTAAAGCAACTGGAGACCTTTAATTCTGGCGCCAGAATGGAGTTTGAATGGAAACACGGATCTCAAAGTCTAAAATATAAATCAAACAACCAGCACAAGTCCTGAAGCCCAGCCCATATCTTAAAGCCCAATACACCAATCTAAAGACCCAAAAATCCGCATCTCAAAGTCCAGATAATAAATAAAATCATAAATCAATACCCTCTTCATAAAAGGCCCCTCTGATTTTTAAATATTTGTAGCGAAGGCCCCTCCAAATTTACAAATAGGTCCTTGACAGCACAAAACTCTCTCAAATAGGCCCTTAAAGGCCCAATTTTCACATAAAACCTTGTCTAAGACCCAAATCACAAATCCACACCTTTCCAGCTTTGTAAATAGGCCCCTGGAAGAACATAAATGTTTACAAATAAGCCCTTTTTGGCCATAACTTCTTCATTTCAAGTCTAAATTGACTCAAACCACCTCCAAATGAACCCAAATCAAATTCTCTATATTTCTAAATCAAAATTGAATATGCCCGAGCATCAGACAAATCCTGAAATGACCAAAATACCCTTTCTTCAAAATTAAATGATCTTTTAATGGAATGCAAATAATTAATAAAAATATAAACAAATATGTTATAAATCAAATATAAATAAATAGTGTACATACACTTCTCAAATATCCAAGTTCCTATTTTAAAAATGAGATAAATATTATTTTTATCACACACATGTATCCAAATGCGTAGAAAACCAAATCAATACCAGAATCTATACATGAGCCCCCTTTTAGCCCCTTTATTCAATTCACTTAAATAGGCACAAATCCCGGAATGGACGAGGTGTTCAGTATGGCTTGGAAGGGTCATCTGATGTAATTAACAGCGGGGGCTTGCGCCCGCTGGGAGTTAAACGTCCCCACAACCAATAAACTCTCTCGATAGGCTGATTATGAACAATAGGTCTGTCGAGGGTGAACCGAAGGAATTGCAGAAAGAAAAATAGATGTTTCAAGTTCGATGTTCTCCCCCATGTCTTGAAAATCGAGAGCATTGAACCCTGAGACATTTTTAACACATGCACACACCTTCCAAGCCGCTGTGCAACTTTCTGCGCCCTACAGACTTATCTTTGATTAATTATTGCAATTCATCATGTATTATTGATGTGTACTTTAGCAATTCATATCGTCATGAACTTGCACAATATCTCAAGACACGAAACTGTAAAATTCAATGAATATATGTTTTGTAGATCTAGTCAAACAGACAAGTTGATTATGACACAATCCAACACTCAACCGTACCAACATGCGAACCGCCAAACCAAGCCCTACTCCTATGGTCACCGCAACCTCTCTTTCTAGTGTTGATAGCCCTCTTTTCGACAACCCTCAACTTTATCAAGCATTGTTGGTGCTCTCCAATAGGCTACAATAACTCGACCCAATCTCTCAATTCATGCATGCTCCAACATCCAACCATTGGTCTGCGGTCAAGCGTATCTTATGCTATATTCGTGGCTCTCCACATATGGTCTCTTCATTAATTCTTCCTCATCGCACTCTTCATGCTTACATCGATATCGATTGGGCCGGCTCTCTTGATGACCGCTGCTCCACCTCGGCCTTTTGCATATACCTAGGCCGAAACCTCATCTCATGGAGTGCCAAGAAACAACCAACAGTTTCTCGTTCTAGCACCGAGGCCGAGTATAGAAGTTTGACGATCACTTGTGCCGAAACTCCTATGGATTCAATACTTGCTTCATGAATTACAAATTTCACTCGACGAAACACCTACCCTATGGTGTGACAACCTCAGCGCTACCTTTCTTGCTGCAAACCCTATGTTTCATACTCGCACCAAACACGTAGAGATCGATTACCATTTTGTTCGTGAAATAGTGGTATCCAATGAACTACGTGTTCGATTTCTATGCTCCAAGGATCAATTGGCGGATGTCTTCACAAAATCTTTACCAACTTCACAATTTCAATTTCTACGCTCTAAGCTTTCTGTGACTGATGTCCCTTCGGCTTGAGGGGGGTGTAATGAGATACAAATTGACCTCTCCATTCACATCTACACTTGAGACACTCACACTCCAGGAGAACATAATATTATTTCTTTGTTATTTTGTTTTACAGCTCATTCAATACAACAGCTTGTATTTTAACTTTTAGTTCAAATAATGCAATTGCAATGTATCTGGTACTGAGCCTATATAAGAGGCGTTGTAATCATCTCTTCATGTCAATACAAAAATACAGAATGAAAACCAAAATAGCATTTGATTTTATCGCTCCCTAAAATTAAATAAGACTAGTTTAACCACTTATTCTTTCATATTCATCAACAGTTTCAGCTGGCATTTGCATTTTGATTGCTTTCAATTGCCGTTTCTTGTAAATTTAAAAAAAAGAAGATGTTCATAGTTAATGTTGAAGATTGATCTCAGATTATCCATCATCATTGATCCAAGATCTAAGGGTCTAGATTTAATATCAAACATAAAAATGTAATACCAAATGTAGAAAGAAATAAAACGGTAACGTGTACTGTTGATATTAAATATAGGAAATAGTACAAATGGCTATATTGAGCCTTGAGATTGATGGAAAATTTTGCAATTACAAGATTTCTTATGAGTATAAACCCAATTTTGTTTTTATGAAAGAATTAAGAATTTTAAGTTGTACTATATGTTATAAACTCCACCTGGAATTGAATTTCAAATTTTTTTTTTCACACAGACACTACTACAGAAAAAGAGATTGCAGACGGACATTACCGGAAGAGCAACACGGATTTCCCTGCCGTGTATGAGTTGAGGGTGTATAAAAGGTACCCTCTATAGACACGGATATTTACCCGTGTATATCTAACGCTTTCTACACGGATTACCAAATAAACAGCCGTGAATATACACCTGCCTGTGGCGCTCTCCATGTAACCGAGCAAAACGAATATTACATAAACGACCGTTACGACTACTCTTTATTCACGGACAATACCACTAAATATCCGTGTCGGTTACTTTATCTACACGGACATTTAGTTGTATATCCGTGTCTCTCTCTTAACAAATCAATAAAAAATAAAATAATCCTTGTATCTCCGAACTCGTTCTACACGGACATTAGTCCGAACAACCGTGTCGAATTACTATATCTACACGGACGTTTAATTTCATATCCGTGTCCTGTCATAACTATCGTACACCGACAAATATAAAATAATCGGTGTAGAAACCGAAAATGATCTACACGGGTTTTTGTTAAATAACGGTGTCAATTATTCTTTTCTACACGGACTTTTAACTTTATATCCGTGAAGAATTCTTAACTATCATACACGGACTATATAAAAGAATATCTGTACTCATTTCTACACGGTTGTTTGTTTAACAACGGTGTGGAATTACTGTGTTTTACACGGACGTTTAGTTTCATATCCGTGAAGTTCTCTTAACTACCATACACGGACTATATAAAAGCATCCGTGTAGCTCTCTGTGCACATACACGGGCTTTTGTTTAAAGTAGCGTTAGCTTTGACACGGACTTATAATTCACATCCGTGTAGGTATCGTAACTATACACGGACAAATATAAAATAATCATTGCTCACTCAACTCGTTCTACACGGGCTTTCGTTTAATATCCGTGTAGAATTGTCCCATTTTTTTGTATTGATTTTTTTCATTTCTGGGCTAGCCTCCAGTTTAATTTGCTAGCCAGTTTTCCTACAAAATTCATATACCATTCTGTTTTGCTAGCCAGTTTTCCAGATAATTTGACATTAAATTATGCTTGCTAAATTCATATATACACTAAATTGTTATACAAATCCATGTTCAACATTACAATATTCAGATACAAACCATCTTGCCCAGCTACCTCTTACATGGTTGATCTGCTGCTTGGAGTACACAGCTTGCTTTGATGGTTGCTACAATTATAATTTGGTATTAGTTAGTAACAATAAAAGGTAGATGCAAGACAGTCTCAAATATCAATTGCTAATTTAATGAAATGAGAATTATAAGTAAGCATAATATGAAAATATCAATTGCTATTATATAGGCACAATTAATATGAATTACATACCACATCTGGAAATGTGAATTGCATTTTTTCGACAAAGAGAAACATAGAAATCATCATGTAATATCCGCATTCCCAATCCGCCTCCTGTTGCGGGCTCTACAATTTACATTTAGCGGCCTATGTTAGAATGACAATAATTTTTTGAACAAAATATGAAATTATAGAATTGTGTTGTGCTCACCGGCCACCACCTCCAAGTCAACCTATTTCCCATTTTCTTGTCCTTGCTGCGCAATCCTCCTTGTTTAATGTATGCAGCAAAAGCCCTTACAAAATGGAGTGACTCTAATTAGCAATTCCACAATTTGTTATAATTGGGAAAAAAATCAAACATAGTGAAAGATTATTGCTTACTTTTGCACATACGGGTAGATTGCTTCTTTGCACGTGCTAAATCCGATCTTTTCTTTGGGCTGCAAAGAATCCACGACGTAAACCGCACTCAGGCAAGGCACAATGATGATCAAACACCAGTGTCCCCTGTGGGAGGAGAAGAATTATAGGATCTTAGCATACAGTACCCAGATATTTTGGCATATATAATAGTGAGACACGTGTTTGCTTGACTTGATGGTGTGATTTCAATTATTTATATATTTAATCACAAGGTTAGAACTAACATCTGGTGGTATGGCAAGAGAAGAAATTTCTTCTTCGCCTTAGTAGCTTGGAGCATCGCGCCACACAGGTAATCCATAGCCTCCCTCGGAGCATTTTTCACGTTCGACGCACTAAGTACGCTGGGGTCCAGAAAAGCACACAAGTTCTGTTTTCCCTTGTAGTTAGTACTATTGATTAGCCTCCTGAAAAATTATCATATGACATTAGAATATATTCTTCAGTGCTATACACATGATATAACAATTTTTGGTCACTAACATGAGGAAAATGGTGATGTGCCCCACGGAGAGCCATTTATCGGACCCCGAGGCATGTAGAAAGTCCTTGAAGTCGGTGAACGGCAGCAGTACAACCGAGCCATCATGTAGAAATCTCCCCGGAGGGATAGGTATGACGACTTCCGTCATGTCCTTGGGTGCCGCCATCAAGCGGTCGTGGAGAACCCGCAAATCCTTTCCGTCATGTCCTTGGGTGCCGCCATCTTCTTCTTACGATATGGGTGATTAATTGGAAGAAACCTACGGTGCCCCATAAATACATTCTTTTGACAGTTCTTCAACCTTAGCACCTGCGTATCATCTTCACAAATAGGGCACGCTTTTGCTCCTTTACAAATGTAACCCGACAAATTCCCGTACGCGGGGAAATCATTTACGGTGCAAAACACCATGGCCCGCAAGTTAAAGGTCTCTTTCATGTACGCATCCCACACCGAGACGCCATCACGCCATAATTTTTGGAGGTCCTCAATTAATGGTGCGAGATATACATCTATGTCATTTCCGGGTTGTCTGGGTCCTTGGATTAGTAATGACATCATTATATACCTGCGTTTCATGCACAACCAAGGAGGAAGATTGTAGATGGCTAACAGAACTGGCCAAGTACTGTGCCGACTGCTCATGCTTCCAAACGGACTCATTCCATCTGTGCCCACCACAATCTTGAGGTTTCTTACCTCGGAACTAAAATCTTTGAAATGTCTATCAAAATTTCTCCACTGAGGAGAATCAGCCGGGTGTCTTAGTTTACTGTCCTTTTTGCGCCCTTCTTCATGCCAACGCAATAACTTCACATCTTTGGGATTTGCAAATAACCGTTTGAATCTCGGTATTATCGGCAAATACCATAACACCTTAGCCGGAGGCCGGCCCTTTTTGCCGTCGTCACAATCAGTAGTGCCCTGGTCCTTACGTTTATACCGAGAAACACCTCACTTAGGACAAACATGCATGGCCTCGTACTCATTACGGTACAATACACAGTCATTCGGACATGCATGTATTCTTTCGATCTTCAAACCCACTGGACATATCAATTTTTTCGCCTGATATATTGTACGGGGTAACTCGTTGTTATCTGGGAGCATTTCTCCTAAAAGCTTTAATAAGGACGTGAAACTCTTATCGCTCCAACCATTTTCTGATTTCAAGTTAAATAATTTCAACACAGATGACAGTTTCGTAAATTTGGTACACCCGGGATACAACGGCTTTTTGGATTCATTAGACAAATATTGAAATTTATCATAATTTTTATCAGTAATTTCATCTTCCACATCATGTAACATGTCCTCCAGATTATCAATATACTCGTGTACTACATTTTCATCGATTTCCGTCTGCAGCTCATCATCGTCGTTGCGATCAAGTTCAACATTATCAAAATTTTCGACATTCAAATCATCATCGCTGAAATCAAGTTCAAAATTATCCAAAATTTCTACATTCTCATCGCTCTCTTCACAACGGTTAGAATTCTTATTGGTACAACTACTTTCCCCAAATTCCTCACCATGCATGAACCAACATGTATATCTTTTCTTAAATCCACGACAAATCAGATGAGCTCTAATTTCTTCGGAGTCCCCAAATCTTAAAAAAATTTTACAATCTCTACAAGGACACAAAATGTCTGCTTCCTTCTTCTTCACTCTATACCTCTCAGCGAATTTTATGAACTCATCAACGCGACCCAAATATTCTTCACTATCACGTCGCAATTCATACATCCAACTTCGATCCATCTGCAAATTAAATTAAAAAAATGATTTCAATTAATAATGGTCAACATGTAAATTGGTACCAAATTCTAGGCTTACAAAGGGCCGGTTTACAATCCTAACCCACTCTTTGAATATTAGGTCCCATATGTGAACACATATTAGCGAGATTTAATTAGTATTTGAGAAAAATTCGGCAGCATTTCCCCTTAACTCCCCAAGTATGCGTAAAAACCACATACTCGTAGGAGCATTAAGGGAAAATACCGTCGAACTTTCCTCAATTACTAATTAAATCCCGCTAATATGTGTTCACATCCTAAATGAGACCCAATATTCAAAGAGCAGTCCCAAAACGGGGACTATCCAAAATTAATCCCTATTGGATTAATTTTGGACGGGCAAGGACCTAAAAGCATCAGTAGGGGTCGGTTATTGGACAACAATACACTACTTACACATGATCGATCTAAATAAGTACAAATAAGTAACATAAAATTAGAGGAAGAAAAGGAAAATATATATATATATATATATACACTAACCTTAGAAAGATAGAGAGGAGAAAATACAAACTTCAATGATCTTAGTAAAATACCAGCTGCTGGCCTTTGCAGAAATCGGATCAGCGCATTCAATACAGAGAGAGAGACATTATTAATTACTTGATAAAAAAAACGGCGCTGGAAGGAGAAGGCCTTTTTATACCAAAACCCTACAAAGACTTTTCTACACGGATCTTACGTTAAGAAATCCGTGTAGCTCTCTCACAAATCATACACGGCTATTTGTATTTAAGAACCGTGTTTATAATGCTAGCCTCTTCTATGAAAATTTATAAAAATCCGGGTTATGTAAGATAGGAGAATGCGTTTCTACACGGATTTTCAAGAAACAACCATATACATTTACTTTTTACACGGATCTTTCGTTAAGAAATCCGTGTAGCTC
This sequence comes from Carex myosuroides, assembly GCA_028015225.1. Lineage (NCBI taxonomy): Eukaryota > Viridiplantae > Streptophyta > Magnoliopsida > Poales > Cyperaceae > Carex > Carex myosuroides. The sequence goes on along the minus strand of CM051484.1, from coordinate 5,804,648 downwards.
TCTAACAAATCATACACGGCTATTTGTACTTAAGAACCGTGTATAATGGTAGCTAATTTCGTTTAGGTTATCTTTTAATTTTGCAAATTCGGGCAGCAAATCCCATTGTTTAGGGATGCTAAAAATTATTATGGAAATTTATAATTCATTGATGAATAGAATTAAAGTTTTCGTGTCCTATATATTTTTTGGGTTTTTTTTTTATTTATGGGCTAGTCTTTTTCTACACGGATTTAAAAAAAAAATTCCTTGTAGCTATTTCGTACACGGATATTCAACTAATATCCGTGACAATTACTATTTGGACACGGTTTTAAGTTCAATATCCGTGTATGTTATCCTATATATTTTTCAATTAACAATTTTTTTCTGGGCTAGCCCTCCAGTTTTGCTAGCCAGTTTGCTACAAAATTCAATATTGAGTTTACCCCCAGTTTTTCAGATAATTTGACATCCAGTTTTCCAATTACAGCACAAAAATTATACTTAGCATTACAAAATTCATATTTAGCATTACAAATCCATGTTCAGCAATTAAAAAATTCATAAATTCATCTCCTTATTTACAATTACAGCACAAAAAATTACTAAATTCTCTATATTTTATTTAATTACAAGAACATGCTTTATATTTGAAACACAAAATCGGTGGATGGCATACAAACCGGTCAATTAATAAGGGTAAACTAAAAATTCATGTACACTAAATTATACAAATCCATATTGAGTATTACAAAATTTAAATTGAAACATTATACAAATTCATATTGAGCATATATTACACAAATCCATACTGGGTAGACATATCCTTCTTCCTGAGACTCGATCCCATAGTGATTTCATATATAAACTTAAGGTTTACATTTGGTGCCAGTAGCCAGGGTTTACAGAGGGTAATATGAAGATATACATGTTTTAATAAAGAAAGAGTCAAGTAAAAAGTTGGATGAAGGACCTTGGAAAAAAAGGGAAGAGGTGGATGAAGGACCTTCTGAGCCGGATGAAGAGTCGAATGAAGAGTCGGACACAATCTTGTCAGTCTGACAAGATTGTGCCCGACTCCTCATTCGGCTCTTCATCCAGCTCTGAAGGTCCTTCATCCCACCTCTTCGATCCCTTTTTTTCCAAGGTCCTTCATCCAACTTTTTACTCAACTCTTTCTTTATTAAAACATGTATATCTTCATATTACCCTCTGTAAGCCCTGGCTACTGGCACCAAAAGCGAAGAGCTATCGTTGCTCACCTGAATGTGACATGGTTCTACAAAAAACAACATTATTAGAAACAAGCACAATTATACATGCATTAGTAAAATAATCACTAAAATAACTATTATACATCCATCACTGTATTATACATGCATTAGTTGATTATACATGCATTACTCTATTATTAGAAACAAGCACAATTATACATGCATCACTCTATTGTATATGCATTACTAAACAAGCACAATTATCAAGCTAATCATCACTAAACTAACAATTATACATGCATTACTCTATTATACATGCATTAGTTGATTATACATGCATTACTCTATTATTAGAAAAAAGCACAATTATACATGCATCACTCTATTTAATATACTAATTATTTACATTATCTCAACAAATCAAGCATGCATGCATTAATTACTAATTGACCTAAATAAGCAATAACAAGTAACAGAAAATTAGAGTAAGAAAAGATAAATATATACACGACTAACCTTAGCAAGATAGAGAGGAGAAATACAAATTAACTTCAAAGATCTCAGATCCGGCCTCCTTGTGCGCAGAAATCAGACCAATTCGTATACAGAGAGAGAGATTATTAATTGATCAAAACGGAGCTGGAAGGAGAAGGCCTTTTATACCAAAACCCTACACTTTTTTCTACACGGATTTATACTTAACAAAACCGTGTACAATATGCAGTGTATAAAATTGGCAAAACCGTGTATCGATAATCAAAACCCTAGAATAACTTTCTCCACGGATAATTATGTAAACAGCCATGTAGCTCTGTCAAAGATTTCTACACTGCTGTTTAAACAAACATCCGTGTGAATTTCGCATATTTCTACAATTACCGTTTGTACACGGTTTTTAGGTAAATATCCGTGTATGATTGCCCTATATATTTTTTTATATATTTTTTTTTTCTGGGCTAGCCTCCAGTTTTGCTAGCTAGATTTGTTCAGTATTGAGATTACCCTCCAGTTTTTCAGATAATTTTTTCATCCAGTTTTCCAATTACAGCACAAAAATTATACTTAGCATTACAAAATTCATAAATTCAACTCCTTATTTACTATTACAGCACAAAAATTACTAAATTCACTAATAAAACATTACAAGAAAATGCTTACAAGAACATTACTACAATTCACAAAAATTACTAAATTCACTAATAAAACATTACAAGAACATTACTAAATTCACTAATAAAACATTACTAATATGCATAAATTCATATTTTATTTAACACCTTACAAGAGCATGCTTTATCTTGGTTAGGTTCCAAAGAAATGGGGCAGACTAACTTTCAACTAATAAAACATTTTATGAAAATTAAATTATGTTTTAGTCCCAAGTTTTTGGCGATGTAGAAATGGACACGTTGCAGTGTTCTTACGTTGTTGTTTAAATTCTTTCGCAAACCACATCTTATTCAAAGGGAGTTTGTGTAAGAAATTAAACAACAATGCACTGCCACATGCCATTTCTACACCGCCAAAAACTTGGGATCAAAACATGATTTAATTTAAAGAACATGTTTTATTATTGAAAGTTAGTTTTACCCATTTCTTTGGAACCTAACCAATAAAAAACATGTTCTTGTCAAGTGTCAAATAAAATATAGTGAAAATAAAAAGAAAATGAAATTCATCACATGCTGTCCATCGGAAAGTTCATCACAATCTGTAAATAAAAAAAATGATGAGTAAGTAAGCAACAATAAGTAACAGAAAATTAGAGGAAGAAACGGAAAATACATGCCAGAGATGAAGGAGATATTCATGCCAGAAGTGAAGTCCAGATGTAGGTTATCAATTATATCACATCGCTCGTCTTGATAGATGAGCTTCAAAGATAGCGACTTATCTTGATAGATAAGCGATCTGACATAATTGATAAACCTAAATCAAAATTCCAATTATTAACCGTGAAATGATTGTCAAAGTTTATCATAAGCAATATGTAAAGTGACCGGTCTTTCTCTCTTCCTAAGGTTATACAGGAGAACCTACAATTTACCTATGAATTGAAAAAACTCTAACCTTTCCGTTTGTTGAATTACTTGATCAAAACGGCGCTGGAAGGAGAAGGTCTTTTATACGGCGCGGGAAGGAGAAGGCCTTTTATACCAAAACCCTACACTTTTCTACACGGATTTATACTTAACAAAACCGTGTACAATGTGCAGTGTATAAAATTGGCAAAACCGTGTATCGATAATCAAAACCCTACAATAACCTTTCTCCACGGATTATTATGTGAACAGCCGTGTAGCTCTGTCAAAGGTTTCTACACTGTTATTTAAAAAAAAATCCGTGTGCATTTTACATCTTTCTACACGGTTCTCTTCATAAATATCCGTGTAGCTCTGACATGGCTATCTACACTGTTAGTTAAACAATAATCCGTTTACAATTCCTGATAAACGTCCGTGTAGCTCTCTCAAGGCTTTCTTCACTGATTCTTTAATAAATATCCGTGTAATAGATCTCACAGATATTTCGGGCTTCCAAAAAATTACAATAGCACACGGTTTTTGTATAAAATTGTCAAATCCGTATACAATGTGCCGTGTACAATGACCATTTCTGTAGTAGTGAGAGATCGATAACTTAATCGTACTAGATGTGATTTTTATTGAATTTGAATGAGTTACATCTAAACAAAATGCCCCAATGTTAATATCAAATGAGTTCTTCTTTCTTTATGAAAATAAACAATGTCTTTTTTACCTCTTTCAAGTACAGAATGGATACATATCATCATGGTTATAGCATGAACTCGGATCCGAATATCCAATTCGCATTGTAGATATGATTTCTTATATAATCAATATTCTTAAGGTATGTTTGGTTGGGTTGAGAATAGATTATTTTTGGAGTTAGGCTATTCGGAATAGCCTATTCGGTGTTTAGTTGAGTTAGAATAAATAGAATAGGGAATTCAATTTTTTTGTCTTATTAGAATAGACTATTCCTAAGAGTTTTGAGATTTAACTATTATAATAAAACAAAGAATAGCTATTGTTGATTTGGCTATTCTAACTATTTTTGTTTTGCAACTAAACATACCCTTATAAATCGGAAGCAAGCTGATATAGATTTGAGGGTTCTCTCTATGAGGTTTGTTTAGCAATGTTGATTAAGTATTATACAGAAGATTAAAAACTTTAAGTTGGTGCTAAGAACTTTTGTTAGAATTGTAATATGTCAACATTACAATTGGTACGTTTGTTGCAGGCTTGTTTGATGTCTGAGGAAGTTGTAATATGTGTTTTTTCTATTTTGTTAGAATTGGTACGTTTTAGTACCACCATTTTGTATAAACTGATTTTTAGTTTCATAATGACACTGGTGAGATTACTTCACTTTTGTCAAAAAAAAAAAGTTGGTGCTAAGAATATTATATTTTCAATAAAATTTAAGAAATGAAGATTAAAATAGTTTCTTAAGGAGCTTAGATAGGGAGGCCTTTGATCTTAATCCTGGTAATAGAGTACCTTAAAAGTTGGAAAAAGAGAGATCATGAGTTGAATGGGGAATTTATGAAAATGAGACTTCCCTGAATCGTGTCTCAAGAGGTCACAAGGAATAGCAATATCAATAGGAATTTAAATAATCCATATGCATTACCAATAGGGGTGTCAATGGGTACGGTACGGGTCGGGATGGAGGCATTTTCATAGGCATACCCATTAAAATTGACTTTACATATATCCTACCCATGCCCATTAAAAATTAACCTTACTCTACCCTACCCTTACCCGTTAATATTATTAGATAACGAAACGGTAGCGTATGTAACGGATATTGCTAATATAATAATTAATTTTATTATATTTTACAAATTAAATATAAAAAACTCATTCATTTCACACATATGTAATTACATTTCTAATAAAAAATAAAAATGAATGTGCAATCAATTCCAACTAAATTGTTTTTATAAAGAAAGAAATTCAAAAACACGAATACATATTACGTGGGTTAGAAATTGAATTGAATATATATATATATTTAGATTTTGTAATTACCCTATAGGGTAGCGGGTTCGAAATAATTATTACTCATACCCTTACCTATTTGGTTAACGAAAAAAAAATCTTATCCATACCCATACCCAATAAGTTAACGAAAAAAAATCTTACCCATACCCACCTTATCGAATACGATACGGGTCGGGTAAATGGCTAAAAAGATACCATTGACACCCCTAATTACCAAGCACACAACTTTTTTATTAGCGTCCTACCATTTCAAACTAATAAAATTTTGAATCTGAACAAACTAATAAAATTTTGAATCTGAACGGATGCAGAAACTATCCATTCTCACTTCAAAAAGAATAAAACATGCCATAGTATTTTCCTCTCTAGATATACGGAACTTATCTATATAATATAATGAGAGAGGAGAAAGGAGAGGTAACACAGTTGGTTAGAAAAAGTCTTCGACTGTTAGTTATTCAAAAGTCGAGAGTTCGATTTTTCTCGAAGGTTTCTAAGAAGAGAGAGGAGGTACGTAATGACTTTAAAAAGAGAGCTAGGGTGATGAATATTTAAAAATTTCATGAAAAGAGTGCAAACAAAGCACTGCATATACACGCGTCTGCATATATTCCCCTGGTACCTTTGTAATATCTTTTTAACTTTTTTCAATATAATCGTTATTGGCTACATGCCACCAAGGCACCAACCTTAAAAAAATAATATATACGTGTCTGCAGGTCTAGCCATCTATCTTGTGCACAATGTATCAGTGTTTGTGACCTAAAAAGAGCTCCTTGTAGATTAAACTTTTGTAATTTTATTTATTAACTTTGTAATTTTTGCAGGGGTGTAAACGGACACGGATATCCGGACGGATATCCGCTCCGAATCCGCATATAATCCGTATCCGGATTTAAACGGATACGGATATCGCGGATACGGATACGGATAATTATCAATTACCCATAGAAGATGCGGATACGGATATGGATATGGTTTTAAATTTTGATATCCGTTTACTATCCGTATCCGTATCCGTATCATGTGAGGTTTTAAATTATTTTGCCTTCAAGGGGATTTGAACCCATGTCATGTGAAGTGAAAGTCTAAGCAACCAATGTACAAATCACTACACCACACTATCAATAAAATAAATATCTTATATTCTCTCATCTTTCTAACATTAATATCTCCATCAACTTATAATTATTCATTTATTTTTATATTTAAATTTTATTAATTATTAATTATATCTTAAAGTTCATATAACTCAATATCCGACAATTATCCGTTCTATATTCGTATTCGAATCCGTATCCGTAAATTATCCGCTCCGTATCCGTATCCGTTTAAGGCGGATATGGTTTTAAATTTTGATATCCGTTTACTATCCGTATCCGTATCCGTTCATTGAAAGGCGGATACGGATTTGGTATTAGCATTATCCGCTCCGAATCCGCTCCGTTTACACCCCTAAATTTTTGCATGCAACAAAATTTTCTAATATATTTTATAAAATAAAAGTATATTGAACTAAATTATTCTATTTTTGAATTCTAATTTTATAATTCCGTCCGTATTGTGACACGAAAAAAAAAAAAAAGCACTACAGGTCGTAGTCCTGGCTATATATGCCTCGAGAATATGCCTCGAGAATTCGCATTCTGCGAGATATCTCAAACTTTGACTTACTCTGGAAAATCTGCACCGTTCAAATCATTTCTACACATTCTCAAAGCATAATAATTCTAATCCTCTGCATTCCGAAAGACATAAAAAAATATTTACCCAGTTTTAAATAAATTTAAAATTTAATATATCTCAGAGATACAGTGTCATCCGAATTATTTTTCTTACTAGTTTCCAAAAAAATATATATACGGATAGTCTCGGATACGGATACAGATCGGATTGTTGTAAGTAATACTCTAATACTCTATTTGACTAATTTGCAAAACATATAATTATTGAATTTAACAATTTTCTTGAGTTGAAATATTTGCATATTTATAAGATTTAGAATTGCAGCATGATTGTTGAGGCTCTTCCCTTTGTCTTTGAGATATTTGACTGCACCGTTGTTCCGATGAATGCTAAGGGTTCAAAATCAATATCATCTCCTCACAAGTTTTCCAAAAAGTGGTCATATACTAAAATTGGATACTCGAGCGCTGAGATACGCCAATTTGAAGATTACTGAAATTTCACAACGCTTATAAACATTGTACGGTTGTCACAACAGTTGACCCCAAATACCTAGATTTTTTTTCAGGTCGAAAATCAGAAACAACCATTACATTCAACCCTCACAACGGTTGTCACAACTATCACAACAGTTGTCACTAGTTACCATATTTTATTTCCCTTTTATAGAAACAAATATTATATTTTCCGATGAGCTCTCAGTCACCATACACTTTGAAAATTAGTCTTTCTCTGCTGAAAAAGAGCCTCCATTGTTGTTTGTTCTTAAAACTTCAATACTCATTCAATAACCTCAAGTCATCAAATCTACTCCACCAAACCTCAATCATAAAATTAGAGTGATTTGTGAGAGATATCTTATTTATTCAAATACTAGAGCCTTGAGTGCTCGCTTCCTGTATTAGAGCATTTAGTGCTCGCTTCTTTGGGTCGTGTTCTCGGAGTTTGTAAGGGCTCACCGGTTCCACATTGTATTCTTTTCTCATTAGGTAAAGAAAGACGCGTCATCTCGAAGGTCGCGGAGCCCCAGAGACGTAGGCATATTAAATTAAAACCGAACTCTGTAAACATATCTCGTGTCAAGTGTCTCTTAACTCTTCTATTTACTTTTACGTACACTTGTTATTTTTAAGTTTGTTGATTCCGCCAAGAACTACTTACGTGCACACGAGATTTATTTTTATAGTTGAATATCAAACCATATAGAGTTAAAATTTTAAAATCTCTCATATTCACTCCCCTCTAGGTGCCATTAGAGATAATTTTAAACGGATACGACTACGGATCGGATATCAGACAGATACGAATACGGATATGAATATAATTAAAAATAAATTACTAATGTACATTCTAAGTAAAGAATAACATCTAAATATAATTTTTTATTCATAATTAGATCTAATATTTTTCATAATAAGTTTGTTGGTTATACAAAACATATATCATATTATCAAAATAATAGTCACTAATCATGTCATAGTGTTGTATTGTTCATCAGAATATATATATGTATATGCAATTTAATAAATCATTAGTATGTATATGCAACTTAATAAATCAATTTAAGAAGAAAGAGTACCTTTTGGTGTGGTTTGTGTAAACGGTTGGATACGGATAGTTACGAATAGTTAAAAATAAAATCGTATTCTTATCTGTTATAATTTTTTGGATACGGATAGTCTCAGATACAGATACCGATTGGGGGATGACACTGTTTTGTTTCTCCAAGCAACTCCTCAAAATGTGTCATCCGCATGGTGGACTATGATTATTTTTGAGGGATTGTCCGGAGTGAAAATGAATTTGTCAAAAAATGATTTATGTCCTATTCATGTCGATAATGACCTGGCTCAGGTGCTAGCTAGGACTTTTCGATGTTCTCTTGCTTCTTTTCCTTTCAAGTATCTTGGGGTCCCTTTACACATCCACAAACTGACTTGGCAAGAATGGGGGTTCATAGTAGATAAAATTACAAATAAATTACAAAATTGGAAGGGTCAGCTTTTATCCTTGGGGGGGCGCATTACTTTGGTTAATTCGGTGTTATCAGCAGTACCTCTATATACCATGTCCTTATATTCGATGCCTAAAAGGATAATTGCCCAAATTGATAAAAATAAGGAGAAGTTTTTTATGGCAGGGTACTAGTACTAAGAAGAAGTATGCACTGTGTAATTGGCCAACTTTATGTATGGTCAAACAATTTGGGGGAATGGGTATCTTAGATTTACATCAAACGAATATCTCTTTATTACTAAAATGGTGGTGAAAATTTAGGATCCTGAGTATCATAGTCTTTGGAAAACAGTGGTGCAGTACAAATATTATTTGCCAAATTCTGTTGTGTCTCTCTCCTTTTTGGCAATCGGTCATTCAAAAGGAACATCTTGGTAAAATTTGCACCACTGTATCCCCTGGCCGACAAGGGCATGTTCTATTTTGGCAAGAGATTTAGTTTGAGAATTGCCCCCTTATGCACACTTACCCCCACTTATATGAAAGTGATACACCACTCATTACTGTTCAACAAGTGATCGAATCTCAAGGCACTGCTATGCAGTTTCCTAGGAATTTACGAGGGTTTTTTTTTTGCAGGAATGAGGCTTTTTGTTAAATGTGATTAGCTCTTTTTCATTTACTCACAACTATGATCACCTAGCATGGCGATGGGAATCCAATAGCATCTTTACCGTTAAATCTTTATATAAGTTTCTTAATTTCAGGGGTTTGGATGTACATCAGCCTTTACTATGGTGGAAATTACCAGTCCCGCCTAAAATAAGAGCTTTCATGTGGCTTGCGCATAAACGCCGAATCCTGACCAAAAAATTATTGCAAAAAAAGGGTTGGACGGGAGATCTTCACTGTCAATTCTGCCAACAAATTGAAGACTATAACCATTTATTTTTTCAATGTCATTATGCTCAACATATTTGGTGTTGGATGAGGGCTTGTCAACCTCTATACCAACAATGGCACTCTATTGAGCATGTCATTCAATATGCTTTAACATTGCCTAAACTTTTCAAAAACTGCTTTCTTAATTATAGTGTGTGCGGTCGTTTGGAGCATATGAAAACATCGAAATGACTTATGTTTTAATACTACACTTATTTACTCTTCGCACAATATAATCTTACAAATTGTTTCTCTTGTGTCCTATTGGTCAGGTACAATGACTCAAGAGGTGCAGGCTGCTACGCAAATTTGGTTGCCCGCGGATTTAGATGTGATTCCGCTCCAAGTCATTGATCCTGAAGACGCTCTGATGCTGGATTGGGTGATTGGCAATCAAGGTGAAGCTGAAGTTGAAGGTTAAGTCCCTCTGGTGGACTACTGTGATAGTGCCTTCGTGCACTGTGTTTTGTTTAACTTGTTTTACTTGTGAATTTCTTACTGGTTGGTTTATTACTTGTTTGTGGTATGTCACTAGATGCATGTTGCTATACTTTACTGGTACGTTTGAGGCTCTGCGTAGCTTTGTTGGGTTAATTTTTGGTATACTGGGCTGAACTTTTTAGTCTGTAAGTTTATCTGTTCCAATATATGAAACGGGCAGTCTCTTGCCTTTTTTTAAAAAAAAAATGGATACAGATTGGATATGGATAGTCTCGGATACGAATACAGATTAGATGATTTAAGCAATTTTCTGAATTTGCATCCAGACGAAATTGGATAATATCCGATCCGTTTACACCCCTAACCAGACCGCCATTGTTTTAAAATAAATCTAAAATGATCAAATCCGCATCTTCTTAGTTGCGCAGCTAATAGCCGCAGATATGGTATGTATAAAGATGCTGAGGAAGAGAAAGTTACCCCAACATTTTCATCACGCATTCTTCTTCGACTTCGGATAAATTTCTTTTCTTCTAATTTATTTTTTATTTAGTAGTTGTAGATATATGTTTAGAGTTTAGAATTTAGAATTTATGATTTGAGGATTACAATTTGGTCAAAATAGTACCAAATTAACATCAAACTGGGCGGTGCTAAAAATGCTGCTCGACAAATACCTTCAGCAACTCTGTCACAGATAATATACTAATTAAGGAGACTTTGTATCTCTCTGTCAAAATAAACTAAGGAGACTTTCAATATATGCCGCGCAGTTTTGTTTTGTTTTATTAGTATCAATGCCAATATTATTCGTTCTCCGACTAACTATAAACACAAAAATTTCGATGAATTATTCAGACATCAATAAAAAGAAGAAAAAATATTCCGTTCAAATGCGTTTTACAATTCCAGCTCACATAATGCTAGCTGTCCCGCGCAAAAAAGTGAGAGAGATAGAGCAACCTACAGCTCTGAAAAACATTTTATTTTTCTTCGACTCTTTCAAATATTTTCTTGTATATTTTTAGAGATTGACCACGTTTATTTTAGTAGCAAAAATTATTGTTCTTCCTCATTACTTGTCCTCACGTTCTATGATATCTTTATTATCCATTCCTTTGTTAAAATTTCATGTGTAATAAGTTTATGATTATTGTAAAAATTTTGGTGCTGGATTCCTCTTGATATTTTTTAATAAATTTGATTTTTTTTCATAATTAAAATTTTATGACACCAAATATAACTTTCCTATACATTTTTATAGTTCACAAGAAGAATTTTTTTTTTCACCATAATACAAATCTGATTCGCCGAGTTTTTTTTTTGTAAACTAAATTGAAGGTCCGTTGCTTATTCGTATTACTTTAATACAGTTCATAATGAGAAGTAAGAAGCAGATCTTGGTTAATTAAATTATGGTAACTAATTTCATGGTGCAAATAATACCAAATTTATTCTAAGATATATAAATGAATGTTGCCCCCTTGTGAAATCAAGGACTGACATTAATTAAAGATGCCCGTAATAATGGATGTACCTCAAATGTTGGATGCACACCACAATTAGGTGTGTTCATCGTATCGGTTTGGTTGAAACTGAAATAAAATAGGCAAACCATAGTTTTATTTCGGTTTTAAATATTAAATCGAACCGAACCGTTTTAGCCTATCAACTGAACTGAACTGAACCGAACTGAACCAAAATTTTATTCAGTTTATTCGGTTCAAACTGAAGTATTAATTTTCAGCAATAAAACTCAAAAAAAGGAAAAGAAAAAAAGCAAACCAACTGTTGAACAATCATATTTATTCTCACAAAAAAAACATGAATAAGGATCAAAGATCAAATTTTTTGATCTTGAATAGGGCAAAAATACATATCAACGGAGGTTATATATATAGAGATTTAAAATTTTAGGTGGGTTTAGTTAAATCCAAGAAAGAAGTCAGTATTTGAGAGAGAGCGTCTCTGCGCCTCCTCAAGAGGTAAAGACCAAATAGAAAGAAATAATGAATAAATGAATATTAAATAAAAACAGAAAAAAAAAGAGAAATAAGAAGAAAAAATAGTTAGGTGGATAATGGGTTGAATTTTGAAGGTGAGAAATGGGTCACGAAGTGTCAAGAGAGGGAGTGAGAGAGAAAGCAAGTGGCACGGCTTCTAAAATTTCAAAACAAAACAAAAAGAGAGCAAGGCTGGAAGCAAAACAAACACGTGGAGCCCTAGTTTTCGCTGAAACGGGTTCAATTGCTTTGGTATTAAGAAATGAACCGAACCAGAGCTGGTTTAAGTGAGTTTATTAAAAATTAGTTCGGTCGGTTCAATATAATGGGTTTTGAATTTTTTTAAACCGAACTGAACCAAAGTATTGAATCAGTTTCAAGAAATAAACCGAACCGAACCAACAAACCAAAAAAATCGAACCATTTCATCTAATCTAATTCGGTTCGGTTTTTTTTTTTTTTTCTTCAAAGAGGCCAAAGCCCATTTTCATATTACTGAAAATCAAATAATTACAATCAAGTTCCAAAAGCAGATTTGTTTGCAACAACTGTGCAACAACAGGTACTAGAAGCAATCAGGTAGTAACATAGCCAAATTTGAGTTACAGCTAAGGACCAGAAAAATTCTAGATTAGCTAGTACTAAGCCACAAAGTAATGGGCTAGGGGTATATTTGTCTATCGGCAAAAAGGTGGGATGAAACTTCTGCATATTCAGCGGGGTCGGATCAACCAGAAGGAGCTGGTGGCTGGTACACCACCATCTCCAGGGGCATATAGTGAGCAAGGGGGATGGCATCCTCTACAGGCATCCATTCATCAACAGCTTCTTTGAGTTTCTTCTTCATTGCCCCTGACCAATACAAAAGCAAAGATTTGATAAGTAAAATGAGATTTCTAGCAGAGGAAAGGGAGAAGCCATTGAAACACATGTCATTCCTGTGTTTCCACAGGGACCAGCATACATCACTAAGTACAATGAGAAATCCATTTTGTGAATTGGGTCCAGAGTATAGGCAAAATCTAATATATCTGGCAAGTTAGTCCAGCTGTGCATTATTTGTTGGCTTTTTCCTAACCAAAACCATATTTGTTGTGCATAAGAACAAGTAAGGAATAAATGATCTATAGTTTCAATGTTTTGGCAAAAAGGACAATGGTTACTACCTAACCAGCCTCTAGTGATAAGATTGTCTTTTGTTAAAACTTTACCATGTTCCACAAGCTACATGAATACTTTGATTTTAGGTGGAATTGAAAGATTTCATCACATCATAGCCCTACTTGATTGGATACCCCTAAAGTTATTCGGTTCGGTTTAAAACCGATTAAACCGTAGCCAATGAACACCCCTAACCATAATCACAAAAAAAGAAATATGTATACCAGGTCGGCTCCTTTACCACTTGCAATTATACAATAAACCAACAAACCATTCAATTAATCTTTATTATAATATTACTTGGTTATATGGATATGTCAACGCTCTTCCATATATGCCGTGACCGGTGACCCTCATCCCTTAGGGCCCAGGTATATAAAGCATAGCTCCATCCATCACTTGAATCATAACTTCCAATTACAAAGAGATCGAGCAAATTAATTAAAACCATGGCCAAGATGATGTCTTGTTTCCACCAGCTGCAGGTTGCCACCATTGCAGTGTTGCTTTTTGTTGCTTTTCCTTCGGTCACCCGAGCTGACCCCGACATGCTTCAAGATATCTGTGTAGCTGACCTTGCTGCTGGTAAGCGCCATTGATCAAATGCATATATCTGTATAAATGCTAATGAACTTATTCAACTAATCAATCGATCCATCCATCCATCGATTAGTCAAGTGTTTGTAATATCTAAATATTTACACTTGCATATCTACTTGCAGCCACTAGGGTGAATGGTTTCGTATGCAAGAACAACAACGTGACAGCCAACGACTTCTTCTCCAATATATTGGCAAATGCCGGGAACACGAACAACCTGGTGGGGTCACTTGTGACGGCGGCAAACGTGATGACAATCCCAGGGCTTAACACATTGGGCGTGTCGATGGCCCGCATTGACTACGCAGTGGGGGGCATCAATCCGCCACACACGCATCCCCGTGCCACGGAGATCGTGTTCGTGATGGAGGGTACCCTGGATGTTGGCTTCATCACCACAGCCAATGTGCTCATCTCGAAGACCATCAACAAGGGGGAAGTCTTTGTGTTCCCGCGAGGACTCGTCCATTTCCAGAAGAACGCCGGCAACGTAACGGCTTCTGTGATTGCAGCCTTCAACAGCCAGCTGCAGGGCACACAGTCCATCGCCAACACACTCTTCGCCTCCACTCCTCCAGTTGCTGACGACATCCTTGCCAAGGCCTTCCAAATCGATAACGAAGAGGTCAAGGAGATCAAGGCCAAGCTCGCTCCTAAGACATAAGACTGGTTTAACCACTTATTCTTTCATATTCATCGAAAGTTTCAGCTAGCTATATATGTACCAGCTAGCATTTGCTTTGTTTGCTTTCATGTGCGGTTTCTTGTGGTGAAAGATGTTAATAATGAAAAAATATCACATATATAATTAACATCTGTATCTATTTTATTTGATAAAGTTAAATAAATCTTTTTTTTAATACGTCCAATAAAGAATTTTGTAATTATAATAAATCTGTTTAATTTTTATGTGTATATCCATCTAGAGTATTGTTATTAAAAAAAATTAATTGTTTGGATATAAACCACGTAAATGCAAGAATCTGTATTGGGTTATGATCAATGTTGAAGATTTGATGGAAATTTTTTGTTATTACCAGATTTCCTTGAGTATACACCCATTTGGTCTTTATGAAAGAAAAGACGACCACAGAAAATTTAAGTGCCTTACCATTCCATATCGTACGGAATTAATCACGTGACCGGTACACATGCTGTTAGAGAAGGAAATTTGTCACGCCCTGATTAGTCACGGAACGTCACGTCATGTTATGTCACGTCACGTCACGCTAGTCAATTACGTGACGTGACTCGTGTGTCGCATGACGTGACCGCATTCGAGCGAAAATTACACGTCATGTCACGTCACGTGAACCAGTCACGTCACGGTATGAAATATAGAGTATCCAGTTTTTTCTAGTTAATTTTCAGTTTTTTTTGTACGCACAGAGTATCCATGTTTGTTTTATGGTTTAGATTCAGTGATACCGGTACTCATGTAGTATTGGTTTTTATTTTCTCTAGTTTAGTCCAATAAATATTTATAATTCGAAATTTTAAAATAGGGTAATTATATCTTCCCCCATCTATCCATCCCCCATTTCACCCCCCAACTAACTAACTACATTTTCTAACTATAATTACAAATTCTAACTACCTAATGGCCCTACAAATTAATTATCCAATTTTCTCCCTTTATTTCTTTCCTCTTTCTCCCTCCCTCTCCCACCTCTCCCTCTGCGCCTCCTCCCGTCTCTCCCACCTCTCCCTCTCGGCCTCTGCCTCCCTCTCCCACCTCCACCTCCACCTCCGCCTCCCACCTCCCACCTCCACCGCCTCTCTCTTTCACCTCCGCCTCCGCCGGGTTAGATCCATCACTGTCGACTGCCGGGTCAGATTCGTCATGTCTATGTTCCTCTTCCTCATGCAGTAGCGAGTTATTTGCAAAGAACAAATCTTCATTAATGGTGAATTAGACCAGTGCGTACTAAGTACTAAGAAATGACAGAAAAACAAATTTTGAAAAAATTAGAGGTGTATGAATGAATACTTGATGTTTTAGAGATGAATACTTCAACGTTTATGGATGAATACTTAATATCTTAGGTATAAATATTTTAACTTATATGTATAAATACTTGATATCTTATGGATGAATATTATTCGGCTGCTCTTGTAAAATTAATCGAGGTATGCACATATGTTTGTAATACTCTTGGTATATTAACTATTTACACTTACACGACGATGATGAATACTTGCTCGATGAGAGATGAATACTTGTGACGAGGTATGAATACTTGTGCAACGGACAACTCGAAAGTATGTCATCACGGATCTCATTTGAAAGAGAAAATTGTGTAGAAGACATTCGTGGTTTTATATTTGCAAAATTTCTCACAGATCGTCAGAAATATTGGTTAGATTGAACGGAGAAAAAAAAATCCATCTCTAAAAACGTGTAAAAGATGAGTGATTGATGTGTCCAAATATGCTTCTATTGCAAAGATTAATACATTTATATAGATGGATGAATGCTAGTTGTGTTACAGATGAATACTTTTTTGCAAATTTCTAAAATGAGCTGAAGGTTATGCGGTCCCCCCACTTAATTAATGTGCTGACGGTTATGCGGTCCCCCACTTAATTAATGCTCTGACAGTTATGCGGTCCCCCACACATGTTGTTTGTGGTCCCCTACTTTCTTATACGCTGAATGTTGTAATATATCCAAATATGTTTCTATTGCAAATGTGAATACCTTCATATAGATGGATGAATACTAGTTGTGTTACATATGAATACTTTTCTGCAAATTCCTAAAATGCACTGACAGTTATGCGGTCCCCCACTTAATTAATGCAACTGATGGGGGATGAAACGAAGAATGGTTGACGGGGGATAGCTAGGCTCTCCCTTTAAAATAATATCAAATATCCAATGGCCTTCATAAAAAAAAATGCAACATTATTTACTTATTTTATAATTTTTATAATTTTCATATTTTTTGATATATTTTTTCTGAATTTTAACAATTTAAATTAAAATATAAAAAAATGTTCCACGTGATTAATTTACGTCACGTCATATCACGTCAAGTGTGGTCACGTCACGTGTAGCGTGACTACACGTGACGTGATCATTTGCGTGACGTGACCGTCTACTACTATTTTGATCACGTCACGCCACGTATTTCCTTCTCTATATGCTATGTCAGATTTGTATTATTATTACTTTATTAATAAGAATTATTATTGTTATTTGTATTATTATTACTTTATAATTAGTAGTAGTAGTTAGCGGAAAGGGGTAAATGGGTAATATGGAGAAGTGCCGGTAAGAGGTGGGTTGATCCAAAATGTTTACGGGCCCATTGAATGGGTATCCGCAATCACCAATGGCCCGTAAACCCCGCTTTGTCAACATTCATTAAGTAATCATTGGCGTTACAACTTAACAAAGAGCAAAACTAGTGCAGAACTTCCACAATTCTCTGATCTTGTCGCCTCGCTAGCCAAGCCTAATGCCTTGTTACGATGTCAACAACGTGTGCCCCACGAGATTTTCTTTAACCGGGCTCTGCTATAAAATGCTTTCAGCGACTCTATCACAGCTAATATACTAAGGAGACGTTACAGAAATCTGGAACAAATAATGCACAAAAATATCTAGGTCAAAGTAAGTATCAGTTGCTGTCGTCTATATAGAAATTTGTTACATCTCCCTGACCGACTCTCTCCACATTTTTCTTGCTTGCTCAGTTGCTTGGGGAGTCCGAACACTTGTACCTGTTTTTCTCAATTCTTAATTCTTAATTGCCCCTTTTTCTTTCTTCTTATCTTCTTCAATTATCTTCTCTTCTTCAATTATCTTTTCTTCTTATCTTCTCTCTCCCCTCTCCCCTCCCTTTAGTGAGTTCGGTATCTTTTCTGCACTAAACCCTCTTGTTTTAATTAATTCTTTTTCTTCTCTAGCAAATTTATTTCCTAAAAGTAGATCTGATTTATTATGTTCTCTAAGGAAAAGTGCTATACTTCATTACTGCTATTCATTTGATTTTCAGAACTTGCTTCTACAAATCAATACATGTATATATAATATATACCATCAGAAAACTGTCCTAACTAGATAGGAACAAGAATATGAATAAAATTATTGTTTTCACTTTTGTGTGTTGGGCTTAGTACTTAATTATTTCACTTGTAGTAGTTTGTAACAAGAGAAGAGAAGAGAAGGTGATGGCAAAGAAGCTTCTTTTGAGCCTAATTTGGCTGTGGGCCCTGAGTTACAGCTGTGAAGGTCTGTCGAGAATCAGCCTCTCAAAGAAAAAGCTTGATGTACACTCTCTCAGAGCTGCCAGCTCAGCGAGGAGACAGCACTTCTCCAAGAATCTGTTGGTTTCAGATTCAGGCAGTGTTGGGGAGAGCGATGAAATTCCCCTTAGCAATTACCTGGATGCGCAATACTTTGGGGTCATCGGCATCGGCACTCCCCCTCAGAATTTCACTGTCATCTTCGACACTGGCAGCTCAAACCTGTGGGTTCCATCAGCCAAGTGCTACTTCTCTGTGAGTTGCTTCCACTTGAATTACTGATTGTATTGCCTACTAAAACATTTTATCATAACTGCACATTCAGGGATTAGTTGATGAATAGTTCGAATTAATTATTTAGCTTTGATTTTTAACTTGGGGCTTTGTTGGCTGATTTTTTAATAAAATTCTGGCTGAAGACCCATACCTTCTATTATATAGGTACCAAATTGGGAATAAGTACTATGTTCAGTGTTGGCTGAAAAAAATTCTGTTTCGTTGGCTGGTGATTGTTCATTTGAGCAATTTTTTAATAGTAGATTGAATTTCATGCAGGTAGCATGCTACTTTCACCACAAGTACAAGTCAAAGAAGTCCAGCACTTATATTCAGAATGGTGCAACCTCTCTTTAATTTATTACTGTTTCTATCAATATATAAAGAGTTTATCTCTGAATTTTGTCCTAGCCAGAATTGTACGGTCAGTGCTATAGGTATAAATCTATCCCAATTTTGTTTGTGTTACACGTCACATTTCAAGAATTTTCTGAAGAAAATGAAAACAAAATCTTCCATTTGGTGCTGTTATGGCGGGTTTAATTACATCTTTATATTTTTCTCTCTTTTATATTCAAGAATTGTACATAAATAAACATTCTGGTATGGGAGGAATCAGTTTAAGCTCACCATATCAGAAGTAATACTTGACTTGCATACTGAAGAGTGTATGAAATAGATGGCAGTATTTTATGATTATTTGACATTTTATTATCATTTTATTGTCTTGCGTATAAACAAAAAATAATTTATGCGCAATAAGGTTGTCCGTGGATGTGGAAGCTTGAAAGACATTAAAAAATTAAACAGCTATGCCTAATGATTCACTGGAGGCACAATCTCACTATTAGGGTGTGGAATCATGATTTGCCTATCAATTATTTAGTTTTACTTGTGTCTAATTTTTCATTTTTGGATTGATTATATTTTAGCTCTTAATTAAAATGCCAACAAGAAGGTTTTAATCTAAAGATTGATAATTTCAGGAGAATCATGTAAGATTACTTATGGATCTGGGTCAATTACTGGATTCTTCAGCCAAGACAATGTGCAAGTTGGCGACCTTACTGTGACTGATCAGGTGGGTTCTCCTCATTTTTTTTATCTTTCAAAGGTTCTTCTCGGCAGTCTATAAGTCTCTACCATTAGGACTTAAACATTGTTTACAATTTCAGGTTTTCATTGAGACCACGCGTGAGTCGAGCATCAGTTTTGTTCTTGCTAAGTTTGATGGAATACTTGGCCTCGGCTATCCTGAAATTTCTGTTGGAGATGTACCGCCTATCTGGTATACCCTCTTTTCAGCTACTTGAAACAAAACCACAACTAGATTGATCTCTATATTGAAAGTTGAAGGTGATCTCCCCATTGCATAATGACACATAATTAACAGGTCTAGCATGGCAGAGCAAGGGTTGATGGAAAAGAAGGTGTTTTCATTCTGGCTGAACCGCGATGAAGAAGATGTGAATGGTGGAGAGCTTGTGTTTGGTGGAGTTGATTCTAAGCACTTCACTGGCCAACACACCTATGTTAACGTCACCCAAAAGGGTTACTGGCAGGTCTGTGATGCCTTTCCAATCTCTCTTTCTCTCTCTTTTCTCTATTTTCTTGTTTTATCCCTTTGGGCTGTTTTGTCATTTTTTTCTCACTCTACTTAACCTTAATTTATTAGTTTGCTGGTGTTTGCAAAAAAGTGGAAAATTTTCTGTAATTGCAGATAGTGAGATGTGTAGTCCTTTTTATCATCTATCTTATAGCTCCTTAAAATGATGGATGTTAATAAGGTTTAACCTTTTCCTTTTTTTTCCTCTTTTCTTCTTTTTTTATTCTCTCTCATTCTTGTAGATTGAAATGGGAGATCTCCTTGTTGATGGCTACTCTACTGGTAATTTTTATTTTCTCTGTATTACATGTAAATTATATTACCACAACTGCAATATTTACTGATTTTGAACTTCACAATCCACCCAAGCTTTGAATTTTGGTTTTTTTTTTTTTTTTTTTTTGTTAAATAATACTTTTCCCTTGTTCCTAACATAACAGACTGACAGTGCTGAACATAGTTTTGACATGTACAAATTGATTTACTTAAAGCCTACTAATTATGCTAAATTAAAATAATATGATGTGCTGGGTGGTTAATTGAAAATAGAATTCAGGGTCCAAAAAGTTAAATGCTTGCCTGTGCAATAGAGTGTGGCCCTGTTTGGTTGCCTAATAGTCTTATTAGAGATGAATTTCTTACAGGTTTTTGTGCTGATGGTTGTGCTGCAATTGTGGATTCTGGAACTTCCCTACTTGCTGGACCGACTGTATGTATTTCCCTGAAGCACTCTAATATTAGTCTCTGCACTTTTTACTAACATTATTGTGTTTTATATTGTACAAGTAATGATTATATTGATGTTCTTTTCCTTTTCCCTTTTTTTTCCCATCTTGGGGCTTGATGCTTGAAATAGACAATTGTAGCTCAAGTCAATCACGCAATAGGGGCTGAAGGTGTAGTAAGCGAAGAATGTAAGGAAGTTGTTAAGGAATACGGAGACGTGATTATTGAAATGTTGATTGCTCAGGTAATAATTTGTTCCAATAGTGATTTTAAGAACATTTTGTATTTTATGTTTTTCATTCATCCAGTTGTTTAGTATTTGCTGTATTCTTATACACAGACATCACCAGCAAAAGTTTGTAGCAAGATCGGACTTTGTGCATTTGATGGTTCACATTCTGTCGGGTTAGTAAGAAAAATTAGATAGAAAGTATTGATTGATCAGGAATATTTCTCTTCTCATATCTCAAGCTGGCTTTTGTGGTTACTTTACAGAAATGGTATTGAGTCTGTGGTAGAGATGACCAAGGAAAAAGGCTCTGATCTTATGTGCGCAGCATGTGAGATGGCAGTTGTGTGGATGGAGAATCAGCTCCGAGAGAATGCCACTAAGGACCGCATCTTGGCCTATGCTAACCAGGTATTTTTTTTTCATTTTAATTTATTATTGGAACTGATATTTTGTTGTTTATGCCGTACTGCTAGTTGCAACTTGGTAGCAAAAAAAAATCATAAAAAAAAAGTGTACATCTCAATTAATACCCCTGTAAAACCTGAAAATATCACATTTACAGCCAATTGAGGATTATTACAGTAAATGATCATATAATATAAGTGGGCATGTACAAACTTCTACTAGAATGGTAATAACTATTGTTGATTTCAATTTGAATTTGTACAGTTGTGTGAGAAGTTACCAAGCCCGATGGGAGAATCAACTGTGTCTTGCAATGAAATTGGGAGCATGCCAGACATTGCATTCACCATTGCTGGAAAAACTTTTACCCTGACTCCAGACCAGGTATGACCAGCTTATTTTATTACATTGCATATTAAATTGAGCAGTTATTTGAATTTGAGCGTGTCATGTACCAGTTAATTTGTCTGTCATATGTTCTCGTTTCTATCTCAAATACATATATATCGTTGTTTCGCAGTATGTTTTGAAGGTGGAAGAATCAGGACAGACTATGTGCATCAGCGGTTTCATGGCCTTTGATATACCGGCTCCTCGCGGTCCCCTTTGGTATCTCCTGGCTTTGCTTTCTTGAGAATTTAAATTGTTTCATATATTATCCCTCTTATATATTCTTGGAGTATTTATAGTTAAGATGATTTAAATCCTATCTTGATGATTTCTAAATCTAAATTAAAGCAAGCATTAAATGAAAATGCAGGATTTTGGGGGATGTGTTCATGGGAGCATACCACACTGTATTCGACTTTGGTGATGACAAAATCGGATTTGCCAAGTCTGTGTAGGAGGTGTTCTTTGCTATGCTTCTCATATCTTGTATATTGTTAGTGACGAACTTATAGCAATATAAGAATAGACTTGGCATAATTATATGCTTAAGCGGTCAAATTGCTGGGCTACTGGATGAGAATATATTTCTATTTGGTTCTCATCTTATTCGATGGCTTTAGCCTTTAAGCCTCCAATGATGTAACATATATTTGTACTCTACGTATGTATATATTTTGTGTGCACTGTACAGACATTGTGATTGTTTAGATGATGTTGTCTTATGTTGTTGTTGTTGTTTTTTTTTTTTCATCAGTCTTATGTTGTGTGGGATTTTTCATGAATCATTGAACATGGGCAAATGGCCACAAATACTCAATACAAAATCCTGATATTTGAATGAGAAGAGAAGGAACAATCGAAAATTGATTGATTGATCCATGCGGCCCATTCATCCCAATTAAGTCATCGTGTCACTCATTTCTTGCTGAATAGAGAGGCAATTAAGTAATCGGCCCATTTAGCCCAAATAAGCCATCTTCTCTAAACGAACACCTAAGGTAAGGGAACCCCTTCCGCCTCGACTCCACTGGACGGTTCTGGAAGGCATGGGTATACGGTATACCATTCCCGTTCTTTCCATTTCTTGCTGAATAAGAAAAGAACTGCGAGATGAATATATGTTCCTATTCATTACTTTGGGGAAGAAAGCTAGAGCGATATTGATAAGATATCCATACCCTTTCTAGAGAGAGAGAGAGAGAATGGACAGTTATGGTGTTGGATGGAGAGGAAGAGTATCTCGGGGAATGTTTCCGCTGCTGGCGCTTCACGTGGCCAACGAGTATAGTCGACTCGGCAGCATTCCTCCCGTCACATCGGGCCTCATCCTGGCCAATTCCCTGATCTTCCTTCGACCGGGGCCCCTTCACCGCCTCCTCCCCTCCATCAACCGCGTTTGGTTCAACCCCCACCTCATTTTCAAGGTTCCTTTCTATGCTTTCTCTTTTCGTCATTCCATATTTACTTCCTAATTAATTATTACTATTCAATTCGTTTATTGTTACAAATCAATCAATCAATCTGGCATTCTTGCGGTGTTAATTGGTGGTCTCGTATCTTCAATCTTGCTTTGCTTGTTGCTTGTTACCAGACCAAACCCTCCTTGTTCTCCATTGGCTTAACCTCAATCGTTGCCCATTTCTTTTAATTAATCAATCTATCCCTCCATCCATTGCAATATCTATATATTTACATATTATATGTTGTATACATCTTCGTTTCATTTTTTGTCTTCTTCCTGATCCTTTTGAGATTTATTAATTAACTAATCAATGAATCAATTGATC
Organism: Carex myosuroides; assembly: GCA_028015225.1. Lineage (NCBI taxonomy): Eukaryota > Viridiplantae > Streptophyta > Magnoliopsida > Poales > Cyperaceae > Carex > Carex myosuroides. The sequence continues at coordinate 5,780,954 of CM051484.1, read as the reverse complement.
AGTGCAGAATCGAGATCTGAGGCGCTTCTTCTTGTCAGCCTTCTACCATGTGAACGAGCCGCACCTGGTCTACAACATGATGTCTCTCCTATGGAAGGGTATCCAACTGGAGACCTCCATGGGGAGCATAGACTTTGCTTCCATGGTGGCCTCTCTGCTCGCACTGTCCCAAGGTGCTACCCTCATCCTTGCCAAGTCCCTCCTCCTCTTTGACTACGAGGCCCCCTATTACAACCAGTTCTCTGTCGGCTTCTCTGGCGTACTCTTCGCTCTCAAAGTTGTCTTGAATGCACACTCTGATGCCGACTACTCTGTGGTGCATGGCCTCGTTATTCCATCCAAGTATGCTGCCTGGGCTGAGCTGCTCCTCATCCAGCTTTTTGTTCCTGATGCCTCCTTCATCGGCCACTTGGGCGGCATACTTGCAGGCATCTTCTATGTTAGCCTCAGGCGCTCCTTCTCTGGGCCTGGCCCCATTAATCTTCTCCTCGGGGGTTTTGTGAAGATGCTGAGCTGGCCTCTTAGGTTTGTGCGTGGCTCCGGTAGCCGTCTGTCTGGACGGGGCCGGGTTGGACATGGCTCTGCTGGCACTGGTGGTGTTTGGAGGTGCCCGCTCTGTACATTTGACAATTCAGGAGGGGTTGATGTGTGCGAGATGTGCAGCACTGCCCGTGGAACAATGAGTGACTCACAACAATTCTCTATGGATGAGATTCGTCAGAGACGCCTTCAGCGGTTTAATAGATGATCACAGCTTCATTTTCTCCCTATTTTTTTTTTCTTGCCGTGCCCATTTTTTATGGACCCGTCATATAGTTTTTTATGTGTCTCTAGACCAAAAATATCCCAAGTTGTGCTGTAGGCCTGTTTCGTAGCAATGGCAGGATGGTGTTTTCACCAGAAGACCTTGTTGCTTATAGAAGCATTGTATTTTGACGGGCGGCTTGGAAAAAATTAAAGAAAGATAAAAACTATCTTGTATAGTCATAAGATTTCAGAAATTCTTAATTGAATATAAATGTCTGGGCATAAATCGTGATTAGTCTCTGATGAATTAAATTATAAACTAAGAAAGTGATGATATTCTTTCCTATCATAATATCATTCCTGTCCGTTGAATTTAGACTGGGCAAAACTGGGAATATATTTCTGATGCTTTCCCAGTTTTTCCAACTCCAGTCTGAGACCGGGAGCAGGATTGTTGTATTATAGGAATTGAATTGATCTATGGTTTGGTTTGGTTGACTGAGCTCCGTTGGGAGATGCTGTTTAAAATTTTAGTAAGGCTTTAATTTGCCTCTTTATAACTTAACAGTTGCATGAATTTAACGGTTAAGTTCTTGTTCGAATAATTTTTAACAGAAGTTCATTTTATGTTTGGATGTGTCATGAATAGTGGTTATTTGAGGGGTTGTTCAGAATAGCAGTGTGCATCCAAACAATATTTTTGTTATTCGGAATAGTTAGAATAGTTGTTATTCTATATTTTTTTAAAGTAGGAATAGTTACTATTTGAAAGTGTGAAGAAAGAAAAAAAATATTTTCTTCTTGTATTTTCGCTAACATGGTTCCGAAATGACAGTTTACGTCACTTTTGTCATTTCAATGTCGTGACAATTCGTTTGAGACTCCATTTATCTATCTTTCCTCTTAATTAGTACATTGTTAACGCTATTTTTTTTATCAGTTACAGCTATTTATTATTCCAAATATACAATTCAAACAATATTTTTATTAATCCGAATAGCACCATTTTCACACTAATTTGAAAATTACCATTTTTTTTCTATTCTCATCTATTAAACGCAAATTTCACTATTCTAGTTATTCTAGCTCTCATTCAAACATACCATGTATGATTTTTTAACTGCTACACAATCTAATGTAATAATTTTTTTTTCGCTTACGATTTTTTTTGCAATTAGGACCTTATAATTTCAGCAATGACAGAATTATGATTATAAACTTTAGATGTTCATATTTTGTCTTGAGAGTATTAAGATTTGAATATTTTTCTTTCCAGAATGTCCGTATAATCGCCACGAACAGATCAAACTGAATATTGAATATATTTATTACATGTTTCCATAATATGTTTGAATTTTATTTGGTCTAATCCCCTCAAATGTGGGAAAGTTTTATATTAAATTCAAACTATTTGTGTGTAATACTATTTTTTCTTGGAAAATCTTTAGATATGCCAAAACAGATATGCTTCAAGTTTCTCATATTAAACTGAATGAAATTATTTTATTAGTAAGTTCCGCAAAAGTTAGGTGTTATAAACTGGAAATTTTGTTATTTTTGGCAATCATGCTTCATTATAAGTTATATGTATGCTCTTTTTCTTTTTACTAATTATCAGATTGATGGAGAAAGTTGTCTTTAGCATTTCATAAAAAAGATTCTATTCTATTATTTTGCATATTACAAATGTTGTTGACTTATTTAATCATGCTTTTGTGAAAAAAAAATTGTTTCTCTTCGTTTTACAAAGTTTTGAGTAATTATGTAATTTATAAAATGTTGGGTTCCTTAATGCCTAAATAAAAGTAGACATGTTACGTTGACGAGGCGATGAATGATGAATAGTTAGACTCGTTGATTTTAAATAACGGAAAGGGACTCTTATGAAAAGATTTTTTTTGTTTTTTACTTATAGTTTGATATTTTTTTTAAAGTGTGCTTGTTTCATATATCACTTTCGTAAATTTAGTACTTCTAAACTCTTTATATATAAAAAAAATGAGCACAAAGTATTTAATTATACGTGATAAAGCACGCCGACATTTTTATTAATATCCAAAGTTTAATACAAATTATTAATTATGCCCACATTCTCAAACTTTTGCTAAAAATGCCCAAGCCGGTCAGAAAATAGCCGGCTTAGGTACCAGAGTAAACCGGCCATTTTCTGGCCGGCTTACTCCATTTTTTATTTTTATTTTTAGAAAGACACTATGAAGATCAAAATATTGAAATCTAACTCTGAAAATTTGAAATTTTTGTTTAAATTATTTGTTATATTACTTCTTTGAGGAGGGATCAAGTTACAACAATCATTTTTTTCATTTTCAAAGTCCAAATCGTCGATCCAAACCGTTCAACATGATCTCCACAATAAACTGTGCTTCCAGATCAAATTTTACATTTTTTTGAATTTGTTTACTATTTATTAAGTATTTTACAAAAAATAGTCATATTCAGACTATTTTTTTTTTTTTTTAGAGAGAGACACTATGAAGATCAAAATATTGAAATCTAACTCTGAAAATTTGAAAATTTTGTTTAAATTATTTGTTATATTACTTCTTTTGATGTATAATTAGCATATTCATACTAAAATTATTATGTTGAATAACACTAAATTATTTTAAATTACGCTAAATTACATTAAATTACTCTAAAATACGGTAAATTACGCTAAATTACAAATGAATAGGGACGATATCTTCACTGAAAAGGCGAAAAACGACGATGAAACTTCAAACGGTCATAAAACGGCGCTCGAGTGTCCGATTTCAGCAAATGACCACTTTTCGGAAAGCTTGCAAAAATGCGCGTGAGTCCGTGCCAACGATGCCGGATTCCAAAATTCAGAATCGCAAAAAAACAAAGGGAAGACCCTCAAAACTTGAGTTGAAGTTTCCGATTAAGATTTTCATTTCTATCATTCAATCCAAGTAGCTCAGTAAATTAGTTACATAATGAACTTGCAGATTACCAATTTTTGCTATTTTTAGAATTTTTTTACTATTTTTTATGATTCATTAACGATGGCACAGAATCGGTCTACTTTAGCGTAATTTTGTGTAGTTTAGTGTTTTTTTTACCGTATTTCAGCATAATTAGCGAAGTTATTGTAATTTAACGTAATTTAGTATAATTGAACATAATTATTGTAATATAGTGTAATTCAACATCATTTCAAGTAATCTAACGTATTTTAGTATAGATATGCTAATTATACATCAAAAGAAGTAATATAACAAATAATTTAAACAAAAATTTCAAATTTTCAGAGTTAGATTTTAATATTTTGATATTCATAGTGTCTCTCTTAATAAATAAATAAAAAAAAAAAAACTGGAGTAAGCCGGCCAAAAAATTGTCGGTTTACTCTGGTACCTAAGCCGGCCATTTTCTGACCGGCTTGGACATTTTTAGCAAAAGTTTGAGAATGTGGACATAATTAATAATTTGTATTAAACTTTGGATATTAATAAAAATGTCGGTAAAGCACGTTAAGCTTCGAACTTAGTTATCAACAAAGAGAAAGCTAGATACGACAAAAAAAAAAAAGTATTTACTTGGCGCAAACTTCTTTGCGAACGACAAAAAGCACGCTCGTCTTTTCCATTGTCTGATTCTCGTCAAATCGAACCTTTTTTGCAAAAGATATTTGTCACCCGACCTTCTTTCTGTCAAGTTGCATCGTCTTCTATTTCCGCTCGTGTCCCGATAAATGGATTTGGATTTTCACAAGTTCTATTTATTTATCAAAAGATGATAAATTAATCAATTTTTGCAAAACATGAAACAAAATTATGTTTAGGCGGACGAGTAGACCCTGTTTTGAAGCATGTACTTGAAAAGAGAAGAAAGAAAATATGAATCACAACCGCCCATGTTTTATTGAATAATACGAGGTCATTTTAATATGTATAATATAAAGACTACGCAGAGTGGGTCAGGTCAACCCTCAAACTTGCGCAACGTGGTATCTGATTCTGATCTGAGTACACACCCAACACACCCAACCAGGTCTTGATCTAAATCTAAATATAAATCCACAATGAGTGAGAGTTGATCTTTCTTCCCCCTTCTTATCAGCTAACCAAACCCAACCAAACCCCATCCCAACGACCCCGACCCCGATTTAATCTGTAATAATCCCTTAAACACACTTTCGTTTCGGTTTTTGGGCCAAACTCTTTCAACAAATCACAAATCCAGAACAAAATTACAAAAAAATAAAAAGAAGAAGAAAATAAGCGAGAAAAAGTTTAAATAAAAAAGGAATTATGGCGGAGGAAGAGGATCAGCGAACAATCGCGGAGGAAGACGACGACGACGACGACGAAGAAAAAGAATCAGAGACAGAGACGGACGGCGAAGAATCGGAACCTGACGAGAGCGCGGGCCCCTCCAAAGGCGTGGAGGCGGGAGGTACGTTCCCTGCCAGTAGCAGTGCCAATCCCTCCATCCCCGTGCTATCGCCTGATCGGAGCCCAACTAACCCCAATTCTAGCCAAGACCGCCGAGATGGAGACGGAAAAGGAAACGGAAACGGAAACGGAAACGGAAAGGTGGAAGTGGTAGAACCGGTGAGCTCGATGTCTCCGTCTTTGGGCGATAGCCAGAGAAGAGCAGAAAGGGAGGAGTCGATGGCGGCAGCATCCCGGCGGCTGTTCCAGCGGCTGTGGACAGACGAGGAGGAGATCCGGATCCTGCGGGGGTTCCTGGAGTTTACGCGGCGCCGGGGGACAACGTTCGCGTCACACCAGTACGACACGGGGCCGTTCTACGAGGAGATCCGGCAGCAGCTGCACCTCGACTTCTCCAAGAACCAGCTTATCGAGAAGCTGCGCCGCCTCAAGAAGAAGTACCGCAACTGCGCGGCCCGTATGCGCTCCAAGGGCCCCTCTTTCTCCTTCCGCAGCCCCCACGAACAGGCCATTTTCGACATTGCGCGCCACATCTGGCGCCCCGCAAACAAGCGCCAAGGCCAAGGTCTTACTGATTCCTCTCACGTTGACCTTGACCTTGCTGTTGACCACCCCTCTGCTTCTACCCCCTCCGATGAATTAGATTTCTCCTTCTCCTTCTCCTCCTTCCCTACTCCCTCCACAGCAGCACATCCGGATCTTCATCTTGATTCTGACCCTGCCAAGCCCCATTCTCGATCCTCCGGTAGGCGTGGCAGGAGGCGCTTGCAACAGGAAACCTTCCCTCCTCCTCCGCCTCCCCTTACTGTCACTGCAGCAATTCCTGTTTCCGTGTCACCACCAACACACCATGAAGCTGCTGCTGTCAGTCCTGTTCCCCCGCCCATTGTTCCCTCTCTGCCCTCTGGGGCTGCTATTGAAGAGGCAATTCACAGCTGCTTGTCTCCTCTCTTTAAGGAGTTAGTCAGCTCTGCAATTGGAGGAGGAGCTAGCTCTATCGGGCTTTCTGGTCTGGGTCCCATGCCCACCTGTCCGCCCGGTAAGAGCAGTGACGACAAATGGAGACAGCAGCACATACTTGAGCTGGAGGTCTATTTGCAAAGAATAGAGCTCGTCAAGGAACAAGTCATGCAGGTACTTCAGGATCTCAAGGGCACAAACACTTGATTCAATACCGGAGGTAGTTTTTTTTTTTTTTTCTTTTCTTTTTAAAAGAAAATCTGAATTTACTTCTTTGTAACATTAAATTATAGATTTTTCATTTTGTCTTTATGTTATTAGTGTCATTATTTTTTGTATTATTACTGTCAGTCTGGATGAACAGCACATAACTAAATGATTCAACAAATAGTTGTGTACATTTTGGCTTTATAGTGTGCCTTTGGTTGTTCTAACCTAACCTGTGATTTATGGCTGTCTATGGTCTTTTAGGTTGTTGAAGTGTACGTTACTTTGTCAGCTTGCTCTAAATTTTGGAACTTTCAATTAAATAATAGAACTTATATGAAAAGCATGAGATAGACCTATATAAATTGTGGTCCATAAAGGACTCACATGGTGGAGTAAGCACAGGATTGAGAGAAAGGCTAGGTTGGTATATGTGGGTCCTGATCTGTTTAGTTTGTTCAGTCAGGTGAATGTTGAACTTATGATTGTGTATATCCTTTTACCTCTGGCACAGCCTCTGTTACAGTAGTCGCTGACAAGAAGACCCCATGGGATTTATTATTCATGAGACCTGCATTTTGTGCTAAGTGGATCCATATGTCAGCGACTTTGTTAGGGGAGCTGTGGCAGGGTTTTGTAACAGAGCATTTGGATAGTAAACATCTTCGAGCATTAGAAATGTTTTGCCCTTGGGTTTGCTTGGTAGTTCAGTGCTATGAATTCATTCTCTCTGATGTTACCCTTTCTTAAATTATGCTTTGTATTTTTTTGTTTAGTATTGTTGAGATTCATCACCGATTTTAATGGTACAAATTCGAGATCCGTAACATTAACTTGTATTTCTAGAAAGCTAGATATGTTGTAAGAGCCAAAACATGTACATATTCTAGAAAGTATCTATAAATACCTTTTTATTTGTATCTAGATATTTTTTTACTACATTTATGCCACATATCTACATATAAATAGCGGTATCATACTTTAAAAAGGCACAAGTGAATGGGCGATAGAAAGTGTGGAGAGATGAGTGCATGAGGTTATCATTTTCATGCATATGGAAAGATAAATTTATTTTGAGTGGTGTTCTAATGTTGAGTGTTAGTTATATCATCTATTAGCCGGATCGGGACAGGATAATCGGGTAAAGCCAATGAAAAGCGCCAGGCTTCAAATATGTCAAACGGTACCTTACCAAACCAAGAATGCACACTGCCAAATCTGTGCTGTCGTAATAAATGTTTGTTTGTTATATTAGTGCTTTTGTTATGTCAAACATATCAAGTATGTTTTATCTTGAAGCAAATTGAGCCAATTGTTCTGATTTTTTTGGTTTGGTATTGTACTGCTATCAGCACAGAAATGGGCCTTATCTTTATTTATTATACTTCATTCTATATTGATAGAAATCTCACGGATTGGGTGCCACTTGTGTAATCTATGTGCTGATTAAGACGATTCTCATTTGTGATTAACAAAGAAACAAATTCAATTATTTTTCCTGATCCCACTGCTCAAGATAAAGAAAAGTGCAGTGCAAATAATATGTTTTTGTCATGCCTGGACACTCTCTCTCTCCTAATGTACAATTCCGAATACAATCCAAATTTTACATTCAACATTATCTCTTTCATCTATTATTCACGGAGCCTTTTCCTTTCAGATCTGTCTTTTCTGCAATATTGCTGGTTTTTACCCTCACCAATTGGAAAAGAAATGGTACTGTTACTGAAACTCTTGGTTAAAAAGTCCTGTAAATTCTTCTAGAAAACATCTTTGTAGTGTTCAAGCTATGCAAGATTCGAATTCAAGTCCTTTATTTTGTCTTTTTGTTACATCTCTTGCTCTCTTCTATAGTCCCTTCGTATCGTAAGTATAACAATTTTTATATTATTATTATTATTATTATTATTATTATTAGTAGTAGGGGAGATCTACTTACAACATTTAAAAGTTACAACATCTTACAACAATTTAGTTTTACAATTTTTAAAGTTCAAATAGTCGATCCAAACCGTTTAACATGTAATATGTACTAAAATGTGCTTGAAGATCAAATTTTACATTTTTTTTTTGAATTTTATTACTATTTATTTATTAAGTATTTTACAAAACTGCTGTTTTTCAGTGCTCTAGAATTATCTAAAAACAGAAATTTTGTAAAATACTTAATAAATAGTAAAAAAATTCAAAAAAATGTAAAATTTGATCTTCAAGTACATTTTAATACAGATTACATGTTGAACGGTTTGGATCAATTGTTTGGACTTTAAAAATTACAAAACTAAATTGTTGTAATATATTGCAACTTTCAGATGTTGTATTTGGATCCCTCCTCTATTATTATTATTATTATTATTATTATTATTAATATTCTTTTATCAATAGTGATTTTGAAAACTGTTGTTTATAACCAAAATTATGTTCAATAAAAAATTGGGTGCATTTGTTTATTAGTAGTTAATTCCATGTAATTTGTGTTTTTATAATTGTTATATCAAATAATAATAAGGTCTGCACATTGGGCGGGTACTTACTAGGCACGACTATTCACATTCTTATTTTGGTCCTTGGAGAACCAAAAGAAGTATGATTAGGTAGAAGAGTTTTATCTGTTGCCTACCATAAAAAGTGATAGCACTGACGTCTGGCTGTCATTATTCCCAATAATACGAATTCGGATTAACCCACCAATCTTTGGGTTTTGGATCGAGACCGTCCGATTCGAATCTGTGAAAATCTATCTCCGAAGTAAGCGCACACATTCCGATGACGAAATCGAATTCCGAAACGATCTCAAACGACGAATTCGAATCGAACGGTCTCGATCTAAAACCCAAAGATTGGGTTACTTTAGGGGACCCGGACCCTAATAATACCCATTCAAAATTAAAAGGTCCATGTTCAAATTATGGCACACACTATGCAAATTATTTCACCTTGATTTTCATAAAAGAAAACTTGTTTGATCTGAACTGTCAGATCTGACCAGATGGTCCATGTTCAAATTATAGCACACACTATGCAAAAATCAACCGACATTTTTATTAATATCCAAAGTTAATTAGAAATTAATATAATTTTTTGTATAAATTATTTGTTAGATTACTTCTTTTGATTTATAATTAGCATATTTATACTAAAATATACTAGATTATTTGAAATTATGTTGAATTACACTATATTACAATAAATTATGTTGAATTACACTAAATTACGTTAAATTACACTAAATTACAATAACTTCGCTAATTGATAAAAATGCGGTAAATTACGCTAAACTACGCAAAATTACGCTAAAGTAGACCGATTTTGTGTCATCTTTCATGAATCATAAAAAATAGTAAAAAATTTCCGAAAATAGTAAAAAATGGTATTCTACAAGTTCATTATGTAACTAATTTACTGAGCTACTTGGATTGAATAATAGAAATGAAAATCTTAATCAAAAATTTCAACTCAAGTTTTGAGGCTCTTCTCTTTGTTTTTTGGCAATTTAGAATTTTGAAATCTGGTGGCGTCGCCGGCACGGACGCATGCGTATTTTTGCAAAATTTTCAAAAAGTGGTCATTTGCTGAAATCGGACACTCGAGCACCGTTTTATGGCCGTTTGAAGTTTCGTCGTCGTTTTCCACCTTTTCAGTGAAGATATCGTCCCTATTCATATGTAATTTAGAATATTTTAGCGTAATTTAACATAATATAGTGTAATTCAACATAATTTCAAGTAATTTGACGTATTTTAGTATAAATATGCTAATTATACATCAAAAGAAGTAATCTTACAAATAATTTAAATAAAAAATTCAATTTTTCAATGTTAGATTTCATTATCTTGCTCTTCATAGTGTCTCTTAAAAAAATAGTTTCTAATTATAAATCACTATAAAGATAAAAGAAAAACAAAAAATAGTTTCTAATTATACATCACTATGAAGACACACAGTAATTTACCGGAATTTTTCGTATTTTAGCGTAATTTAACATAATTTAGCGTAATTTAATGTAATATAGTGTAATTCAATATAATTTCAAGTAATCTAGTGTATTATAGTATAAATATGGTAATTATAAATCAAAAGAAGTAATCTAACAAATAATTTAAACAAAAAATTCGAATTTTCAGTGTTAGATTTCATTATTTTTCATAGTGTCTCTAAAAAAATAGGAAACCAGCCATAAAATGGCCGGTTTCTGGGGAGAGAAAACCGGACATTTTATGGCCGGTTTGGGCATTTTTGGCGAAACTAGAAAATTCTGGGCATAAATATTAATTTCTAATTAACTTTGGATATTAATAAAAATGTCGGAAAATCAATAAACAAAAAGGCTAGAAGAACTAAAGAAATTCTGAGTATAACTTTTTAGTACCCAAATTTTTTAGTTATACTGCATGTTTCAAAATTTGAAACGACTCGATAATATAAGAAAGATGGGAAATTTATAATTTGCTAAACTAATTCAATGAACTATTTTGACCATGTTTAGAAAATATATGAAGCAATTAAAAACAGTGAGTTATATAGTACAATTTACAAATTATTGCAATCTTTTATAAAAACTATTTGATAAAACAACGAAATTTTGTATCTTAAAACGACAAATAAAATCTCATTCCAAAAAACATGCACTAATTTCTAACTTTAAATTAAAAAAGAATATGAAAAATGATGCACATATATTTCAAAATAACAAAACAAAAATAATGAAGAAGCTACGAAAAATATGTTGAGATATATTCAATATTGAACTTGTTTTACTCATGATATATAAGAGGGAGTGGATCCAGAATTTTTGTCCGAGGAGGATAGCGAATCGGGTACTACATAAAAGAAAAAAAAATATTCTAACTTCTAATTTTCAATGTTTTGACTTCTAATTTTCAATGCTCTAACTTCTAATTCTAATTACCAATACCAATTCAAATTTAAGAAATTTATTATAATTTTAATCCTAAATTTAACCCAAATTACAGATTAATATTTCAGTGGGGGACAAAGTTAATCCGGACCTATACATCTCCATAAAATTTCAAAATTCAGGAGGTGTAGCAGAGGGAGGGGGTGGGGGAGGGAAGGGGAGGGGGGCAGTTGCCCTCCTGACTCTACCTGGGTCCGCCCCTATATATAAGAGAAGAGGACTCAAATGGCCTAATTGCCTCATGCCCCCAATCGTACCTCAACATCTTTATATTCGATTTCAAAGTTCAAACAAAAGATCTGAACTGCTCAATATAATATCCACATTAAGATGTGCTTAAAGATCAAATTTTATATTTTTTGGAAATTTTTTACTATTTTTTAAGATAGGTACAAAATCACTGTTTTTAGATGGTCCACGATTTCCTGAAAAACATTGATTTTGTATCTATCTTAAAAAATAGTAACAAATTTCCAAAAAAATATAAAATTTGATCTCTAAGCACATTATAACATGGATATCATGTTGAGCAGTTCAGATTTTATGTTTGGACTTTGAAATCGAAGATAAAGATGTTGGAGTACAATTAGAGAATGAAGCAAAGAGGCATTTGAGCCCTATAAGAGAATACTATAAAAAAAAAAATTAACTATTAGATGTTTGTAATAGAAGATGCAAGTTCAAGTACCAAAATCAAGTTAGATTTATAAAAGTTCTCTATATTGGAAAGTTTAGGGCCATTCCAAACATTACGCATTAAAAAATTATTTTTTCTATCAGTTTAAGGATGATGTGGTCCTAACCGTATGGCCTTATCTTTTGTTAGCACGGAAATAAATAGTATAGACTTCTACAAGAAATCTACAGGCATTTCGACCACAGAAGATTAGGAGCACAATAACGTGTTGGCTGAACCCTGAGATTCGTGGCGAGGCCGAATCGAGTCATGGACACAGGTGCGACATAGTGACAAATTAATAGTTTGGATTCGGTTCGATGAGGTCAAAATTTGTAATTTGAGTATAATTCGGGTATAATTCGGAAATGATTCAGTACAACAAAGAAAAAAAAAAACAAAAAAAAAAGGTAAAAAAAAAAATTTAATTTGTTTTCACGTTTTTTTCGCGAATAATTCGTCAACTCGCATTTTATACGAGTTTTATTAGCGAATAAAACGTATTATATGTTTTTCTGCTTTTTATTCGGAGTTCAGTTCAGTAACGTCGAAAAAACGAATTATTCGTTAATTTTGTCACTATGGGTGCGACACGAGCCCACTCGAGTGTGTGGCAGACACGTGTCCACGGACTTTCTTGAGCGTGTTGGTACTGCTGCGTTTTACATGTTTGTTCTCAGTGCGTAATGAGTCCGTTTTGCACTAAGTGTCTGCTAAAATTCATATTACATAAATCCTTAAAAAAATAAAACTTTTGCTGGAGATACGAAGGAAAAATATGAAGTGACTAAAAAAATATTTACGTGACGTGATAAAAATAATAAAAAGATAATTACATATGCAAATGGTCACATTAGATGTCGAAATTTTAAATATACCCTCGTCCAAAAAAAGATAAACAAAAAGACTACTGAATTCTGAAAATTTGAAATTTAGCACATCTGTAACGTCAAATGACAGACTCATTTTTGGGTTCGCCATTTGATGCTGCAGACCGCCAAATTCATCATATTCATGAAATTCAACGCATATCATCTTTTGATTTTAATAGGTTTGTTTAATTATTTTCAAAAATGTAAAGAATAACTTATAATTTGAATATGTTAGAAGGAATATCAAGCAAAATAGATAAAGTATTTTATAATTTAGATATACTAGAAGCGCTACGAAATATTTTCAGACAAGATTTTTTTCCGGCTGTAAAAAAATAATATGTTATTGGAAAAAAATAAAAATGTTTTGGATCTGAGTTATTGATCCTGGTTCAAAAGTCATTTCTAGATAAATAAAGAAATTATCGTGATTCTTCTAGTACATTCAAATTCTAAGGTACTCATCTATTTTAATATATTCCTAAAATACATTCTAGATAAATAGATGAATTATCTTAGAATTTGAATGTACTAAAAGGATCACGATAATTTCTTTATTTACCTAGAAGTGACTTTTGAACCGGGATCAATAACTAAGATCCAAAACATTTTTATTTTTTTTTCCAGTAACACACTAAGAAATAGTTTAATTTTTTTTACAGCCGAAAAAAATCCTGCCTGAAAAATATTTTGTAGTGCTTCTAGTATATCTAAATTATAAGATACTTTATTTATTTTGTTTGATGTTCCTTCTAACATATTCAAATTATAAGTTATTCTTTCCATTTTTGAAAATAAATAAACAAATCTATCAAAATCAAAAGATGATATGCGTTGAACTCCATGAATCTTATGAATTTAGGGGTCCGCAACGTCAAATGGCAGTCCCTAAAAATGAGTCTTCCATTTGACATTGCGGACGTGCTAAATTTTGAATTTTCAAGATTCAGTGGTCTTTTGATTTATCAATTTTTGGGCAGGAGTATTTTTACAAATTTCTGCGTTAGATGTGATAATATTATAATCGCATGTGACGTGATTGATCAATTTAATTATTATTTTTTCAAAATTTAAATTACTTCGTAGGAAAATAAAATAAAAATTAAAGAAAAAGAGACTAAAAAAATGAGAAAATATTGTAAAATAAATTAAAATAAAAAAATATATTGGTCACATGATATGACGTGATCAGATCAATCTTTACGTGACGTATTATTTTCGATCACATCACACTAATAAACACGTCATATGATTGACACGTCATGTGTCATGATAAAAACGGCGTTCCTTCATCAGATTTAGTAGGGGGTGATAACTGATTGTACGATTGGTACCATCTGAGGTTGTCTCATGAGACAAAATGATTCTAGTCCAGAAGTATCCAGAAAATAGAACAATATGGTGGTGTTTGGTTGTGGACTAAAGCTAAGGAGGTTTAAATTGATTATTCCAACTTAGGCTGGTTTAAATTATTCATATTTGGTTGAGGTCTAAAGTTAGATCATGGATTAATGTATTTCATGTTTAGTTAGAGTTGGTGGATGACTAAAGTTTTGGAAACCTAATTTAGTTAATTATTAATAATAAGATACTAATCATATAATATTAATATATTAATAATAGCTGTAATATATTATAATATTATTATAATTATTATTTAATATATTAACAATATAAGATAGAGGAGGGTTCAAATGCACAATTATTTTTGTGCTCCAATATGCTCCACATCCTTTATTTCTATTTTCAAAGTCCGAACAGTCGATCTGAACTGTTCAACATGATCTTCATAATAAAATATGCTTGGATACCAAATTTTATATTTTTTACAATTTTTCTACTAATTTTTTAGATAGGTACAAAATCACCTGTTTAAGGAGATTCTGGACCATCCGATAAAGTGATATTGTACCTATCTAAAAAAATAGTAAAAAAATTCTAAAAAATATAAAATTTGGTCTCCAAAGATATTTTATTATGAAGATCATGTTGAACGGTTCGGATTGACTGTTCGGACTTTGAAAATAGAGATAAAGGATGTGGAGCATATTGGAGCACAAAAATTATGGTGCATTTGAACCCTCCTCTATAAGATATTAATTATATAATTATATATTACTAATTATTAATAATAAGATACTAATTATATAATATTAATATATTAATAATAACTATAATATATTATAATATTATTATAATAATTATTTAATATATTAACAATATAAGATATTAATTATATAATTATATATTAATAATAATTATTAATAATAAAATACTAATTATATAATATTAATTATAATATATTATAATATTATTATTATTATTAAATATATTAACAATATAACATATTAATTATATAATTATATATTAATAAAACTATAATATATTATAATATTATTATAAAAATTATTTAATATATTAAAAATATAACATATTAATTATATATTAATAATTATTATTAATAAAAATATACTAAATATAATATTATTATAATTATTATTTGATATATTAACAATATAAGATATTAATTAGAGTGAGCCTATGGTAGTATGCATAGCACGGATTAGTCCATACTACAGAGCCATATTTTCATTTTAAAAATTTTAATGGTCGATCCGAACAGTTTAACGTGATTTCCACATGAATATGTACTTGCAGACTAAATTTTATATTTTTTCAAATTTTTTACTATATTTTAAGATAAGTAGAAAATCAATTGATCTGAAAATTCTGGAGCATCCAAAAACAATGATTTTCTACCTAGTAAAAAAATTCTAAAAAATAGAAAATTTAGCCCACAAGTATATTCTCATATAGAAATTGTGTTGAAAACGAAAATATTGATCCGTAGTACAGACTAATCCGTGCTATGCATAGTACCATAGACTCACTCTATTAATTATATAATTATATACTATAATAATTATTAATAATAATATACTAATTATATACTAATAATATATTAGTATAATCATTCGAGTTAGGCTATGATGTACAATAAAATTAAACCACCACCACTGAAGTGGTTTAATTTAGGCCGGTCTAAAAATCGGCTTATGTCATCTTAGTCCGGCTCAATTAATACTCGTTTGGTGATAACAAGGACTAAATCTCTTATTCCACCCGTTAGGCCACAACTAAACATGGGGTATGGGCCTAGTTTGTAAGTTTGAAACAGGGCAGAGCGAGAAAAGGTACTTCTTCTCAAATCTCAACTAAACAAGTGTGGATTCTCCACAAACCCCCACTGTTATCTCAAATTTAAATTTAATAATGTAGCGTAAGCTGCGTAACTTTCGTGTAATGCAATCGATGAGATGAAACGATACAGATAGGAGCGGCGATGGAAAGGAGAAGCCGAGAAGCTGGATACTGAAACTCATTCTGGTACAGTTGTAATGAACTTGAGATAATTAATAACTTTAGACTTAGTTCGTTCATAAAAGTTGCACTTTCTGGTGATAGCTTTGCTGCTGGGGTACGATTCATTTAAAGTAAACTAGTAATATGAGAGTAGAAAGCCGTGATTGTAGACTTGCCTAACATTTGATTTTGATTTTACACTACTTCCTCTTCGTCTCTGCCGGCCTAACTAGGTTTTGCTTCATCATTAACCATTCATTTTTCATTACTGAACCATTATTCATTGCTACAACAGCTTAATCAAAATCACGTGTGTAATTAGAAGTCTTATGTGATTTCTGCTGTGCATTACTTTTTATTTGTTTGCTTCCTGGCATTAGCAGAGCAGGGGTTGCACGTAGCAGTCTTAATATTAGAGCATCTTTTCTGTTCTCCAAAACTGGGAATCAGGGAATATATTTAAATAATTACAACTACTACAAAGTTCAAAGGGCTGCAGCAATTTACAAGAATATGTACAGATAAACTAATGTTAATGTCATGAAGGACTATCTTAACTCAATTGGAATAAGGTTTTGGTAATTAATAGCATGTTGGGTTTTCTTTACATGAAATGTTATGACAAATTAAGGTCCCATGAATGAGGAGAACGGAATCATTTGGAAGGAGAAGAAAATGCTTTTGGAAAAGTTGATTCCCGTGGGAGGAAATTTCAAAAGAATGTGTCGGAGGGTTGGAGGTGGGTTGCGCTTTTTGAAAATTAAAAAAAAAAAAAAAAACGCTTGCTGACCCCAATCCCCAACCATTACTATTCAATTTCAACCATTTGATATTTTATTATGATTGTTTTTTAGACTTCGTCTAAAAATAAAATAGGTATTACGTAAAAAGTTTAATTTTTAAATTAAGAAATACCATTATGATTTAAATCGAATACAATGACAAAAAATATATAAATTTTAATAGATGATCACATGACAACATAATCAATATCATACATTGGAGTAGAACTGAGGTGTTCTTAAGTTCATCAAGTCTCTATGTGAACTCAACTCTAAAATTTATTAGATTGGCTTCAAACGACGAATCTAAACCGTTGAAATCCATCTACCTTACAATTAAGTGATGCGTCTACATATGAAAATTTTAAAATTTCGAATTAATTTAGTAAAAGTCTATCAATCGGTCCAAATTAGAAGGTTTATAAATTACTTTTAATGCATTCATTTTTTTACCACTTGACTCTATAGAAAATTAGTTCGAACATTTAAAATTTTCGCATGTAGACGTATCACTCGTAGGGTAGATGGATTTCAACGGTTTGGATTTGTTGTTTGAAGCCAATCTGATAGGTTTTAAAATTGAGTTCACAAAGAAACTTGATGAACTTAAGAACACCCTAGTTCAACTCCATACATCGAATTAGGTATACTTAAAATATTGATTGATGAATATTTATTAGTAAAAACTAAAATATTTTAGAAGCATATCATTATATTTGAGAATAATTAATGACTAATTATACTTTACAAATAAGTATTCATCTAATTCAATGCATGCCAGTGTTCTAAATAGCGCGCTATAGTGGCGCTATAGCGTTTTTGGACCCTAAACGCTAAGCTATGGCATGAAAATACGCTAATTGCGCTACGGCCGCTATAGCGGTAATAGCGGTCCGCTATAGCGCATAGCGTGTAGCGCGCTATTTGCGCGCTATGCATATTGGGCTTTTTTAGACAATTTATATGGGCTTAAATAAAGATCCATAAAATTTATTTTGTATAGAAAAAAGAATATAATGAATCATGATGCTTAAGATATTTTGTATAGAAAAAGATCGATAGTTTATGATATTATTATGGATATTTTGAACCATGGACTTTTGTACTAGTTCAATATGAATATTATAATTTCTTAATTAATTTGGTGTTATTTATTGTTCTATGAAACTTTAGATAATGTTAATATATAGTACAAATATATAATATAATTTTTGTAAAAAAAAAAACGCTATTTGGAATAGCTTCCGCTATAGCTACGCTATTCGCTATAGCTTTTTTTGTAGCATTCCCGCTATGACGCTATAAATGCTATTTAAAACATTGATGCATGCAATTAAAATTATTTAATTTGTGATCATCTAGTGGTTAAGCTTCAAGATTTGTTGTTTGTTTAGAGGGAATTTCACGTATACCCTCCAAAACTTCAAAATTACGTATTTCCTCCTCTAAAAGCTGAAATTACGTATTTTATCTTCTATAAAAACATTCGAAAATCACAAATTTACTCATTTTATTGTCTTTTATATTAATACTTATTTAAAATGTATACAATACTCATTTTACCCTTTATTAAAAGCATAAAAAAATTGTAGTTTGTTTAAGAAAAATATTGATCTTATATGATACCCATTATACCCTTTACTCTTTATAAAATACTCATTTTGCCTTCGAAAACTAAATACCCATTATACCCTTTACCCTTTATAAAATATCCATTTTGCCCTCGAAATCAATCAAATATAAGACCGATCGACATTTATCTTAAACAAGCTACAATTTTTATATGTTTTTAATAAAGGGTAAAATGGGTATTTTATAAATTTCAAATGAGTTTTAATATAAAGACAATAAATGAGTACATTTGTGAGTTTTAAAAATTTAGAGGGTGGAATACGTAATTTCAAGATTTAGAGAGAGGTATACGTAATTAAGTTTGTAGGGTATACATGAAATTCTCCTTTTTTTAACATGGTTTATCTACAGAAAACCGTTGCTTCAGCGGCCGGTATCAGCGACCGTGGAAAACGTCGGTCGCTGATTACCCAAAAAAACCAAAAAAAAAAGAAATTAAATTTTTTCGGCGACGAGACAGTCAGCGACCGGCGCCAACATCATTCAGCGACCACTTTGGCCCGGTCGCTGAAGATCTCGGTAAAAATGTCGCGCGAATCCGATTTTTTACTCGCGCGTTATTCGTTTTAGGTTAGCCACTGTGAAAAAAACAGCGAACTCCGCCGACCCGCTGAAGGCCACTGTGACCTGAACTCCGCCGCCCCTGTGACCCTGACTCCGCTGAAGGCCACTGTGACCTGAACTCCGCCGCCCATGTGACCCTGACCCCGACCGACCCCGCCCCCGACCCCTCGACTCCGAACCCCGACCGATTCCGAACGCCGACTCCGTGACTATCTGGCCGACTCCGACCTCGAACTCCAAGCGGCGAAGGTGAGGCGACCGGCGTGTCAGGGAAGGAATTGTACACCACATCAAGGACACGGGTCTTTTTTACCGAGAATACACGACCATGTCAGGTACGTACTAGCCACAGAATAAAGAGAAAAAAAATTATTCAATAAATTCAGAAAATGAAGTTTTTCTGATACAACACACTTCAATTTGATCAATCATCGTAGCTTGTGCAAAGCACATCAATACAATTTCATTCTTCCTCTTTTCATTCAACAAATTCTAAATAAGATAATAGTATTTGTAGTGCGTGCTGCAGATGAACTGAATGACTCAAGTCTCTTCGTTGATGGGGCTGTTACTGAGATTGTAACAGAACAAGAATTACAAGACAGTAATCAAGAAAATAATAGCAAAAAAAGGAAAAAAAAAAAAACACCAATTGGGACATTAGATTAATATCTTTCGTATTGCTTGTCTTTATATTTACTTTGTTTGCGAATGTTCGCTTGAGTGCAACTTATTGATTTTATCATCTCAACTCTAGATATGGCACCGAAAAGAAAGGACAAAGGAAAGGCACCGGCGGGCGACGAGGAGGAGTCGAGTCATAGGAATGTTCGCGGTGCAAATGCATATATTTCGCCGCCTGCAGATCCGAGTGTGCGACCAGTACTTCGGTTAGGGGGTCACAGGTAATATTCATTTTTTCTGTATGTTGTAATTAATTATGCATTAATTGTAGTGATTGTAATAATTATTTCTATTTGCAGGACTTTTGATGCAGGGCACCCAGAGCTAACGAAGCAGGTCGCAAAAATTATATCGCAGCTAGTACGCACAGCATATCCTGGAGCGTACACTAGATACACGGATTTCCCTGATACCAACAAGGAAGTTATCAAGACAGACTTTTTGGTAAGTAAAATTTTATGAAACAAAACCTCTAATAATTACTTGTTTCCTTTTTTGAAGCTAACAAACTGAGTTATGCATTGCAGAAGCACTACCAGTTTCCACCGGAGGTACCAGACAGTATTGCATGGGATGTATTCCGCAAAATAGCTGACAAACGCCTACAGGATATGCTTAACAAGTCCAGGGAGGCAGCAACCAAGTCCTATGGAGATTCAATGCTCGAGTGGAAGGAGCGTGGGGCTGCTCCTCGACCCCATGACTCCTGGATCAAGCCGGAGTTCTGGCCCGGACTCGTCGATCATTGGTGTAGTGATGCTTTTGCCCGTCGGAGCCAGCAGAATGCTTTAAATAGGGCCAATGCTGAAGGGTCAGGGGCCACAACGGGTTCTGTGAACATGCTTGTTCACAAACAACGCTTCGTAAGATTATCTTCATTAAATTAATCTATTTTCATTCCAATTGAATCTAATCGAACTAACCTTAATAATTTTTTTTAAATAAAATTGTCTTTCAAATTCTTAACAGGAGCAAGAAAAAGGGCGCGAACCTAGATGGTCCGATGAGCTGTTTCAGCCTACCCATACGAAGAAGAAGACGGGAGAATATATTACCGGCAAGGCGAAAGAAGCACAGGTAATACTACTTTCGAATCGTTTTAAAAAATATCATGGTTCCTGTTGTATAACATTTTTGTTATATTTTACAAAATTTGCAGGAAAAATATGAGAGTGCTATGGTGCAGAAGTATGGAGAGGATAGAAACACATGGCCCGCATACGACGGCGACGTCTGGTACTCTACGGGAATATCTGATCAGAATGCCCACGGCGATAACTATGGTCTCGGTGCTTTAGGTAAAATAAAAAGTCACTTTAATTTTAAATTTATTTTTAGTTGTGTAAGATAATACTAATTGTCTTATTTTTAATGTTTCAGGCAAGACGAGACGCATGTTTCGCTCCAGTGGGTCGAGCAGTCAGTCGCATTCTTCACAATCATATTCTTCTATGCCGCCGGCTCCGCAGCTCACAGAAGAGCATATCGATATGATATCTACTCGGGTACTTGATAGGATGGAGGATCGGTTACTTGATAGGATGGAGGATCGGTTTATGTCCAGGATCACCGACCTTTTCAGAGCTTCTCAGGTACGAAATTCGATAATTCAGTCCAACTTCAATTGTGAATCCTGAATCTTAAATTCTAATTATCTAAACTATTGTTTTAACAATCTCACAGGGAGGTTCGGGCTCGCAGCATGCCTCGAGGCCCGCTCCTCAAGATGACGAGGATGATGACGAGAGGCAGGGGTCGGATGTTGGTGGTGATGGTACTAGATAGGTTTAGATGTTTATGGTACTACTTAGGTTGTTTATGGTGACGGATTTTGATAGATGTTTATGGTACTTGACATTTCGACATTTTTGTTTGTATTATTTGACATTACGATTATTATGTTTGATGAACTTTGTTGTATGTTTATGTTTATTTGTATTACTTGATATTACGATATCTATGTTTATGTTGTATGTTGGTACGTGTCGTATCAAATATTAAATGGTGCAAATTTAAATAATATAATAAAATATAAAAAACTTGACAGAAGAGTATCAGCGACCACATTTAAGTATCAGCGACCGTAATTATTTGTCTCTGATAACTTATGTATCTGCGATTGTTTCGACTATCAGCGGCCGTTTTTTAGTATCAGCGACCGTTAAATTTGGTCGCAGAACGTATTTGCTGACGTCAGAAAAAAACGACAGCGACCAAAAAATATTGGTCGCAAAAAAATTATCAGCGACCGGTGACGTATTATCAGCGACCGGTGACGTCATCAGAAGAGTATCAGCGACAAGGCTTACAGCGACCGGGCTTTCAGCGACCAAATGTAACTTTCAGCGACCAGATTGGGTATCAGAGACCGGCGCTTATATTATCAGCGACCGGCATCCCGGTCTTTGCTGTAGTGTTTGTACGTATACTTCCTCAATTTTTTTGAACATATATAATTCACCTACGTAATAGCAACATATTAATGGAAAAAACTAGAGACAATCGGATAATAAGAAGATAAATCTATAATTCACCTACGTAATTCAACATATTAATAGCAACATATAATTCACCTACGTAATTCACCTGCGTGGATAAGAAGAAGTGCACGCTTGAAATCACGAGAATAATTATAGGCATGTTTGCTAAATCCAGACCATCTTTTTAGAAAAGCTTCTTACATTTTGAAGCTATCACGGAAATTGCAGTCAAAGGAAGAAAGCTAATTAATTAATGATTGATCTTCTTTCCAGTCAACAATTCTAAACCCTAGACTTTATAGCTAGGAAGAAGGAAGCTAATAAGTTGGTACAAATAATATATATTTTTGTTATCGAATTTCGACTGCCTAACCAAATTAAAGCATCCTGACCATGAATATAATTATGTAATTAATCCATGTTCTCTCGTTAAATCATTCACACGAAGCCCATTTCAATAAATTGCCAGCCTATAAGTACCAAACTTGCTCCAGCTTTCTTCTCACACAAAATCAAATCGATATATAGAAGAGTTAGAGCAAATTAATCAAGAAACATCCATCTGAATGGGAAAGGGAAAGAACTATTTTCTTGCATTTTTTGGTTTGAAGAAGTCGTCTGGAGAAGAAAGCCGGTCGGGGGAATACAGGTACCACTATGAGTACCAGAAAAAGGTACGACCCAGCGATGAAGACCGTCCGTATTGGTACGGTGAACCGGACATAGACCGCAAAGCCAGAGACTACATAGATCGCTTCCGCCGTGGCATCAACTCGGAGGACTGATTGCTTGCTTCTTAATTTATCTTTATCTGTAACTATATATATATATATATATATATATATATATATAGATATATATATATATATGCATACTTTATTCCTGCATTCCTTTTTCTTTCTTTTTTTCCTTTTGGCTTATTTTTCCCGCTTGCTTTTGAGTTTTTATCTTTGCCATATACAGTTCATTTACTAATTAAGGTTTGCTCTGCAGCAATTTGATGCTTGTTTGTGGGATTGACTTGTAGAAGAATGTTCTTTTTTTGTTTCTTCTTATAGTGGAATAAATGTATTTTTTACATATAACTATAAAGAATTATTTATTTTTCATTTCATTAATGTCCCTCGGTAACCCTATCGATCCCTGTCCAGAACAAAAATGTCATGAATAACTGTTAGTAGTCATCTTTATAATTTGTCTCTATATATGTATAGAACTATTTTTGTGTCTTCTTCAAAACCCACGGCAAGGCTATGGTAATATACATATTACAGATCAATTCGTGCTATATATTTATATTTTTATTTTGAATTTCTGTCGGAGGACAAAGAGACCTTGATGAAAGCTCGGAGTAGATATATAGATATATAGTGAAGAGAGAGAGCACGTGCACGTGCATGGCAAATGATATTAGCTTTATTAATCCTTGATTAATTATAGTTTTATAATTGTAAACATAATTAATTGAATTTTGAGCATATTTGATATAGATTTAAATTATATTGAGTAAATATGTAAGTTATTAAATTTAGGATGGTAAATACATCATTATAGAATTTGAAATGGTAAATACATAATTTTATAATTTTTAAGTAGTATACCTAAAATTCTCCCATTTATGTTATCTTAAATTTGCAAACACTTAATAGGTGCTACCAATATCTTAGTCAGCAATTTACCTGACATTGCTTAATAGAAACAAAAAGGTTGCAGTACTCTAATAAATTTATTTGCAAAAAATGCAGCATGTGTTAAAAGAGGTTCACAAATGTATATACATTGTATGTTACAATTTGCGAATTAAGTTAGTCTGACGACCTCCCTTCTGCCACCAAATTAAACTATCTATATATATATATATATATATATATATAGAGTGAGGCAACGGTACTATGCATAGTACGGATTGGTCCATGCTACGGCTTAATATTTGAGTTTTCAAAATCCTAACGGTCGATCCAAACCGTTCAACATGATTATAAAATGAATATGTACTTGCAAACCAAATTTTACATTTTTTTGATTTTCTTTTACTATTTTTTTAGATAGGTAGAAAATCACTGTTTTTGGATGGTCCAGAATTTTCAGATCAAGTGATTTTCTACCTATCTATAAAATAGTAAAAAAATTCAAAAAAATGTAAAATTTGGTTTTCAAGTACATATTTATTTTATAATCATGTTGAACGGTTCAGATCGACCGTTAGGATTTTGAAAACTCAAATATTGAGCCGTAGCACGGACCCAACGGTGCTATGCATAGTTCCGTAGCCTCACTCATATATATATATATATATATATATATATATATATATATATATATATATATATATATATACTTCCTTTCAGAAAGTTACATTTTTGAAAAGAAAAATAGAACTTGTGTTATACCCCTCCTGCAAACAATGTGTTTAACGTCCACCACACTTCTTTTTTTTTTTTTGATAAAAGGCAACGAAGTGCCCGTTTCATATTAGAAACAGATAGTGGTTAATTACATATTACTGGTACTAACGCATTCCGCTAGTCCCATAGCTCAAACATTGAGCCAAAACAAAACAGAAAACATATGCCCTTCGTTTAATAATCCACCAAAAAACCGAAATAGAAAATTTGATTCTAAGTAAGCCTTCCAAACAGGGGCTGAGGTAAGACATCCTAAACCCGAGATTATTACGAGCATGTGTAGACTTCAGATTGAAATTGTGTAATCCCCCGTCGCCTCGGCGAACTGATCTGCCGCAGAAGTTGAGGTGTCTTGAAACAGAACCATCTGATGATCATTTGGATCCCAAACCCGCAAGGGAATGACCTCCAGATCAGCAGGGAGATAGTCAAGCGTGGCCTCTTTAATCTTCTTATCCATATGACCTGCCCAATATTCAAACACTGATAAAATAAGTACGATCAGTGATTTAACATTTTTAAGTGGGGAACCTTGAAAGATAACGGCATTTCTATACTTCCAATCAGTCCAACATAATGCACTATATACAACTAAGAATGCTTGTTGATGTATTGTATCTAATGTGCATGAGAATTCAAAAATATCATTACATTTATCCCAATGCATAAACACCTCTTGACAGTTACCAAGCCAGAACCACAAGTGTTGGGAAATTTTGCATTTGAGAAATAGGTGTGAAATGGTTTCAGTTTTTGGACAAAATGGGCACTGTGTGGTACCAGACCAACCTCGTTTTTGTAAGTTTTTTTTGGTAAGGATTCTATTAGTACTTAATAACCACATAAAAATCCGTATTTTGGGAGGTACAGGGATATCCCACCAGATGGCATACTTATTTTTATTGACACCCCTAAAATTAAGAATTTGGTATAGGGATTGTACTGTAAAACGACCATGTGATGTCCATCGCCAAGCTATCTTGTCTACATGGTGAGTAAAGCTACAAGAACTAATTAATAAAAGGAGTTCATGCCATTCAGAAACCATTACCCCAGTTAAGCTACGCCTAAATTTCAAGGCCAGACCTTGTGAATTAAAAACAGTAGTGATATTAATGTGAGGATTATAGCAGATATTGTATAAGTGGGGATATTGGGTAGCTAGACTACAATGACCATGCCAAATAGAATTCCAAAATGACAGAGAGGATTGATAACAAGGTTCAAAGGTAACACTAATTTTGCCTAAAGTATTAAGTTTAACAATTGAATGCCAGAAATGAGAGAATGCTATTCTAGAATTAGGAGTGTAATATTTGTGAATGATGATTGTTTTCCAAAGACCTTGATAAGAAGAATCTTGGAATTTCTACCACCATTTTAATAATAAAGCTAGATTCATGTTATGCAAATCAAGTATTCCAAGACCCCCGTGTTGTTTAAGTAAACAAGCCTTAGACCAATTAACTAAAGAATATTTTTTCCTATGATTGCTACTACCTTGCCAAAGAAATCTATTTCTAATGGAATCAATTCTCTTAATTATTGTCTTGGGTGCCTTAAAGACTGATAATGTGTATAAAGGAATAGAGGACAGAACAGAATTGATTAGTGTTAATCTACCACCTAATGATAAAAGTTGCCCTTTCCAATGTTGAAGTCGACTTTCTATTTTATCTACAAGAAATTGCCAATCAGCCATATTCAATTTTTGGTGTTTGAGAGGTAAACCGAAGTATTTGAAAGGGAATGACCCTTCTTTACATTTGAAAGTCTGAGCATACTAGGTACCAGTGGTATTAATAGCATACAATTCAGTTTTGAGTAAATTCATTTTGATTCCAGATAAAGCTTCAAATCCCATAAGTGCCCACCAAGCTGATTCAACATTTTGGTGATTAGCTTGTAAGAAAAGTATGGTATCATCAGCGTAATGGCAATTAGTAATGGCTTTGTTTTCTAAACATGCCGGTCCTAGACCTAGAATCTGATTAGCCTGTCTACCCTTAGAGAATATTTTGCACAGTGTATCTGCTGCAAGAATGAAGAGAAAGGGTGAGAGAGGGTCACCCTGTCTTACTCCTCTCTTGCAATAGAAATACTGTGTAAACTCTCCATTGAAATTAATACAAGATTGAGAGCTATATAAGTAGTCTTTGATCCAATGTCGCCATTTTTCACCAAATCCCCTACCCTCTAGAATTTCTAAGATGTAATCCCAATGAATTTTATCGTAAGATTTCTCAAAATCAATTTTAATAACTATCACAGGTTCCTTAGTTACACTACAAAAATGGATCAATTCTTGACTTAAGATAACATTATCTAAGATATACCTATTTTTGAGAAATGCAGATTGGCTGATATCCATAATTCTACTCATGATATGCTCTAACCTAGTAGTGAGAATTTTAGAGATGAGTTTAAAGCTACAATTGACTAAACTAATGGGTATATATTTGGTGATTAAAGAAGCATCTTTTTCTTTGGGAATGAGACAAATGACTGACTTATTTAAGGAGTTAAGGTCTAATTGATGAGTGTAAAATTGAGAACACAATAAAAGTAGGTCATGTTTTACTATGTCCCAGTAAGTTTGATAAAATAGGAAAGAAAAACCATCAGGCCCAGGTGCCCCTTGAGCTGATGATGCAAAAAGAGCTTCCTTAATTTCCTGTTCAGATATAGGATCTTCTAAATGTTGTCGCTCTAAATCAGTGAGTTTATCTAATGGGGTCCAAAATTGTTGCTCTAAATGCGCATATTTAATGCCTGGTTCTCCTAGTAATTGTTTATAAAAATCTAGTGCATGTCTTTTCATAAGCCCTAAGTTGGTGGTAGTATTACCATTGATCACAAGAGAGTTAATCCTATTTTTCTTACTTCTATGGGAAGCCATGATATGAAAAAATTTAGTATTGTGATCCCCCTCTATTAGCCACTGTTGTTTAGATCTAGTCTTCCAATAGATTTCTTCTTCTAAGTATAATTCATCTAAATGTTTTTTTAATGCAGCCCAATGCAAATATTCCTCCTCAGTCAGTTCCTGAGTTTCTTGCAATACTTCTAAATGATGTAGTTCTTTAATAATCCTAGTTTTGGTTCTTTTTTTCTCCCCATAAAAATTCTTTGCCCACCCTCTAATCTTTTGTCTCATGGTTTTTAATTTATAGTTCCAACTAAATCCTAAATTATTAACATCTAAAGGACAAGCATTCCACCATTTAAAGATAAGATCTCTAAATCGTTCTTGTGAAATCCATTCAGGATCAAATCTGAATTGGGGAGAATTATTGGAGTTCTTATTCCCAACTTGAAAGAGGAGAGGACAATGGTCAGACCCACTCTTAGGAAGGTCTTGGAGAACACTATCAGGATATGAAATTGTCCAAGGCAAAGAAGTAAAGAATCTATCTAAAAGAGCGAAATTTCTACCACTAGCCCAAGTAAATTTCCTAGATTGCAATTTATGTTCTACTAATGAGTGCTTATTCACAAAAAGATTGAACTCTCTACTTAAACTAACTTCAAATTTGGTACCAGATTTTTCTTTTTTATGTCGTATGGCATTAAAATCACCACACAAAATCCATAACGGGATGTAAGAGTGTCGAATTAAGTCTAGGGCAACCCAAAGATCTTTTTTAAATGTCCTAAGCACAGGACCGTAGACAATGGTCATCTGCCACTGTTGAGAATCAAGCTTATTTTCAAAAACAATATCTAAGTAAAATTTATGTAAAGTATAGTCTAAAATCTTGATTTTATTACTGTCACAGCCGAAGAGAATCCCACCTGACCTACCGATCGATGGAACCCATTGCCATTCATCTAATCTAGTTGAGAAACTACGTAAGGTTCTTAAAGTAAAATCCTCTTTTTTTGTTTCCTGAACAGCAATAATATCTACTTGATAATCTCTAATGAAATCATGTAGTACCTGTTTTTTCCTATTAGAATTAAGACCTCGACAGTTCCAATTGAGTATATTCATTTAGCATCTAATGCACCCCTTGTACCATGTAAAGCTGTAGATTTAAGTAAATCTAAAGTAAGGGGAACATGTGTAGTACTATCCTTAACAGAGTGAAGGATATTGGTAATAACCTGTTCAAAATGACTTCTATCTAAATTTTGAATTGCTGAAATAATAGGAGAAGCATCTTCTACAGAATTACCTAATGTAATCTGATATACTCTAAACAGGTCCCTAACTTGTTCTACAGTAAATCTAATATAAGGAAAATTATTAAGCAAAGGGATACCTGAATTACTGCTAGCTCCTACTTCTTTGTGACAAAATCTTTTAATGGCCTTACTCATGGTTGAGGAGGGATCTGCCTGAGCCTGGACCCTCAAACTTTTCCTAGGTACAGCAGTCTTTGTGCCCGTGGCAGCTGTATCTGCCATCTCTGGAGTAGGAGGCAGAGAGTCGGATGAATCCGACACCAGGAGAATTTCAGGGTTAGGTTGCGGTTTATGTGCACTACTCCTCAATCGGGCAGCAACCCCACTTTTGTTGGAAAATGTGACCTTCTTCTTAATAGCTAATGGAATCTGTCTTTTTTTCCGCCCCCAGGTGTATTTCTTTTTCTTGGCAGGGTCAGAGGTTTTCCTGAGACGAGTTACCAGATTTATTATAGGTTCATCTTCACTATCATGGGGAATGGGAGTGTGTAGAGAGGGTGAGTCGGCAGCACGTCCAGATAGACAATGAAAAGTATTAGGAGAAAGGGGAATAGTACGTGTATCAGAACCGCCAGATTTGGTGCTGGATGTACCGGGCTTAGTACCCGAACCACCAAATTTGGTGCTGGAGGTACCGGGCTTAGTACTCGAACCAGATTTGGTACCCGAACCACCAGCTCGGGCAGTACCAGTACGGATTCCAACACCTTTCTTACCTGTACCAGGTTACTCATCACCATATCCTCTTGATCAATGCGCTCTGATTCTCCAGTTGCGGTATTAGGATTGGTAATGACAGTGTCAGACTTCTCGGGTTGCATCCCAAATTCGGTCCCATTAGGGTAGGGTCGACCTTGAAGCCGAGCTCGCCAGGCATGAACACTTTCAGTGTGTTCAGTTTCGACCTCAATCGCAATGTCAAACACCTTAATTTTACCAGAAGGTGAAAGACGCTCAACATAATGAATGGGTGGGAGGAGAGATGCATCACAAACACCGAGCTTAACCCTAATGAAACGCTAGTCATAGCGACCACTGGTTCCCGGATCAAGCTCCAGTAGGTGAGCACCCAATGGGTTGAAGATCTTTTCCAGTTCAAACCATGACCACTGGAGTTTGGGAAAACCAGAAATTCGAACCCATACAGGAGTGAGGTCCATACCTTCATCGAAGTCAGGCTCCCATGCCAGGATCGGAAACTCCACTTCCGCCAGTGTCAGAACCCCTTATGTTGTAGCAGAATCAAGCCAAACCTTGGTCGGTGCCCGGATAAGGTATTGGAACTCCGAGTATACTGTCGCAATCCACCTATGGCCATCACGATGAAATCGGCGCTCAAGAACTCTTTCAACCTTCTCCGGACCCCAGCCCGCGATGTCATCCAGGATGAAACTGAGCTGGAATTCTTTTTCAATCAGTTTCGATTCTGCTGAAGAGGTAAAGGTGACGATCGGCGTGCGTAGCCGATTCGCCATTGGAAGAGGAGGAGCTTTGGTTTTTTTGAAAAGGCGAATCCGATCCTACAGGGATCTAGGTTTTCTAGCAACCTTCGGTTTAAGAGGAGTTGGCGGGAAAATCGAGGTTGTCGTTTTGCAAGCACGCGACATATGCCCGATCTTGTTACACACAAAGCATAAACGGCCATTCCTGCAATCACGTGCCATATGACCGATCGAACCACACCGAATGCAGATCGGATGTGTGGGAGTGGAACGTGCTCGTAACTCGTTTATTTTTTGCTGAATCATTTGAGATTTAGTCTCGCCAAGCACTGGATTCGCACAATTTGAGTCGGTTTTCACACGCCACGCCTGTAAAGGCTGGGCTGCCACATCGCGATAACTTCTCGTTCGGGTCGCCATTAATGGCGGTCTAACAGGCCGACGGATCACATGATCCACGATCTTCGCTCGTATACGGGCCGTCTGAGATTGTACTACTCGAGACATCTTATTTGCTTCCTTTTGTTTTTTTTTTCTTCTTTTTTTCTTTTTTTTTTTCTCTTTCTAAATCGCCAACATATACATATTGTCCCAACATATTGTCATTTTCTGCACCATAAAAATAATAATTATAGGTAAAATAAGGGTTATTTTAGTTTAATTACATACAAATTTTATCGGACACATTTAACAAATATTATTTACAAACTTAAAATTGTGTGTGTGTTTTCAGTTATTTATATATGACATATAAAAAAATTGGACCGATTTGAAAAACATTTAGTCTTTATGATCAATGCCCAATAAAATTTTAAATTGACTCAAATTTTTATCCATGTTAATTGTATCTAAATTGGTGAGAATACATATATAATTTTATTTATTAAAATCTGGATAATATTTTTTAAATTAATGTGATATAAAGATTTGAATATATTATAAAAAATGAATGTACGCTTGAATTGCCCTTAAAAGAATAAATAATTAACATATTGTTGCAGCCAATTTTTGTGAAGATTTATTCTCTTTTAAGTTAATTAGGTGATAATTATCAGCCAATAATATATATTAAACAAAATCAAAGTCAAAAGTTACAAAATTATCAACATAGGAAAAAAATAAAAGAAGAAAAATAAATAAAAAGTGGATTTTAAAGAAGATAAATTATTAGGATCATAGTATGATAAATTTAACAATGTTAAGTCGTTACAGAATAAATAATCTTCCTCTTCTTCTATGAAAACCCAACAACCTGCTGCCTACAAAGAGTTTCATTGCTTTATATATTTTTATTTTTAGGAAAAATATGGGTCTAGCCCCGTATTTGATTGATAATCGCGGTTACAAGGAGTTTGTAGTTGCATGTCAAAAATAAACACAAAGCGCTCAAGAATACTTGAGCTAAAAGTAAAAAGCATAAATAGAAATAAATAAAACCGAAAAATTCTAAAAAAAACACAGTAAAATTTAAACTAAAAGCAAAAATAAAATTTATTGGCTAATAAAGTCCAGTTCAACCACCCGCTTCTTAATTACCCACATTGAATACCCACATTGAATTGAATGGCAAATAAAGTCCAGAATGATCTTAATTACCAAGGCATAATTCCAAAAATAATGGTTAATCTCTAACTTGGAGGTAGAGCAAAGCAAATTAAAGGAGTCGATTAGGGGTGTCAATGGCACCATTTTATCCGTTTACCCGACCCGTTCCGTATCCGATAAAACAGATATGGGTAAGTTTTTTTTCGTAAACTTATCGGGTACAGGTACGGGTACGGGTAAAGATTTTTTTCGTTATCTAAACGGATAAGGGTACGGATAAAGCCTATTCCGTACCCATTACTCGATCGGACAATTATAAAAAAAATTATATATATTATATATATTAATGAGCAATGAATATTAATTCTTCAACTATTCTTGATAGTTGTCTTACGCTTAATTAACTATTAAAACATGTAAATAAATTTCAGCAAATCTCAATAAAGTTTAGATCTTTTAAACACGTATATATATTTGTGAAATGAATGTGTTTTAATTTATTTTTGAGTAAATAATATTTTTTTATTATAATAGCATTACCCATTATATATTTACCTGCTACCGTTTCGTAATCCAACAACCATAACGGGTAGGGTAGGGTATGAGTAAGGTAATTCGTAGCGGTTAAGGGTATGGTACGGGTAAGGACAATTTGTAACGGGTACGGATATGAAAATGCTTCCACCCGACCCTTACCATACCCGTTGACACCCCTAGAGTCAATCGACCAAATCCTTATAAGTAAATTCTCATAAATAGCCAAACAAAATTCTTAATCTTACAAGAAAGTTTTATGGGAAAAAATTATTTTCCATAAGACATGTAGAAATTGTATTTTCCATAAGACGTGCATAATACATATTTTTATTTTCTTAATAAAGGGTAAATTGAGTATTTTATAAATTTAAAATTAGTTTTAATAGAAAAGTCAATAAATTGGACAAATTTGTGAGTTTTTTAATAAAAGGGTAAAAATTATATTAGGAACTTTAGAGGTCAAAATATGTAATTATATTATAAACGGTTAAAAAATGGAAGAATTTTGTATACATGAAATTCTTCCATTTTTTAACAAAATTCTAAATACCACAGTTTATTTATTGTTTTTTAGGAGAATTTTGTATGAGGATGATCCAATTTCCATGGGCATTTGGTACCACATCAGCCCGACATTTTTATTAATATCCAAAGTGTAATACAAATTATTATTTATGCTCAGATTCTGACTCAATATCGAAAAATGCCCAAGCCGGCCAGAAAATGGCCAGCTTACCTGTTTTTTTTTTTGAGACATTATGAAGAGCCAAATAATGAAATCTAACACTGAAAATTTAAATTTTGTGTTTAAATTATTTGTTAGATTACTTCTTTTGATTTATAATTAGCATATTTATACTAAAATACACTAGATTACTTGAAATTATGTTGAATTACACTAGATTACTTGAAATTATGTTGAATTACACTAAATTACATTAAATTACACTAAATTACAATAACTTCGCTAATTATGCTGAAATACGGTAAATTACGCTAAAATAGACCGATTCTGTGCCATCTTTCATGAATCATAAAAAATAGTAAAAAAATTCCAAAAATAGTAAAAACTGGTATTCTACAAGTTCATTATGTAACTAATTGACTGAGCTACTTGGATTGAATAATAGAAATGAAAATCTTAATCGGAAACTTCAACTCAAGTTTTGAGGCTCTTCCCTTTGTTTTTTGGCGATTCTGAATTTCAGAAAACAGGTCACTGATGCATGCGTCTTTTCGCAAGCTTTCCGAAAAGTGGTCATTTGCTGAAATCGGACACTCGAGCGCCATTTTATGACCGTTTGAAGTTTCGTCGTTGTTTTTCACCTTTTCAGTGAAGATATCATCTCTATTAATATGTAATTTACCGTAATGTAATGTAATTTAGTGTAATTTAACTTAATATAGTGTAATTCAATATAATTTCAAGTAATTTAGCGTATTTTAGTATAAATATACTAATTATATATCAAAAGAAGTAATCTAACAAATAATTTAAACAAAAAAATTCAAATTTTCAGTGTTAGATTCCATTATTTTGCTTTTCATAATCTCTTAAAAAAAAAAACAAGTAAGCCGGCCAGAAAATGGCCGGCTTGGGCATTTTTCGATATTGGATCAGATTCTGGGCAAAAATAATAATTTGTATTAAACTTTGGATATTAATAAAAATGTCGGCACATCAGCGCCAATATATATAATTAAATTCAAAATAATTATTTTTAATGTCTTAAAAGTAAAACTAATTAATTGGATATTTTGTATATACATGTTATATGAGTACACAAAGAAAAACATCATTGTAATTTTATTTTGATATGCATCAACAATTAATTATCAAAATCAACAGATTTGAAACCTCTCTTGATGGCTATCAAAATGAAGTCAAAATCTCATAATTTTTTATATGCATGTAATTGAGATGATTTTAAAATATGTCTATCGGTTTATATTTGTGAAAATATGATAATTTTTTTTTTATATTTTAAGCATGAATAAAAAAAAGTTGGTACATTAATTTGGCACCAATGACTATGGGGATCCATAATGTTCAAGATATATTTATACACGAAGATGTTCATGATAGCATAAACGTACCTGACTTTGTTAGTATGAACACTAGCCACTTGAAGTATAAACACATGACAATGTATGTATTAATATTTAGTCTTGTCTCGTGCTTGGGTAGGATAATATATATAAATACTTACAGTGAAGGTATAATTAATTAAGCACCTCGCATATAAATATTAACAATTGGCAACAAAGATATAAGCACCAAAAAGTTTGAGCATCTGATATTGTAAGCATAAACGCGTGATTATATAAATTTAAATATAGAACAATTCAAATTTAAATACCAGACAATTGAATTATAATCACATGACTATGCAATGATAGTATTAAGCTTTGTACAGTCAAGTGTTTGAGTAACATAATATGTATAACAATTGTCAGTGTATGTATCAAACTTCTAAAAAATGCAATTAAACTAACCGTTAAATTGTTTGATAATTTTATTGAATTAATCCATACTGTTAAATTTCTCTAAAGACACATTCCATTAAATTTAATGGCGCTAAATTGCACTATGCGGATAATTAAATGTCATTAAACGTTTTATAAATTAAAGCTACTAAAAACTACTACTATATATAAACACTCGTTTGCAAACTAATCAAAAGCATGATCGCTGGCATGAGCGTAAAATTTAGCTTGTGGCATAGATGCTGCATGACACATTTTTTATTTTTTAAATATGGAAGATCATTGTTTATTACTAAAAAATAATAAATTAGCTAAGAGAAATAAATATATTTGAAGGATTTTACTTGAAGGACTGTTAGAAGCCCTAGTAATCCAATGTATTTTTTATACAATATAATTTATAATAGGAATTGATGCCTGATTGGATGCAAAGGAAGCAACAGCAAACGAGAACGAGGTGGGGAAGATGATGGAGGCAACAATAAGTTTTCATGCATGTGATTTTGACATCTCTGGTTATAGTACTAGCGTATGGCATGTGGATAGATTATCTTCTGTCTCTCTGCCTAGTCACATATACAGATGCATTATGCATATGACTTAATTATTGGGTCTGAAAATTCATAAATCCAAATACAAATGAAGAATCCCCATGCATGATGCAAAATGGTATTCAAACTCCTGGAATATATTTCACTCTGCAATCAAAATTTTGCATCTTGATATGATTAGGAATGCTGGTTTAATAGAGATTCTATTAGAATTCCATCTCGAAGGATTGCAGAGGAAACTGATCCTTAGATCATATACATTGTTCCCTACATGCCTCTTCCTCACCTCCCGGATCTTGCTCCCCTTAGATTAACTAATTAGTTAATTAATCATAATGATTAATTGTTTCTCTGACATGCATGACATCACTGCCCTTTCAAATTGTCAACTTGTTTATCGCCGTCCGACTATATATATATCTCTACTTAGAGAAGCGAATTCATTAAGCATTATCTGTATATATTATTCGTTGCAACAAGTAAAAATCTAGCTAGTTCATGGGTTCTTGGGTTCGTACTATTACCTCTCCTTTTCGAAAAGCTTACACAATTTTCAATCCAGCTCATCCCAGGGAACAAAAGGCACAATCAGGTTTGGTATTCTGATATATATATGTCTTGGTTTCTTAATTTTCAGATTACATATGATTCTAGCTTGTAATTAACTTGCTGGTTTGGACATTGATTTGAATGGCGCACAGTGCATGATCATACAAGATCAAAGCTTCATGGAGAGGTGATGGCATGCTCATACGAGGACGTGCAAGTGATGTGGTCCATTCTTGACAAGTCGAGGATTGGGGAGCATCCCACGACCTCGTGACATAGTCGAGGAGAAAGCATCATGGAATCCAATTTATGAAGTCTTCATTAATTTAAATTGCAATCTGTTAGAAAGAGAATTAGAATCCCCATGTGTTCTCTATCTGGTGCATGGTGAGATTTTTGTAGAGATTTTGCATGTGTTTTATGCATGGCTAGCTTGCAAGGAGTGGTATATAATTTTTGTTTTCTTAAATGATGAAGAAGCCTCACAAGTTTCGGATATAGAAGTTAGAAACGTGTTATCCTAGGCAAACTTATTATAACTAGAAAAACTTTGTGAATGTTTAAAATCATTCTTAAATGGCGAATTTCAATTATCAAACTTTAGGAGCTTGACTGAATAATTTAGACGATCTGCTCCGCTTCTCCCTGTTAATCATACGAAAACTAGGCTAATTAACATTTTCAATTGACTAATTCACAATCTAAAAAATTAAAAATCATGCTGCATCATTGGAAATTAAACGGCGGACTTTATTAATTATAACTTCATATAACAAAGGAAATTAGATGTTTGATAGAGACTGTATAATTTAATTCACATGAAATACTACCTTAAAAAGAATAATTACTTTAGAATAATAATCATTGATGCAAATTTAAAGAGCTCGCGATGCCCAAGTTTTAATTTTGGCAACGCGCGCAAGAGTAATTCTAAGTCATGCCTGTATAACTAACTAGTATTTTTTATAGTTGAATACTTGAATGTCATTTCTTCTGGTCATGATGTTACCCTTGTTTAGGGTACTGGCGACTTTTCAAATGATCTCCTCCGTTGGATAGATATGATGTTGAATAGGTTGGTGGCAGATTTCAGTCCAGGTGTGGTCGAGCTGGGGGCGCACAAGCTGGTAATAGCAGGCATAAAGGGAACTTCTTACAATTTTTCCTCCAGTATCTTAGCCTAAACTACAGTTTTGTGCTTTGTCCTTGGTACTTTCCAATGTCAACTCAAAAGGATATATTGAGAAAAGAGGAAAAAATTAGAAGGGAAAGACAAATTAGATGGATTTATTATCATCTTATTCTTTTTTTAGCACTCTTAGTACCGTTATGCGGGGACAATTATTGTAATTAATTAAAATTGTTAGCTGTCTTTTATTTATAAAATGGTTGGCACTCGAAAACCAATAGTGCTCTATTTTCAACCAATGAACACATGTTTCTTGATCCATATGTTATTATTTTTAGATTATTACAATGTATAAATAAACTCAACAAAGGCTTTTTTATTGTTTTTTTTTTTCTTTTAGTATAAAGTTTGAGTCAAGTCACCAACTAGTATAAGAGAAGGCCTCAAATGCCTTCACGTTATTATTTTCATTTTTAAAGTGTAAATAGTCGATCTGAATCGCTGAACATAATCTTTCTATTAAAATGTGTTTGGAGTCCAAATTTTATATTTTTTTTAAATCTTTTACTATTTGTTTAGATATATATAGGTACAAAA
Source organism: Carex myosuroides (assembly GCA_028015225.1). NCBI lineage: Eukaryota > Viridiplantae > Streptophyta > Magnoliopsida > Poales > Cyperaceae > Carex > Carex myosuroides. The sequence continues at coordinate 5,743,218 of CM051484.1, read as the reverse complement.
TCATTATTTTTCAGAAGATTCTGGACCATCCAAAAACAATGATTTTGTACCTATCTAAACAAATAGTAAAAAATTTCAAAAAATATTAAATTTGGTATCCAAGTACATTTTAATATGAAGATTATGCTGAGCAGTTCGAATTAACTATTTGGATTTTAAAAACGAAGATTAAATATATGAGGCACAATGAAACATGTAAGACATATTATCTCTACTTTTTGCTTGCATATAAAAAAAGACAGTCGGAAATAATCTTCCATGCACTGCACAAAATAGTAACAGCAACATAAATATAGGAATTTGTAAGAATGGTGTCTTCTTCAAGTTACACCCGTCCTTATTTATCATTTTACCAGCGCAGTCAAATTCAAACAGCCAAATCAAGTATAAGCACAAAATTAACTGACAGTAGGCAATTTATTTATTGAATATTCAAGGCTAGACAAACTTCACATAATATATTAAATCCTTAAAAAATATTAATTACTAATGATATTATAAAATATTCAAGGCATTCTGCCGTCACCGAGTTCTCAAAATCCACCCATGACCCACCATATAACACATAGGTATCGATGGAGAATATATCAACCGCATGCGGCATGCTTACATAGGTTGTCTGTCTTACAAAGATATATGTTTGTGTTCAGAAAAAATAAAAAAGAATGATGCATCTTAACTGGGCCACCTCTCCAATTCGAACCTATAGAACAACAAGTAGACAAGTCCACTGTTACGACCTGACCCAATGCTACAGAATTGGGCCTGAAAGGAGAAAAAGAAAAAAGCCCAGCACAAAATTTAAATCGAACCCTAGTTGCCTAGGAAGCGTATCCTCTGCATTAACTCAAAAAGGGAATATTTTGAGTTCAAGTCTAATTTTAAACGGAGCCAATCCGGCTCCTGTATATAACATAGGAGGTCTTTCAATATTAGTGCGAATTTAGTCCGCACGAATCTTAAAATAGATCAGACAATTGAGATTCATTAACTCAAAAGATTTCCTTTTGAGTTAATGCAGAGGATACGAATTCATTAACTCAAAAGATTCCCTCTCTTGCTCCCTGTCATTAAGTCAACTGCCTCTTGTTTTGGAAAAGAATCCTTATTATTTTGTTACTTAATCACATCTACTTTCCTCTTTAAAACAAAATAATAATAAAATAATAACAAACAATACTAAGTCCGACATTTTTATTAATACCCCCAACAAAAATGAAAATATCAAATCTGCCATCGATTCAAAATTTTTACTAAAAGTGCCCTAACCGCCCCACTTGGGGGCGGTCCACTATTTATAGCAGACGGCCCCCCGTGGGGCGGTCTACTATTTTTTTTTTAGAGATAATATGAATATCAAGATGCTGAATTATAACGCTAAAAATTCGGATTTTTTTTTAAATATTTGTTAGATTACTTCTTTTAAGCATATTTATACTAAAATACGCTAAATTACTTGAAATTATGTTAAATTATATTGAATTACACTAAATTACATTAAATTACGCTAAATAACAATAACTTTGCTAATTATGCTGAAATACGGTAAATTACGCTAAACTACGCAAATTACGCTCAAGTAGACCGATTTTGTGCCATCTTTCATGAATCATAAAAAATAGTAAAAAAATTGGAAAATAGTAAAACTTGGTATTCTACAAGTTCATTATGTAACTAATTTACTGAGCTACTTAGATTGAATAATATAAATGAAAATCTTAATCGGAAACTTCAACTCAAGTTTTGAGGCTCTTCTCTTAGTTTTTTGGCAATTCTGAATTTCGAAATCTATTATAGCTAGCACGGATGCATGCGTCTTTTCGCAAGCTTTCTGAAAAGTGGTCATTTGCTAAAATCGGACACTCGAGCGCTGTTTTATGGCCGTTTGAAGTTTCGTCGTTGTTTTTCGCCTTTTCAGTGAGGATATCGTCCCTATTCATATGTAATTTAGCGTAATTTACCGTATTTTAGCGTAATGTAATGTAATTTAGCGTAATTTAACGTAATATAATGTAATTCAACATAATTTCAAGTAATTTAGCGTATTTTAGTATAAATATGTTAATTATACATCAAAATAAGTAATCTAACAAAAAACCCAGCTAACGTGGGTATATTTATTAATAAAAATGTCGGAAACTAGGGTTTAGAAATTAGAGTTTAGGGTTTCTTTTAAATATCACTAATTTTTATAAATATATTATGTGAAAATTGTAAATCATTTAATGTACGGTAATTTTTAGGGTTTAGGGTTTTAGAAATTGTTCAAAATAAGAGTTTAGGGTTTAGAGTTTAGCGTAATTTAAAATAATTTAGTGTAATTCAACGTAATTTAAAATAATTTCAAGTAATTTAGCTTATTTTAGTATAAATATGCTTAAAAGAAGTAATCTAACAAATATTTTAAAAAAAATCTAAATTTTTAGCATTAGAATTCAGCATCTTGATATCCATATTGTCTCTAAAAAAAAAAAAAAAATAGTGGACCGCCCCCCAGTGGGGCGGTTAGGGCATTTTTCGTAAAAATTTTGAATCGATGACAGATTTGATATTTTCATTTTTGTTAGGGGTATTAATAAGAATGTCGGATACTAAGTATAGCATGATAAATAATAATAAAGGAAGTTACAATGTAGGATTATTTAAATATTTTTTATTTTACCCCATCTTTTCGTCAAAAAAATCATGTTTATTTGACTATAAGATATATATTTTCGAAACACACTTAGTCTTCAAATTATTTGAATGTATATATTATTGGTAGTAACAATACGGACGATCAGTGCTTAAGATTTATTCGTATGCCTGATGATCCATTTTTAACGGATTAATATGGTAATTATGACATGATTTTGAAATTTGCCACCTAGAACAATTGATTAAAATAAGTAATCAGTTTGAAATTTGCCACCTAGAACATGATCTATCATTTAATATTAAGATTCATGATCTAACAATCTTTAATAGAGTATTAAATCACGTACAATTAATTTTTTTTTTTTAAAAAGGCCAAAACCCATTCCATTAATTGAACATGAAATCATAATTACATGATCAGTTAGACCAAAGTATAAAACTTTGTCCTGCAGCAACAAAACAGCCAAGTACTACACAGAAATTAACATGAATCTTAATACAATATCAATGGCAGGATTTTCAGAGGATTCGGTTCCCTTCTCCAAAACCACTTTCAAACCCTAACACATATTTCTACTGGTTTTTCAGCCATTAATTTTCATCGGAAATTTATAAAAAAAAAATCTTTCTAAAGACATTAAAAAAATGTAGTAATATTCAGAAGAGATGGAAGTTACTGTTCAGTGTTTACTGTTGCAAAACAGACAAAAATTTGAACTCATTGCAAGCGCTCTGGTAAAGTTCAGCAGAATAAAAGTTTCTGTTGCAAGCCTTATTTTTTCAGAATTAAAACTAATAATTTATTGTTTTTGGGGTATGTAAAGTACATAAGAACGCATCACAGAAACAAAATGAGGACAGCACCATATGTATGTTTATGTTTAGAAGAAAAAAACATAAATGAAATTAAGACATACACCGTCTGAGCTACAGCTCTGTAGCTCTCTCTAGTTATGATGGAGATAATTGTTCCATGCTGACGCGGCATCCAAATATGGCTGCATGCTCACCATCTCCTCGGTGCGGCCAAAGCCAACGCTGTCTGAAGGGTGGTTGACGTACCAAGCCGGCATCCCGCTGCCCTCAGGCTGAACTGCAGAGGTATTTGCTGCTGCCTCTGGAGGCATTTGTGGAGGCGGCAGCGCAGGAGGGAGAATGAAGCCCTGGGTCAGGCTCTGTGTCGGAGAGGGAACAGGTCTGCTGGGGCCCGTTATCTGGAGGGCCTTGGTATGAGATCGAGAGGAAGCAGAAGAGCAGAGGTGGTGGATGCGCTCCTGCACATTCCTGAGGCGCATCTCCACAAGCAATGAGAGGGCAGTGGCCTCCTCGATGGGGGCGGCGTTGAGGGCGAGGTTGCCAGCAATGGCGTCATGCATGAGCAAGCAGGCGTCAAGCTCGTGGTTATCCCGCTCAAGGCGGCGCAGTTGCTCCTGCGCCTTGGCAAGACGCTGGCGCAGGAAACCTTCCTGGTCCATCATCTTCTTCGACTGCTCTGTATCCGGCATGCTCCGGAAGCGCCGCAGCACACGCAGGCTCTCTGCTGCCGACGGCCACGCCTCAGCCTCCAGCTCGTGCGGACCCCCATACACCACCACACACGTCTTCACGTCACACAGAGTCGAGAGCTCATGTGCCTTCTTCAGCAGCCCCTTCTTCCTCTTCTTGAATGTTGCGCGCCGTGTTGAGTCGTTCGCTATCCATGCTAGTTTCACTTTTTTCCTCGCCATTAAATTAATTCCCTAAACCATTACCTCTTTCTCTCCTAGCTACTCTTCCTTCTTTTCTTCTTACTTGCTGTCAATGTGCATATTACTTGCTGTCTATGCGCATATATATAGAATGGCATTGTGCAGAGATGCGAATTAATTAAAAATATATATATGAAGCTTATAATGGCATCAAATTATGGTGCAAAGATTGTGCTGGTAATGTTACTATATATAAATGTAAGAAATTCACATGTACATGCACCGTGTATTCATCCCTTCATATATTCTACTTTGCTTTGTCATTATCTTGAATCATGATATCTTGGTACGTATCTCCTATTAATGACAATGATAAGGTTGGAATTTAATTAAGTAGATTTATATGTTCATGACGAATTTTAATTAATTTGCCCCTATTTGCATAAATATAATATTTGATTCAAATGATTATAAACATTTGATCGACATTGGTTCTATAGTATGAAACTATGAATTATAATATCCGTAGATTGGTTTGCTTTCAAAATTACTTTATCTAATTTTTCTTTAAAAAAATTAACAAAAGGAACTTTTTTTTAAATAATGCATGCCACTTAAGACATTTATCTATTTGTTTCCAGTTGAATCATGTATATCCATTCCACCACTCAGTTTAATTCAAACAGAACCCCGAGAAAATGTAATTTTAAAAATACAGAAAAGGAGAGCATAGATGCAGAGAAGGAGAAACCAATGATTAATCAAGGAGAGCAGGAGATTTGTTATTGACCTTGATAATGGAATATCTCCATAATTCATAAAAGGCAATAATTAATCAAGGATTTGATTGTAAACCAATGAATCCTTAAATTCAAACCTGTCTTCAAGCCAATCCAATATTAATGTATGACCTAAAATAGAACAGCTCATGGCCTAAGTGTATCCAACGCTCCTGCTAATTACTCCTTTCTTAAGCAATATGCTTTGCAAGCCATTTATATATACATAAATGTATATAAATTAAAGAAAGAATTTTTCTTCATATGGAAAAACTAGTGGTTGCAACTATTTATGCCAAAGCAAAAAAAGAAAAAATGCATTGCTAATTAATCAATCCAGTTTTCATTTGGTTGTCCAGTAGTCCTACTCGGACTTTCTTTTTTAGCGGATATTAATATTATATTAATTTTTGAATTGATCCCTGATCCGTCATGGCTAACTCTAGGTAACTAAGAGCGACATCTCTTATTCTCTTTACAAATTAAGGAGGAAGAGGAGATTCAACATTGACTGACAGATTGACTATGCGGCTTCCTTTCTTACAATTTTGGGCTTATCAAATTTGCAACAAGTGCTTATGGGCCAAAATGAAGATAAGAGGAAGGCCCAATTTGGTAATTAATTCATCAATTGATCAACAAAATGTTTCGTCCATAACTTTATCATTTCAACTTCGATTGATGTAAAATAAAATTTTCTGAAAGATCACAGAAAGATCTACAACTTTATTATTTAAATTTTCTCGGAATCAAAATATATAATGTCTAAAAAAATTATTCAAGTTGAATCTCTATATTTCTTTGTAACTTTGCCAACTTTTTGCTTTGGGTACATTTGGATGAATCAATGAAAAAACAATGTTAGCAGTTAACTTAAGATTCAGAAGTGGACTTCAGTCCCGCACTTCGTCTATTAAGCAACAGGCAAATTATTTTTTTAGAGAAAGTTTATGCGACTTAAAATACAAAGTGCGGGGTTAGACTCCATAAATTATAACATTCAGGGTAGACTCATAGTCTATTGCATCTACTATTTTTTCTACTGTTATTGGTCATACGCTTTAGTTTATGGCGTTTTTTTTATGATCCGAAATATTTGAAAACAAATCGATTTTTAAAATTGTCTTTTTTATTTCCTGTTAATAAAAAATTTGGTAAAATTTTCCTATCAGGCTCAATAGTGCCACAATCTTCTTATCTGAAAAAAAAAAGCACTATACCTGCCTTCTCTCTCTCATATGGTAGGCCACACTCCATTATATTACGACCTGGACTGTGTTAGATAGCCCGACATTTTTATTAATATCCATAATTAAATAAAAATGTCCAAACCGACTAAAAAGAAATTTTTTTTTTAAATGTCCGGACATTTTTTGGCCGGTTGGGAAACTTTCTTTTTGTGTTTCATCATCTATAAATATCCCGTTTTCTCTCTCCTTCCTCTCACAACTCACTCAAAATCACAGAAGAGAAAGAGAAGGCAATTTCTGAGGCGAAAATGGCGATTTCAGAGGAAATTTCAGAGGCAATTTTTCGGGTGACAATAGGATGAACAGTAGCAACCGATGTAGATCGTCCCATCGTGGCGTATCGAGACCAGTGTGAATTAGTGGTCGAGGTAAAAATGAGAGAAAAAAAACTGTTAAGTATGCCGTAATAAAAATAACTGTCAAGTATGTCTAATGGAGGGTTTTTTAGACGGCCTATTCGGTATGAAATTTCAGACGATGACTTTGTGGAAAACCCCTATGGCTATGTTTAAAAAAAAAAAGGTTGATCCAGAGCCTCCAACATCAGACGATGAGTATGTTCCGTGTAATTATACTGGTAAAGCTAGCACTTCGTCTATTATCACTGATCCAGAGCCGCCTACTAAGGAGTAGGATTACTAGTGTTTGTTGTGTTGTAATTTACTCTACAAAGTCTATAGCAACTATAATGTTCTATTTCATCAATTTAGTGATTCTGTTGCAGGTTGGATGTAACATTGTAACTTAATCGTAATGTATTTTTGAAGTTCATCTATTTAGAATGGCAAATTATATATTTTGCCCCTACTTTTGGACAAGATTCTGACCCAGTTAAATACAAATTGGCATGCATGTAGACGTGATGTTTCTCTACATTTTCATTAAAAGAATCAAATTTTTGGTTTTATAGAAATCCCGGAATTAATTTTTGAATATGGTAAAAAACAGTAAGGTTATAAAAACTAGCATTCAACTAACTCATAACTTAGTCTAAATAAAATTCACACAAATTGTAAATAAAATAGTTCTCAAAGCTGCATCCAAATAAACAAGTTCACAACCTGCATACAAACATCAATTTAAATCACCTATTACTACGCCTAAACGGTATTCTGAGAAACCGACCAGCTCCAGAAAATGGCCTACCAAATGGTCTGCTTGGCTTCCAGATGCCCTTGTACGCTTGTTTGGCTTCCAGATGCCTCTGCTTGGCTTCCAGTTGCCTCTGCGATAACTCGCTCATTTTCTGCTGCATTTGATGCATTTATGGCATCTGCATTGCATTTGTTACTTAGTAAGCTAGTCAAAATTAGAATGAAATATAATTTTTGATGAATGTTACATACCTCTTCTATTCCTGTCAAGTGGAACGGTGAGCCTGATACCCCCTTCACCTACCTTGCATTTCGTCCATGGTCATTACATGACGGGTGTGTTTTCTCCTCCCAACCCTAATCCAAGCCTTGCTAGGAAGAATTCTAGGAGACTCGCAAACTAGTCATTTGCCCATATTGCCATAAGGAACAAGCACCCCACTCCAAGTACTTACAAGATAGTTCACAGTATACCAGTCTGCAATAAATTGGTTCTCGCTCCAGTTTATTGCACGAAAAACCGTTAAGACATGAGCGCACAGAATAGATGTTAATTGGATACATCTGCATGTACATTCTATTATGTTACTGGGCCCGCGTGTCACAATGTACTAGAACTCCTTGTGAATAATGTCCATACTTCCATTGGAGTAGCGGGTGACTGGAACGTACTCATTTGGGGATGAAACTTTGTACTGACCTTCGTCGTGCGTATAAGGGACCAAATGCATTTCTGCATCTTTGAGCCACCGTTTTCTGAGCTTGAGCTCCACCCGTTCGGAAAATAACTAATTTGCATCGTTTAAATTCATGGCTCGCTTCCGCCGCTCAACAAACTATATGTTGCACTTATAGAACGTATCATCCACAATGGCAGCCACGGGCATTCTCCGGCTCATCCAAAAGACATTGTTCAGCGACTCAGAGCCGTTTGTTGTCATGATACCAAATTGGTATCTGAAGAAATTATTAGTTTCATGCAAGAGTAAATTTCAAAAATTTAACTCAAAGAAACCAACATAGATCTACTTATTTGACTAACGATGAACCGTATTTAACATTTTAACTTGTTTAATCTTTATACCTCAAATCTTGGTCTCTAAACCAAGAAGTAGGGACTTGAGATGTAGGGTTGTTACCTTCTTGTCGAGCCTTCACTTCTCCAAGTCGGCCTCGAAATGGCACCCGCTTCGAACGCACGAAGCCTCTACGAGTATCCACCCGAGATTAAACGAAACTCTTGTTTTTCCCTTGCTAGAGGTAATCAACCAAGAATCTAACTTAACCTTAGCTTCTACCTCTTCAATCAACTATTAATTTTAGTGTAGAAGTTGTGCTCAACACATGAGCAAAAATGGTGGAGACAAAATTGCAAAAACTCTTCTCTTTTTCACCTTGTCTTGCAAAAACGTTTTTCCTTTTTTCTTACAAGAGAAGGAAGAAGAGAGAGATTAGAATGGTGGCTAGGTTTGGAAAAAGGTGGGGTATTTATAGTGTGAAGTTAGGGTATATTTTAATCATCTCAACCACAATGGATGGCTAGATTTAAACATGACAAAAGTAACTTTTACTTTTGCCATCCAATGGAGCTCTCCATTAGATGCACTTTTATCCCACTTTATTCCAAACCATTTCATCAAATGGACTTCTCCATTTAATGTTAAATTGGGCTTGGGCCAATTTCTATTTATGCCATTTTCGTTTTTGCCATTTATGCCAACTTTTGGCCCACCCGACAATTGTTACGATTAATTGTATTTGCTCAATTCTGTTGAGAAATAAATTTGTATACCATGTCCAACATGTAATAAATTTATTCTAAGATCAAGTTAGTCATCTCCATGACACTTTTATTTGTTTCGTTTTTCTCTCTTGGGTGTGACCTCGTAGGATCTATATCGTGTTGACAATAGAATCAAAACTTCTTTTAATTCTATAAATTATAAGCGGCACCTAGCAATATGCATTATAATTACTCAACAGATAAAGATGATATGAACCAATCAACATCACGATCCTAAAGCAATATTTAATTGCTTGTGTCAATTCACGTGCCACATGATATCGAGAATAAATCCAAGGCAGGAGAGTGTCATCCTTGCAAATTTATTCTTTTTCTTGATTCCAAGTAATTCAGTAAATAATGATCAAACTCATTGATCATAATTGCATGCATACTTTATTACTCCATCAAGGGGCCCGAAGATATCATCACTCACATATGAAATATGAAGGACACTGGTATTCTTGATAAATATATTTTCCTCCGCACAAGACACACATATTGAGATATTATCTGTATAGCTGCCAGTTACGGTCAACGTTGGATAACACCTACAGATACATGTATCTCATGTAGGAAAAATAATCATCTCATACCAAAGAATTCAAGACACAAATGAAACATTAATGACACTAACACAATCCATGTTATGTTTCATTCTTGGGTCATGTCCAATCCCCTGATCTCCATCAGGTATTTATGTGATTAAATTGGTAGCTCCTTACCATATGATCCGTAGAACATGATCATCATTTAATCCACATACTAATCTCGTACCGGTAAATAGTGTTCCTTCTTAATTACCAAGATTAGGGACATTTAGAGTATTCATTATATTATTATTATAGAGTTCTACATTTCAAGTCCTCAACTCGAAAAATCCATAATGTAATTAAATACTCAAGGAACAAATGATTCTTTCATTTCATGAACAAACATAGAATACATCCATAAATGGTTGGCTTCTAGATCATAACACTAACAATCTCCCACTTGAACTAGAGCCAATCCCATATACATCTATATGCATAAAAGCCCTAAACAAGTGTAGTCTCTAATACAACTCCATGTACTAAATATCAAAGCCATTCACTAACAAATCTAATCCCCATAGATGCAGTGTGCAGTGTATGCTTGGCCTGAGACAGAGACTTTGTCAGCGGGTCAGCTGTGTTGCTGGCCGAATCTACTCTACAAACCTTGACGTCACCTCGGTCGATGATCTCTCGAATCAGGTGATATCTCCGCAGAACATTCTTGGATTTCTGGTGTGATCTTGGTTCCTTGGCTTGTGCAATGGCTCCATTGTTGTCACAATAGAGCTCCAGAGCACCCATGGAACTGGGGACCACCTCAAGTTCATCCAAGAACTTCCTAATCCAACAACCCTCTTTAGCTGCTTCTGAAGCGGCTATGTACTCTGCCTCGGTGGTTGAGTCCGCTGTTGTTTTTTGCTTGGAACTTTTCCAACTTACAGCGCCACCATTGAGGATGAACACAAATCCTGACTGTGATCTCATGTCATCATGGTCGGTCTGGAAACTAGCATCGGTGTAACCCCTTACAACGAGCTCAGATTCCCCACCATAGACAAGGAACATATCCTTAGACCTCTTTAGGTACTTCAGGATATTCTTGACGGCATTCCAATGCGCCAAGCCTGGATTTGACTGATGTCTGCTTGTCACACTCAATGGGTATGACACATCAGGGAGAGTGCATATCATGGCGTACATGATAGAGCCAATGGCGGAAGCATATGGCACTCTACTCATGCTATCTAGCTCAGCAGATGTCGATGGACATTGCTTCTTGCTCAGATGAACACCATGCGACATAGGCAAGAATCCTTTCTTGGAATCTTGCAGGTTGAACATTTTCAACACTTTGTCAATGTATGCGCTTTGACTCAATCCAATGAGTCTCCTTGATCTATCCCTATAGATCCTAATGCCTAGTATATAAGCAGCCTCGCCCAAATCTTTCATTGAGAACACCTTCTTCAATGAAGACTTGACAGAATCCAATGACGGGATGTCATTTCCGATCAGTAGTATGTCATCCACATACAACACAAGGAATATTACTACACTCCCACTAATCCTTTTGTATACACAAGGTTCTTCCTTGCTTTTAACGAAATCAAACTTTTTGACTTCTTTGTCAAAGCGCTTGTTCCAACTCCGCGATGCTTGCTTCAAGCCATAAATGGACCTCTGAAGCTTGCATACTTTCTTAGCATGATTGGTATCTTCAAAACCAATCGGTTGTGTCATATACACGTCCTCTTCTAAATCTCCATTTAGAAAGGCAGTTTTGACATCCATTTGCCATATTTCATAGTCATAAAATGCGGCAATTGCTAAGAGAATCTGTATTGACTTAAACATAGCAACGGGCGAGAAGGTCTCATCATAATCAACACCTTGAATCTATCTGAAACCTTTCGCTACCAGCCGTGCTTTGTAAGTAGTCAAATTACCTTCCATGTCTGATTTCCTCTTGAAAACCCATTTGTTTTCAATATGTTTTACCCCACTTGGAGGATCAACCAAATACCAAACTTGGTTGTCATACATAGATTGTATTTCAGATTTCATGGCTCCAAGCCATTCTGCAGAGTCAGGTTTCGCCATCGCTTCCGTATAGGTCAAAGGATCTTCAGTGTCTAACACTGTCACCTCGTGAAGTCCCAACCATCTTTCAGGTGGGCGACTTTCTCTCATTGACCTACGAAGGACTTGTGCTTGTGGTTCAGAGATCTCTTCCACAAACTCTTGTGGATTCGTTCCTTGATCCTCATTCTCAACTTCTTGCGAATTTGGTTCTAGGGGTGAGTGTTGAATCTCGTCCACAACTTCTTATGAAATTGATTCATCTCGACTCCCACTGCCCACAATATCCACGGGTGGTTGAACATGATCATCATTGATCATTTCATTTTGTAGTGTAAATTGATCCTCTTCAAGTCTTACACTACTCCCACTACTTTCTCTTGAGAGAAACTCTTTCTCCAAGAATACACTGTGTCGAGCAACAAACACTTTGTTCTCACACTGGTGATAGAAGTAATATCCCTTAGTCTCTTTGGGATATCCTATGAAAATGCACTTGTCCGATTTGGGTTGAAGCTTGTCAGACATCATGCGTTTGACATAAGCTTCACAACCCCAAATCTTTAGAAAAGACATACTTGGAACCTTTCCAAACCATAACTCATGTGGTGTCTTTTCCACGGATTTTGATGGAACCCTGTTTAGTGTGAATGCGGCGGTTTTAAGCGCATGCCCCCAAAATGAGAGTGGTAGGCCAGCTTGGCTCATCATTGATCTAACCATGTCCAACAAGGTTCGATTCCTTCTCTCAGAAACACCATTCCATTGTGGTGTCCCTGGAGGAGTGAGTTGTGAAACTATTCCACAATCTCTTAGATAGTCGCCAAACTCGTGACTCAAATACTCACCCCCACGATCTGATCGTAAGGCTTTGATCTTCTTGTCGAGTTGGTTCTCTACTTCATTCTTGAACTCCTTGAACTTTTCAAAGGATTCAGACTTATGTCTCATCAAGTAGACATAACCATATCTACTAAGGTCGTCAGTAAATGTGATGAAGTATCGATAACCTCCTCGGGCACTTGTACTCATTGGTCCACACACATCACTATGTATGAGTCCCAACAAACTACTTACCCTTTCACCTTTCTTGGTGAATGGTGCCTTGGTCATCTTTCCACGTAAACAAGGTTCGCATGTCTCAAGTGATTCTAAATCAAATTGACCAAGAAGTCCAACTTCTTGCAATTTCTTGATGCGTCTCTCATTTATGTGACCTAGGCGACAATGCCACATGAGAGTCGTACTCTCATAACAAGTTTTGAGTCGTTTGTTACTGATGTTCAGAACTTGTTTATCCATTTCAAGCAAGTATAGACCATTCCTTATATAAGAACATCCATAAAACAAATCATCTCTATAAAAAGAACAATAATTGTCTTTGATGGTAAAACAAAAACCATCCATGTCCATACAAGAAATAGAGATAATGTTTCTCGAAATAGAAGGAACAAAATAAACATTTTTAAGTTCCATTACAAGCCCACTAGGTAAATGCAACTCGACACACCCGACGGCAACTGCTGCAACATTTGCACCATTCCCGACACGGAGCTGCACCTCACCCTTTCTTAGCATTCTTCTATCCTTTAGTGCCTGCATATTCATACAAATATGAGCACATGATCCAGTATCTAATACCCAATCATTGATAGAAGTAGCTAAGTGAACTTCAATGACAAAAATACCTGAGGAAGACGGGACCTTCCCATTTTTCTTGTCCTCCAAGTACTTAGGACAATTCCTTTTCCAGTGCCCCTTCATGTTACAGTAGAAGCACTCGGAATCGGAGGCAACCTTGACCTTGGGAGTGCTCACAGTCACCACTGGAACCTTTCCCTTGCCCTTGCCATTGCCCTTGCGCTTGCCTTTGCCTTTCTTGACTTTCCTACTTCCCTCACTGACTGCAAGGACATGAGAAACACCTTTCTGCATGTCAGCCTCTGCAGTCTTGAGCATCCCATGTAATTCACCCAAACTTTTCTCCATTCCATGCATGTGATAGTTCATGATAAATGAAGAATACTTTGATGGGAGAGAGTTAAGAACGATGTCCGTGGCCAACTTCTTGTCCACGGCACACTCGAGCTTCTCCAGCTGCTCCACATAACTTATCATTTTGAGTATGTGAGCACTCACGGAGGCACCCTCAGCCATCTTGCATCCCAGAAAACTTTTAGTCACATTGTACCTCTCTACACGGGCCTGCTCTTGAAACATTTTCTTGAGCTGGTCCATGATGTAGTAACAAGAATTCTCCTCAAACCGCTTCTGCAGTTCAGGGTTCATTATTGATACTAAGAGGCACTGTACTTCAAGGTCGTCTTCCACGGCCTTGTTGTGCTTATCCTTAGTTTCCTGGTCAGCATCATCATTTGGTAAATCAGGGATGGGAGTAGTCAAGACATATTCCTTTTTCTCATGCCTGAGAACAATTCTCAAGGCACGATGCCAGTCTAGAAAATTCGATCCGTCATTTTTAAGTTTTTCTTTGTCTAACAATGATCGCAGGAAAGAGGTTTCTTTTGCCATGATCTACAATTTAAAGGTTTGAGTTTAGTTCATGATAATGTTTTATTTAAAATAAAACTCCCACTACAATATTAATTTAGTTCCATTTGTAGTAGGTCCAAGATCCATATTTTCACTAAGATAAGCCAGCGTCGGCATGAAACTCAAACTTAGATATTTTTAGGTAAGCAACCCCTTGCTAATCACATCCGGGTGACTCTTGGTGTTTATCCATCCAACTCATGTATGAACAAACTATTCCCCAAGGCCCAAAACTGTTTTGGATTATCCATGTCAAGTAAACCTCTCTCTATTTGGTTTGACATGACGGTCATGCCCCACATCTCCTAAAGATAGAAAGCGATGCCTACTGTGTAGGTCCCACCGACTAACGATCGATAGTTTGACATGGATAGAGAAGGAAGGGAATGACGCTTGATTTTGTTTGGAACCTTTTTATTATTTATGGTGGTCATGTAAGCATACACCCATACTTATCCTATGACTCTTATATTTCATAAATACACATAAATGACATAAACACATCATGTGGTTGTGAGTTTGTATGGCCTTGTGCGAAAAACTCCTTTCTCGCATTTGTCACTTGTTGCGCCAACTCCTTGGATGTGGCCACCACATTTCACAACTATTCTATGCCTATTTATTTTCTATTAAGACTTTCTTAAAAGAAAATAAGTTACATTTAGAATTTCTAAAATTTCTAAATATAGGCATTAAAGCCTTGAATGAATTACATTGAAAGGCATCCTAACATTTGTGCCTTAATTATTAATCTAATTAATTATTATGGGGCACCTTAGGCCGCATTACAACCATTCAACAAACATTCATTACATCCCACAAGGCATTGGAAATGACCATACAAAACTCACATTTTTTTTTGTCCCTACAAAAACAAGTTAGGTGCATGTGCAAAAATTGCACCATACATGCATAAACAATTCATGCATATGCAATTAATTAAATTAATTCCTTAAGCTTATGACCTATAAAAAATTTGTTTCAAAAACAAAATTTCAACAGAGGAGAAGGTTTGATTTATCAAATAATTCATGCAAATTAAAATTTACAAACTACACCTTGAACTATTCCAAATAGCACAAGCAATAGACAACCCGTTATGCCTAATTAACAAGTGTGCTTAGAAAATCAATTTTAACCTTTAAAATAATTTTCTAAATTCCAACAGAGGAATAAAATTTTCCCTAATTCTTTTAAAATGCATTTCATCAAATAAACATACATTTTAATTATTGGGATAACACACTTTGGTTAATTAGCACTTAATTACCTCAAAATTAGGATTATATCTAAATAACTCATAAAAATGCAAACTATACATGAATGCACTCCTTATGATATTTATGACAACACTATTAAAATGGATTAAATGAATCTCAAACAAAAATATGAAAAAAATTTGGTCCAAGTGGAACCCGAGCCTATTAAGGCTATTTTTCATCATTTCACTTTCCTTGATCCATTTGCTATAAATTTAATTTAACCATTAAATAAATTTATTTCAGAGATTTAAACATTACAAATTAATGTTTTTAATCACCTTAGAAGGCTCCAAAATAATTGTGTAATAATAATCCTAAAATTAAATGCAAGATGTTCAAGAACACCGACGGTTGATCTAATCAAAAGGTCATAAGCTTCCAAGACTTAATTAAATTAATTACTCATGCTAATTTCGGCCAAAAATTAGTCAAATAAAGCCTTAAGCTCTGATACCAATTGAAGAAATTATTAGTTTCATGCAAGAGTAAATTTCAAAAATTTAACTCAAAGAAACCAACATAGATCTACTTATTTGACTAACGATGAACCGTATTTAACATTTTAACTTGTTTAATCTTTATACCTCAAATCTTGGTCTCTAAACCAAGAAGTAGGGACTTGAGATGTAGGGTTGTTGTCTTCTTGTCGAGCCTTCACTTCTCCAAGTCGGCCTCGAAATGGCACCCGCTTCGAACGCACGAAGCCTCTACGAGTATCCACCCGAGATTAAACGAAACTCTTGTTTTTCCCTTGCTAGAGGTAATCAACCAAGAATCTAACTTAACCTTAGTTTCTACCTCTTCAATCAACTATTAATTTTAGTGTAGAAGTTGTGCTCAACACATGAGCAAAAATGGTGGAGACAAAATTGCAAAAACTCTTCTCTTTTTCACCTTGTCTTGCAAAAACGTTTTTCCTTTTTTCTTACAAGAGAAGGAAGAAGAGAGAGATTAGAATGGTGGCTAGGGTTTCGAAAAAGGTGGGGTATTTATAGTGTGAAGTTAGGGTATATTTTAATCATCTTAACCACAATGGATGGCTAGATTTAAACATGACAAAAGTAACTTTTACTTTTGCCATCCAATGGAGCTCTCCATTAGATGCACTTTTATCCCACTTTATTTCAAACCATTTCATCAAATGGACTTCTCCATTTAATGTTAAATTGGGCTTGGGCCAATTTCTATTTATGTCATTTTCGTTTTTGCCATTTATGCCAACTTTTGGCCCACCCGACAATTGTTACGATTAATTATATTTGCTCAATTCTGTTGAGAAATAAATTTGTATACCATGTCCAACATGTAATAAATTTATTCTAAGATCAAGTTAGTCATCTCCATGAAACTTTTATTTGTTTCGTTTTTCTCTCTTGGGTGTGACCTCGTAGGATCTATATCGTGTTGACAATAGAATCAAAACTTCTTTTAATTCTATAAATTATAAGCGGCACCTAGCAATATGCATTATAATTACTCAACAGATAAAGATGATATGAACCAATCAACATCACGATCCTAAAGCAATATTTAATTGCTTGTGTCAATTCACGTGCCACATGATATCGAGAATAAATCCAAGGCAGGAGAGTGTCATCCTTGCAAATTTATTCTTTTTCTTGATTCCAAGTAATTCAGTAAATAATGATCAAACTCATTGATCATAATTGCATGCATACTTTATTACTCCATCAAGGGGCCCGAAGATATCATCACTCACATATGAAATATGAGGGACACTGGTATTCTTGATAAATATATTTTCCTCCGCACAAGACACACATATTGAGATATTATCTGTATAGCTGCCAGTTACGGTCAAAGTTGGATAACACCTACAGATACATGTATCTCATGTAGGAAAAATAATCATCTCATACCAAAGAATTCAAGACACAAATGAAACATTAATGACACTAACACAATCCATGTTATGTTTCATTCTTGGGTCATGTCCAATCCCCTGATCTCCATCAGGTATTTATGTGATTAAATTGGTAGCTCCTTACCATATGATCCGTAGAACATGATCATCATTTAATCCACATACTAATCTCGTACCGGTAAATAGTGTTCCTTCTTAATTACCAAGATTAGGAACATTTAGAGTATTCATTATATTATTATTATAGAGTTCTACATTTCAAGTCCTCAACTCGAAAAATCCATAATGTAATTAAATACTCAAGGAACAAATGATTCTTTCATTTCATGAACAAACATAGAATACATCCATAAATGGTTGGCTTCTAGATCATAACACTAACAGTATCCTCCATCACAGGTTTGAAAAATCTTCTCATAATTGGACGACTCTATCACATCATTAGGACGTACTTTGCCCACCTTCTTTAAAAATGCATTACACCTTAGATTTAGCTGCACAAGAACAAAGATGTGTTACTTCATTTGCCTCATCTACTTATAAAATAATTAAACAAAATGTTATAAATTAGACATACCACAGCAAACTCTTCAAACCTCTCTTTTAACCTTCTTGGCTCCTTGTTTGAACATCCATCCGAACCACTTGTCATTTCCACAATTCTGCACTAGGTTGTCAGCAACATGCTGCATACAAAACATGTGCACAAAAAGTTCTAGAGACCACCGATATTCTGCTGTCAGTGTAGAATTTATCCCATTGTGCTGGTCCGATATAACACAGACGAATCTATCAGCTCTAAGGACTTTATTCCTCAACCACTACAAGAAAAAATCTCAATTCTCACCATCCTCCTTTTGCACAATTACAAATGCTATAGGCTGCAATTGGCTCTCGGCATTATAGCCGCAAGTTATCAAAAGTCTTTCCTCATACCGCCCAGACAAGAAGCATGCATCTATACTAATCACTGGTCTCAAGTACTGAACCGCTGCAATGCATGGACCAAAAACCCAGGCTACCGTCCTGAATTGAACAACTCCTTCAATAAGCTCTCCGTGTTTAACTGCCGGTACAAACCTCTCCATGCAACATCACTTAATATCGAACTTCTGGTATAGGTTGGGGTGTTCCAGCGTTCACACGGGTTGTCAATTATAAGTTCCACATTTCTGGGTTGTAACCAGTGCATTCGTAAATCATAGACTTCAAGTCCCAAATTAAGGTATCATCATCAACCATGAATGAATTAATTACCTCTTTGGAGTAATAAACCCCATATATATTAGTCAAAAACTTTCCACCACAGTGTAGTGAAATGATCATTGACATGGCCAACAAACTACATTTTGGTAAATGATAAACAGTTATCAGGTTACTAATTTAAATGTATAGGTTGCTGAAATTTTTTAAAAAAAACTTAAAAATAACTAAAAATAAAATTATAAATAAAATTATAAAAATAAACCTAAAAATCGTCTCAGAAATCGCCTTCTATTTCTCTCTTTCTCTTCCTCTTCTCTTTTGTGATTTTGAGTGAGTTGTGAGAGGGAGGTGAGAGAAAGAAGGGTATTTATAGGGTCTGAAATAGAAAAAAAAATCTCAACCGGCTATTTTTTGGCCGGTTTGGACATTTTTAAAAATACCCATTAAAGCTAGGTATAATTATTAATTTGTATTTAATTTTGGATATTAATAAAAATGTCGGTTAGATAGCGAAAGCATATCCACTTTTAAGTTGTTTAGAAGTAATATTTATAAATATGTTGAGTCAAATTGTTATTGATTCAAAGTATTTTTAAATTCCAGCAATTAACGAAAATTTAGTTCCGATCCGTCTTATTTTATTTCCAACTAGATGCTGTTTGCTCTGGTCATAGATCGTTTGTATATATATATATATATTTTTTTAATTAACGAAAAAAATTACGTCATGGTCATTGCCTTGTTACCAATTTAATTTTACATTTTTTTTAGCCTTGCTCTTTTTAGTTATCTTTCATAACTCAATATGAAACCGAACATATATAAAACATATCATGTAAATGACTATTTAAAAAAAAAAAATTGTTCGTAGTTGATTGGGGGCAGTTACTTCACAAATAATTAGACCAGGTACAGAATTTTGATTCTTAGTTTGTGTTCAAACTATATAGAATAATATACATAGTAACTCTATAAAAATATCAAATACTATAAATGAAAAATATATTTATTTTCTAAGTCCAGGCTGTGCAGGCAGGACTTATGTTAGTCACTTGTTTTATTGTCATCTCTTTATTAGTCAGTCTTACAAATACAATTTAATAGAAGAGGTCAGCGACTCAGCGGCCAAATTGAAAAAAAAAAAAAAAAAAAGAAGAAGAAGAAGAGCAGCACGATAAAAAATATTAAATCCTAATGGTTTGGAGTTAATTAGATGAGTAAATGAGAAATAATTATTCTAAGAATTAAAAGATAAATTTAATAATTTAAAGTGTTAATGGACCACACAAATCAATCAGAGCAGGACGTATATGAATTTCTTCTTTTATTGCGTTTGGATGGGGTAAGAATAGCTCTATTCTTGGGTTAGCTCCACTATTCTTAACTTTGGGTGATCCAAACAACAATTAGAAAATTGGGTTAGCTCAAGAATAGCTCTATTCTACTAACTCATAAAAATGGTGGGTTAGCAAGAATAGAGCTAGTGGGGTTAGTGATATTAATAAAAAAATAGTTTTCATTCCTCTCAATTAGTTTAAATATTAAATTAGTATTAAATAAAATATTTAATTAGTATTAAATAAATATAATATTAGATTAGATTAGTGTTAAATAAAATATTAGTTTAAATATTAAATTTAATATAATATTAATTAAAATATTAGATTAGTATTAAATAAATATAATATTAAATAAAATGTTAGATTAAATATAATAAATATTAATTTAAAATTTTAATATAATATAATATTAGTTTAAATGTTAAGTGTTAAATGTAATATAATATTAGTTTAAATATTACATTAGCAAATATAATATCAGATTTGATTAGATTAGTATTAAATAAATATTATATTCAATATAATATAATATTACTTTAAATATTAAATGTAATATAATATTACTTTAAATATTATGTATATTAAATAAAATATTTGTTAAATATAATATATATTAGTTTAAATGTTAAATGTAATATAATATTAGTTTAAATGTTAAATGTAATATAATATTTTAGTTTAAATATTATATTAGTATTAAATAAAATATTTGATTAGTATTAAATAAATATAGTATTAAATTAGAATCGATTAGTATTAAATAAAATATTAGATTAGTATTGAAAAATATTAGTTTAAATGTAATATAATATTAATTTAAATATTAAATGTAAAAATATTAGATTAGTTTAATCAATATTTTATTCATTCCCTCCATTGCTATTCCAAATATACAATCCAAACGACATTTTTACTAATCCGAATAGTCCAAAGTTAGCACTATTCTCAAACGACTCGGGTTAGCACTATTTTCAACCACTAACTCAAAAATCGCTATTCTTGCACTAATTCTTGCACAATCCAAACGTACCCTTAGAGAATAAAGAGGTCATATATTGTATGATTCTATCAAAGAAACAGGTCATTATATGAAAAATAAGAAGAGGACTGTTCAGTAAAATGAGGAAAAACAAACAGACCTAATCCAATTTGGATCTGCTATATTTAGCCGTCCAATTGTGTCTGTACGTAAGGCGTGTGTAGTCCTTTTTCTTTTTTTCTTCTTTTTTTTACCCTTTTTTTTGTCCTTACAGATCGTCCCAAAGAAATGCTCAAATTGTTAATTAAATTTATCCGTAAAATAAAATAAAACAAATAAATCAAATCAGAGGAGAACTAGCAAACGGAAAAGCAAAAACCCGATTTCAGTTCCAGTTGCCCTGCCATCTGAAAACCGTGCAATCCCAATTCCCAATCCCAACTTCAATCTCTCTCTCTCTCTTTGTTCACCGATAGTCAGATTGAGTGATTGTTTGATTGGGCATGCCGCCTCCTCCCTCCCCTGTCCCAATCCCAACTCCAATCTCGTAAAGAAAGAAAACTGATCCAATTGAATTGAAGTGAGGTGGTGACTTGAGATAAGACCTCTGTATCAGATGGAACCCTATAATCCGCCTCATGAACCCTCCGCCTCTGTCGACGACAAGCCCAGTTCCTCCACCAACGGACACTACGCGCCGGATCTGAACGGGGCCCACCAACTCCCCCTGGCCAAACGGCCTCGGCATGGGGTGTGCCTGGCGTCGGAGTTCGCGCACCACGAGGCGGGAGTCGTGCGGCTGAACAACGGTAGCTTCGGGTCGTGCCCAGCATCGGTGCTCCGGGCGCAGGAAGAGTTCCAGCGGTTGTTCCTGGCCCAGCCGGACGCCTTCTACTTCAATACACTGCAACCGGCGCTGGAGAGGTCGCGACGGGCACTGATGCCCTTCATTGGCCTCAAGGAATCAGAATCATCGGCGGAAGTGGCGCTGGTGGACAATGCAACGACCGCGGCAGCCATCGTGCTGCAGCACATGGCCTGGCAGTTCATCGAGGGGGCCTTCCACAAAGACGACGTCGTGCTCATGCTGCACTATGCTTACGGTGCTGTCAAGAAGTCTATCCAGGCGTATGTTGCCCGTGCCGGTGCCCACGTCATTGAGGTCCCCCTCCCTTTCCCCCTCTCCTCCCCTGACGACATCATCCGCGAGTTTCGCAGCTCCCTCCAGCTTGGCAACTCTAATGGTTTTTTTTTTTTCTTTTTTATTCTGTTTCTTCTTTATATCATATTTCTACTTATGCTTATTAGCTCTGTAAATATGGCTGCCTGGTTATATCCAAACTTACCAGTATCACTTAGTTAATTCATTCCTTCCACTTATAGTCCCTCTTAGTCCTCTAGTCCTGGTCCCTCTCTTCCATCTGGCAATAGCTTGTTTCATGGTTGCCTATGATAGTATCTTATGTACTGCAGAGCAATTGCCAGTTTGCGTTCTACTCACATTTATATTGATTGTCAACTGCTGCATTTTTCCCAGGTCGGCGTGTCCGTATGGCGGTGATCGACCACATCACCTCCATGCCCTGTGTGGTAGTCCCTGTCCGCGAGCTGGTCCAGATCTGCCGTGAGGAAGGGGTCGACCAGGTCTTCGTTGATGGGGCCCACGCTATCGGCAATGTGGAAGTGGACGTGGAGGCCATCGGCGCTGATTTCTATACCAGTAACCTGCACAAGTGGTTCTTCTGCCCGCCAGCTGTTGCCTTCCTTCACTCTTGCAAGGGCAGGACCAACAGCCTCCACCACCCTGTCGTCTCCCATGAGTATGGTAACGGTCTGCCCATGGAATCTGGCTGGATTGGGACCCGGGACTACAGTGCCCAGCTTGTGGTCCCTGATGCGATCGACTTTGTGAATAAGTTTGAGGGTGGGATCGAAGGCATCCGTAAGAGGAACCATGAGAAGGTGGTGGAGATGGGGAGAATGCTAGCACAAGCATGGGGCACTGACCTGGGGGCCCCTCCTGAGATGAGTGGGAGCATGGTCATGGTTGGCTTGCCAGGATGCCTGGGAATCTACTCTGACTCTGATGCAATGAAGCTGCGGGGACTGTTGAGGGAGGAGTACAAAGTGGAGGTACCCATTTATTACAACTCCAGGAGGAGGGTGGAGGCTGGAGAAGAAGGGCCCACATGCATCACTGGGTACGCCAGAATTTCATACCAGGTGTATAATGTGGAGGCCGAGTACTTCGTGCTCAGAGATGCCATCACCAAGCTTGTAAGCAATGGCTTCAATTGTGCCATGCTTAGTTAAACTTCAACGCAAGGTTCTACCCTCCCCCCTCCCTCTCTCACGCGCACACAGTTTCTTGAATTGCATATGATTATACTTTTACTCATCCATTAGTTCTTGTTGCATATTTGAAACTCAAATGTGTAATTTTGAAAATTACAATATGTGGTGCTTGCCACGCCTATGACAACCCTCCTTTTCCCTGCCTATCACAACCCTATTACAATTTGTGGCAAGCCAACGTAAAATACAACCTCTTTATGGAAATGAAACCCTCAATTGGAGCCTACCCCAATTATTGTACAATTTGTGGGGCTAATTGTCGCAAATTTTGTGTTTTAAGTTTTGTGCTTTGAGAGGTTGCATTTAAATGGCATTATCCCAAAATTATTTGTTTTGTAACTGAAGCTGTATTAGGGTTGATATGGCAAATAAGAAAAGCTTCTGCATGTCAATCTTTCGTGCTGGTAACAAAATAATGTTTGTAACCCTTTTAGAATATCATATTATAATGGACAGCAGTTGGGGTCAGTCCTGTCTTAGATGATTGCATAAATTAGTCCTTGAAAACAAAGGCAAGAGCGAATTTGAAAAATGAAAATGGCAAAAAGAGAGATTTCTTCTCACAATTAACCCCCTAGAAGTTGTACTTATACAATCAATCTAGTCCAACTTGGTCGTCCATGTATGTCAGTGAAGTCATTCTTTAACATGTTAACAGGTTCCTCTACCTTATATTTTGTTCCCTTGCATGAACTTATATAAGTTCGGTTGAAATGCACTTGGGTACTTCAAGATCAAATCTTGATAAATTGACAGGTCAAGTTGGTGAAATTGATAATTATTTGCCGTCAATTGTTTTATGGTGATTGTTGTTGTTGTTGCAGTTTGAAGCTTCGGTATGTAGGTGTCAGTTCGTCTGTGCAGCATGAGATGTGCTTCTTCCTTTCTACCTTTAGATAAACATAGGTGTCGTATTTTTATTTGTACTATGAACCTTGTCTCATAAGATGCCAATGCCGCTCAAGTTATTCTGCTTAGAACTGACCCTCATTCTCAATAAAATAAATGGCTGGCATTTTTATTCCCTTTTTCCTTTTTCTTCTCTCTTTTTTCTTTTTCTTTTCTGGAATGTAAGAGTTCTGTACACTTAACTTTTGTTTAGACTAATTTGAGTCTTAGCACTAAGCTCACAAATGTGTCAGCTTAAGTAGCCTTTGAATTGTTTTACTTAAATGCCAGAGTCTGTCTTGGATGGACTCCTGATGGTTTTTACATATTTCCTACATAGTTTTCTCTTCTGTTTCTTTTTACACTTTTTTTATGCCTACAAGACTATAAATTAAGGTGGAATTTAATCTGAAGTAAGAGCAATTGTTATTCTCAAAAAACAAATATAGCTTCTAGTTTATTTGCACAGTGGAAGCGTCTTTTGAGAATGGTACTGGATAAGGCTAGGCACTACAAATTTCTTGGGATAGAACAGGGACTAGTTTGCAAAATTTCAATTCTCGGCAGCTGCTGTAAAGTGCCTAAGGGCAATGAGCTACTGTATCAGGGTAAAAAGGGCATTTCAGGGGATACTGGTATTTTACTGGTAAATTGGCGTAGATGGGAGGGAAATAGCAGATATGGCCTTCTATAATGTGGTTTCTTTTGCAAATGTAACCTATGTAACTTTTTGGTTTAATGAAAGGAATGGCCTACGGGCTTTTAACGATAAAAAAAAAAAAAAAAATCAGATACCATGGCTTCATTTGCAAAATTGGATATGAATAATTGCCATCATATTGTCAAGCATCGCATTGATTCGCCGAGGGAAGGCAGGCCCAATATGTAATAAACGGGCCAGCCCAATAAAGGCTCGCAAGTGCGCAAGCAATGAATCAAGTTGCTAAAGGTTTTGCTTATTAATTTGGGTCGTTTGGGATTTTTAAACCCGTTTGATTGTAACAATTAAGGTAAACATTTTTCAATTGCAATTAACTAAGAGAAGTGTTTTTATGATATTATTAATCTGTAATACATTCAGCGTGCTCAGTTGATTCCCATGGTAGTCTAGCAATGTATGATTAATACCTATTATAATACTAAGTTTGTGCATCTAATACATTTTTGCTGGGTACTTACCATCTTACGGTTGTTTCTGTAGTATTTATCTTCTGAAATATCAATCAAGCTATTAAAAAAAGAAATAATACAGATATTTCTGAGGTGCAAACTGACAACACGAAGTAGGAT
Source organism: Carex myosuroides (assembly GCA_028015225.1). Lineage (NCBI taxonomy): Eukaryota > Viridiplantae > Streptophyta > Magnoliopsida > Poales > Cyperaceae > Carex > Carex myosuroides. The sequence goes on along the minus strand of CM051484.1, from coordinate 5,717,614 downwards.
GTATAGTGCAATAGTGCATTATTACATTCTTTCACAATTGATCCCTCAATTCCAACCGCTTCGAAATGGGGCAGTAGCACAACTGGCTAGAAAAAATGGTCCCAGAACTGTGGCTACTCAAAGGTCAAGAATTCGAGCCCCGCTCACGACTTTCGTATAGGGGTGAAAACAGAGCGAATACGGAATGGATAGTAGTAAAACCATATTCATATCTCTTTTTAATTTTCCGGATACGGATACGGATCGGATATCAACCGGATACAAATACGGATCGGATCAGATATTTTTTTAAATAATATTAAAAAATACCAAAGTTCATAATATTTATCTAATTTTAATGGTGAATAACATATTTTTTCATAATATATGATATATATCTACTATTCGGATACGAATAATTAAAACGTAAAACCATATCAGTATCCATATCCACACGGATATTCGGATATCGGATATCCAAATCTAATTTTTCGAATATGGATCGAATACGGATCGGATATTATTCATACCGTTTTCACCCCTACTTCCGTAGCCTCTGCCAAGATTTAAAAAAAATTCCAACCACTTCCCCACCTTGTACCGTACCAGTAATTCCAGTAGAACATGTACCACAACTGAAAACCCGCAAATGGGCTCGGCTTCCATGCACTTGCCCAAGAGACGTTGATATTCTCGAACTGGAGAAGAAAAAATAAGGAGGTCGCTGCATCAATAAATCCGAGACGTCGATTTTCTCGGTTCAGTGATACTTCGGTATTGTCTCTGTTTTGTCCATTCAACAAAGTATTAGCATTATAGTCTATTTATCAAATTATGTGCTCATGTCATTGATATACATAACTCCAATAATTTTAGTTGAATCAGAACTTGTTCCAGCAAATTATTCCAGAAAAATACGCCTACTTGAAATCTTAAAATAATGTTCTGTACCTACCTGAAAATAGTAATCTACATAATTAATAGAAAAAAAAATTGAAATTAAGGATTATGCTGATGTATGTAATTGCTCGTTGCTACTGTATGTAGAGACAACTATTCATCTTAATAATTTATTACCTTGTAAAGATTAGTTTTATCTTTTGGTGAGCAACCTTTGTTCCAATAATACATGTCACCTTTATATCATACAAGTAATTTAGTATCCTAAAACTTTACAATTTTTTCTCAGGACTAGAAAAATACACAGCATGGGCTACGATGTGTCCTTCGAGTGAAGCGCAACCAAGGACGCATAAGCCCCATCCTTTATGCCGATCAGTGTGTCGTGCTTCCCCTTCTCTACAATCACCCCATTCTTGACAACCGCAATCACATCGGCATTTTTTATGGTCGAAAGACGGTGGGCCACCACCACGGTCGTACGATTGACCATAACACGATCCAACGCGTCTTGCACCACACGCTCAGACTCTGCATCGAGTGCACTAGTTGCCTCATCCAGTAGGAGAATTCTGGGGTCTTTTACTATGGCGCGTGCAATTGCCACCCGTTGCTTCTGACCACCTGACAGCTGGGCCCCACGCTCTCCTACCAACGTGTCATATCCCTACAGTTAAGACAAACAATCTTTTCTTTTAGTTATATATTTGAGACAAATTTTCAATGTTATAATAAGTGGGACAGTAATTCAGAATTACAACAAAGAGCGTTCTACTAAAATTTTGGAATAGGGGATTTTTGGGATTGTGTAAAGGGATACTGGTACAGTATTTCACGTTAGGTAGGGTAGCCTTTTTAGGTCCTGTGAGAGCTCTAATTTTCTCTCCAGATTTGTATTTGTGAGAACCATCATCCACAAAGCGCCATGTCAGCTATAAGTACCCCGTCAACGACCAAACTAATTAAAAACACCAAAAAAGAGAACAAAAAAATGCCACTGATTTTGTGTTAAATATAAATGGAAAACTAACTTGGTGCAAGCTGCTTATGAACTTGTGAGCATTTGCCCGTTCAGCAGCAGATGTAATTTCAGATTCAGTGGCGTTCCCCTCCTTGCCGTAAGCAATGTTGGCTCGAATCGTGTCATTAAAGAGAGCGGGCTCTTGGCTAACGAGCCCCATCTGTTTTCTCAGCCACCTGACCTGGAATTTCTGTATCTCGACCCCGTCTAGCAAAATGTGTCCCATGTCAGGGTCGTAAAATCTCTGCAGGAGAGCGATGGCTGTCGATTTTCCACTTCCACTTTCCCCCACGAGCGCTATTGTCTGAATAATCAATCAAATAGCATGTTTGCTTAATCAAATCGGAGACTCAAGTACAATTGTCACAAAACCTTCCTAGGAATGACAAGTACAATAAATTGAAGTAAAATTTAAATATCTACCAATTCCCCTCCCCCTCGCTCTATTCAGGCTCTGTTTTGTGCAAATTATACCATACCTGAGGTCTTTATCAACATATATGTACCACTCAAAACAACAGTCTCTTGTTTCACAAATCAACCCACAGGTTAACAGCATTTTTGCAAGAGAATAGCTTGTGACAGGGTAGGGTATAAAGAAAATGCAACATGAGTGCAATGAAGGAAATACAAACCTGTCCAGAATGTATAGACAAGCAGAGGTCCCGAAAGATTTGAATATCTGGACGAGTAGGGTATCTGAAGCTGATGTGGCGGAACTCTATGCTGCCCCTGACATTTTCCAAGGTGAGGCCGCTATCCTCGCTTGGATCAATCCTTGATTTTCTGTCTATTATTGCAAAGATTGAGGCTGCAGCCCCTTTGGCTTTGGACGAATCCAATGTCAGAGAACTTGACTGCGACACCCCTATTGCTGCCATTGCAAGTGCAAGGAATACTCGAAATACTTTGGGAAAGGTGGTTTTCCCTTCTTCGACAAGACGGGCCCCGGCATAAAAGCTGGTGGCATAGACACAAAACAGCAAGAAGAAGGAAACCCCAAAGCCGAAGCCGCTGATGATGCCCTGTCTGATACCGGCTCGCATCGGTCCCTCACACTTCCTCTGGTAGAGCTGCATCACCTTCTCCTCTGCGCAGAATGATGCCACTGTTCGTATACTGCTCACCGCGTCATTTGCCACTTGACTTGCCTCCTCATACATTATCTGTTAGTTCATTACCATCATAATTTAATCTAGGATTTTACTTGCAGTATACATATGAATTATGTATTCAACAAATGTAGAAGCACTGTAAAGATGGATACCTTAGCATCAGCACTAAAACCAGCCATAAATTTCATCTGGATAAATCCATTCATGCCAATTAGTGGAATTAGAGCCAATATAATAAGCGCCAACTCCCAATTAGAGACAAACGCAATCACTAGCCCAGCAACCAGAGTTGCAGTATTCTGTACCATCAACGAAAGAGCATCGCCAACAAGTCCCCTAACCTTTGCTGCATCGGCTGACAATCGTGCCCCGATGACACCACTGGAGTTATCGGGGTCGTCAAACCACCTAATCTCCATGTTTACCACCTTCTCAAATGTCATCATCCTAATCCTCTTTATCAAGCTGGACCCGGCCACAGCAAAGAAGTATGAACTAGCTGGGAGTGCGAAAAATGACACAGCACCAAAAGCTAGAAACATGCACGACCAAAAGTTGGACTCGGTTTTTAATTTATGGGGGGGTTCATAAAATGCACTTATGACATTGGACAATAATATAGAAAATACAGGGAAAACAATTCCACCAATAACTGACGCAATGCAACCATACACAAGGAAAGGGATTTCAGGTTTGTTTAATCTCGCAAGGCGGGAAATGGAGACATCCTGCGGGGACTCCATAGACATATCTGATGTGCCGTCTTGGAGATCGATCCCGACTGGAAGCGCAAATGGCACGGAGAAGGAGTGGTGGCTACTGTTCTCACGTGACATGTGTCGGCTTGGTGAGGGATGAATGGACGATGATTGTTGCTTACTAGACCGGCGGCTATCTGGCTTCTCACGGTCTGTTTCTTTGTGGCTCTGTTCCTGTAGACGAGTCAGCTGGGTGTAGGCTCCTTCAGGGTCCTTTAGGAGCTCTGAATGCGACCCTGAAACAAAGTAAAAAATTTTACCATGAACTGTGGTCCCAATTCAGGGGATGCAATTAATATGCTTAACAAAATGACAGATAAATCAAGCAGTACCTTTCTCAACGATGGTGCCTCGGTGTATCACAGCAATTGTATCAGCATTTCTGACGGTGCTCAGCCGATGTGCAACTACAACCGTTGTTCGGTTGGTCATGACTCGATCGAGAGCCTCTTGCACTATCCTTTCAGACTCAGCGTCCAGAGCGCTTGTGGCCTCGTCTAGAAGAAGTATTCTTGGGTCTTTCAGAATTGCCCTGGCAATTGCTATCCTCTGCTTCTGACCTCCTGACAACTGGGTCCCATGCTCCCCAACTGAAGTGTCAAACCCCTGAGTGTTTTAGTAATGTTAGTTTCTGTCATTATCATATTTCCTGAGGGAAAACGAAGCAACATCTTAGCACGAGTAAGAAGTAAAAACTAAATGAAAACCGAAAATCATTTTTTGATTTTGCAACTCAGTATCAATACTCAATCCATGATAAAATTATTTTTTCATGTGGGACCTTGAAAAATTCCTTTTGAAGACGAAACTTGAGAGGTCGCTCAGTTGAACATTTTTAGGACATTCAATAAACAACCTTCTTCATTTTTATGTGAAAAGCAGTTTGTTTCCCACGAATATCAAGGAGCATTAAATCTGAAACAAAGTTCGTAAAAATTGGTTTCTCAGGGTTATAAACATAAATTTTCCTTACCTTGGGCATTTTGTCAACAAACTTGGCAGCATTGGCAAGCTCGGCAGCAGCTCTAATCTCCTGCACAGTCGCACCGTCCTTTCCATATGCAATGTTATCTCTAATTGTACCGGCAAAAAGCACTGGCTCCTGGCTAACAAGCCCGATCTTCCCTCTTATCCACCTCAGCTGAAACTCCCTCAAATCCACACCATCAATTAGCACCGCTCCTGCTTGCGGGTCATAAAATCGCTCAATCAAGCTTACAACCGTGGATTTGCCACTCCCACTCTGTCCGACTAGTGCTACAGTGGTCCCACTAGAAATGGAGAGGGCGAAGCCTTTAAATATTAGCTCGTGGGGCCTTGTGGGGTATGAGAAGTACACATCGCAGAATTCTATGTCACCTCTTATGTCGTCCAGTTTCTTCCCTTTCGCACTGTACGAGTCTATGTAAGGTTTTCGGTTAATCGTCTCAAACATTTTGTATGCAGCTGCCTGACCTGCCGCAAATGACTTGAGGCATGGCGATCCCTGGCCTAGTGACCTGAAAATTGTAATAAATATAGTTAATTTGTGATACTATCAGTAACATCTACATTAATTAATAATAGCACTGAAATATTTGTAGTAAAATTATTGAAATCATTGGGATGCATAATTTTAACCACGTCTCAAAGACTCTTAGACTCAAACAAAATAACTATGTGGTGCTGCGAGAACTCATTTTCTTTCTCAATGGTTAAAAGAAGATTTGCTTTCAGAATGCAGATTAAACACAAGAAAATCAAAATGGTCAAAGGGCAAATTTCCAGATTATTAAAAGCTTGTGAAGTATGTAAATTGTAAGTATTATTACCCAAATTCAAATGTATTACGTAAGAGAAGAAACTCACAAAGAACCAGTGAGAACTGCAAAGATGACATTCATAACCTTAGCCCCGGTATAGCCTTTCTCAAGGATGAGCTTAGCACCGTACCATATACCCAAGGAGTATCCGCAAAACATGAGAAGCATTACCGTACCCATGCCAAGTCCGGCCGCCAGACCCTCTTTTACCCCCGTTTTATAAGCGCTTTTTAGTGACTTGTCATACTTCTCAACTGCTTGTTTTTCTCCGGTAAATGAGGCAACCTGATACGTAAGATAATTTTATTTTGCATAAATGATGTCGAGCTCTTTCAAAAAGTAATTATCATCATTACCAACCAATGACTGTTGGTATAGCACTTTGGTCCTTCCATTTTAGTGTTTAACAAAAGGCACATGCATGAATCTTACAATCTAATCCACCTAAAAAGAAAAAAGGAATCTTACAGTTCTAATCGAACCAATAGTCTGCTCGACAACAACTGATGCTTCTGCATAGGCTGCTTGACCAAGTGATGCCATTTTGGCAACAACTGTAGACATGACAGCTCCGGCGAGCACTAGAGGTGGTATCGTTGATAGCATCACAAGTGTCAGGAGCCATCCTTGAACAAAAGCTACAATGAAGCCTCCAAAAAATGTCGTCACCAACTGTATGAACTTCCCCACCTGATCTTATTGAAAAAAAATAAACATGTGAAGTTATATTTGACCCGAGACAGATAAAGTTAAAAATAAATAAAATTGACCATTAAAATATCATTTTGTTACCAAATTAAGCCGTAAAAATTTATTCATCATATGGCAATCCTTGAAAGGAGCAGCTTTTACGAGTGGTTTGCTAGTATACTGCATACTTTTTTTAGCTTGTTAATTTGTTATTTATTTACTTTGTTATTGCACTATTTCTTTTCTTCTGGAACCTTGCCATGCTATACAAACCATCAGACCAGAGAAGTAGCCCGATTAACAAGATAAAAAAAAAAGTGTATTTGAGAACATACCTTTTCTCCCATGGCATCTTGAATTAGAACAGTATCGCCAGACATCCTCCCGACTACCTCTCCAGTGTTCGTGTACTTATCAAAGAACGCAATTTCCTGTCTTAATATAGTTTTCAAGTACAAACTCCTTATTCTTGCTGCTTGTCTCTCTCCCGTTGCCATCCAACAAGTAACCTCTGTTAACAGCACAAATTAAGTTGGCAAGTGGGAGAAAAAAAAAAAAAAGGAAAACCAGCACTTAATTGAACCTGTGGCAAGAGTAAAGGAAAAGATCAGGTATAGTGCATCCCGCCCCCCCCCCCCCCCCCCTGCGATCCCATGGTCATACCAGTAATAGTAAGTGCTTAAGACTGTCCGATTTCGATTCTACTGTTGAGATCGGACTTCTAGGGATGGTCTAGATTAAGAACCTCAATAAGCTCATCAGTGGTATGGATCAAAACTGTCCAATGACCATTGGAAGGATCAGACTTGAATAGGAGCGCCTGCTATTCAAGGTGAGCCTTGTAGCAGATACAGACCCATAGAAGAATTTGAAAGATTGACATGGTATATGAAATTGACTTGATCCAAAGCAATAATTCAAAAAAAAAAAAATTGGACTTACGAAAGAAGGATGCGACAGCTGAGCCGACAGCTAGATATATGAATTCGAGAGCAACCTGAATTCATTCCAAAAGCAAAACACACAAATGGATTATCCCTTTTTCTTGTGAGACCAAAAACCCACAAGGACAACTTTTACTACTCAAAAAAACTTTTGAGATGCATATATTCTTTCTTCTTAATAGGTATACCGTCTCAAAAACACAAGGAAATGGAGTGGTTAAATCACATAGTTTTTTCAACCAAGCATCCATAAGACAATGTTTTACAACATTACCTTGGTAAACTTGTTACCCAAAGATCAATCAGAGCTTCCTTCTCTTTTTCGTGCAAACCAGATTAAAAAGGGAAGTATAATTTTCAATAAACACACCAATAGAAGTTACAAGAGTAGTGTCAGATATTTTATTTTCAAAAAATTAAGGAGAAAAAAAAATAGAGAGAAAGGATATATATATTACCTTGGCAACCCGGTTAACCACTTCATGTTGGCTCAGGGCACCTCCAAAGGCATCAATCAAATTGCCAAAGAGAACGGTCATGAGCGGCAGCGCGGCCCCATTGGCAATGGAGCCGACCGTACCAAGTAGCATCAGTACCACATCCTTCGAATCGGCGAATGCGAACAACTTATAAAACGGTACAGTGTACCCGCTGCTACTTTCCTCCTCTTGCTCTGGCTCATGACCATGGCCAGACTTGTTTGGATTGCTTGAAGAGGCGAGCGGCGAGGAGCTCAATTCGAGAGCACCATCCCCATTGCTTCTATCCATGGCTCTATAGTCTTCCTCCCTCTGTTTCTTCCTTACTCCATACTCTGTTTTTCAGTTACAGGGAGCAAAACTGGGTGAGAGATTTACTTGTATTTTAAAGAGCAAAACAAGGAGGTCTGTTTCAGATAAAGGGGATGTCTTTTTCAGATAAACATATGAAGGGAGAGAGAAGGAAGAGAGGGAGTAGAAAGAAAGAGAGACGCTACAGCTATACATACCAAAAAGCAATGAATGAGCATGGCGGCGTTGTCAGTACAGTTGGAATCCACCAAAAATGAGAGAACTAACCAAAAAAGAAAGGTCAAAAGAGAAGGAATGGACTTAATGAAGGTGGATAAAAATGAAAAAATTTAACTTTAGGTTGGGCGAGTGCTATGTACTGAGAATAATACTAAACATAAATAAAGTTGGGGGTTAAAAAATGAAAGAAATAATGTGGGAGATGACGATGCGCACAGAGCATATAGACTTGTAGAGCAACCATATATAGTGCAACGAATGGAATTGAAGGTTAGGTGCGCGGTTAAACTCACCATTAGAGGTAACGAGTTACTTTGATGAGTTATAAAGAGGTTAAAAGTGTGAAAAATGGGTACCAGAGGAGTCTACCTAGAAATGGGAAGTGTATAGTAGAATAGCAGAGCGGTTGGGGCGATTCATTTAATAAATAAATAAATAGCGAATGGTAGAGCAAAGGGGAAAATAAATAAAGGGCGGGTAATTATACGTACAAGAAAATTATAAGAGCCGCGAAGGCGAGGTGACGATTGGAGCGGTCAGAGGTGGAATAATTGATGATGAAATTATGGCGAGATATATACCTTCATGCCTGATGCGTTGCTTGCTTCCGGGATAAACAGTCTTGCTGCTACTGGACCACTGTCGGAGACTTTTCTTATGCAGATCTTCTGTAGCCATTTCTTTCTACATCTAAGCCGACAGTGTGTAATGTCGATGCTCAGTTCATAATTTATTGGCCAATCTGAATTATTTGTTTTCAACAAATTTCCGAATAAGTAGGCAAATTATAAAGGATTTTCTTAACTTTTTTTCTAAATTAAATGTAAAATTACAAATATTACAAGTCATTTTCAAATTATTCGTCTACTTTGTCTTCTTTCCTAAAACGTTTAAAATTTGATATATCTATATGTATTATGAAAGGAGTGAGGCTACCGTTTAACGTGATCAATATCTTCGTACGATGAATCAATATCTTTGTTTTCAAAGTGAAAAACGTCGATCCAAACCGTTCAACATGATCACCATATAAATATATACTTCTAAATCAAACTTTATATATTTTTTAGATTTCTTTTAATATTTTTTTTAGATAGGTAGAAAAACATTAGATCTAAATATTCTAGACATTCAAAACGAGTGATTCTCTACATATTTAAACAAACAGTAGAAAAAATAAAAATATATAAAATTTATAATGTAAGTAAATTTTCATATAGAGATCATGTTGAATTGTTCGAATCAACTATTTGACTTTGAAAATAGAAATATTGATCCATAATATGGACCAAATCGAGCTGTGCACAGTACCATAGCCTCGCTCACTATGAGGGATAGCTTATTTATAAATTGAGTAGGGTTAAAATATCTCATTGTTTCTATGTCACCTCTTGGTCTAAATGGGGTTCAATTGACTCTATTTATTTTCAAAAAATTTGTATTTATTGATAAGTTTCTGTATAAATTAGTACAAAATATTATAGAACTATCAAATTGGCCCCCATTCATAGTATAAAGCTATTATATGCTTGACCTCCATTCATGTTTGATTCTCATAGTTTGAAAGTCTGGTTCTGCCCTTATGTGTCCCAATCATGTCTCGCATCCTTATTTCCATCTTCAAAAGTCCAAATTGTTGATCCGAACCGCTCAACATGATCTCCAAATTAAAATGTGGTTGGAGCCCAAATTTTATATTTATTTTTTAGATATGTACATAATCATTGTTTTTTATGGTCTAAAATCTTATGAAAATTCGTGATTTTTATACCTATCTAAAAAAATAGTAACAAATTTATGAACACATTTTAATACAGAGATCATGTTGAACAGTCTAGATCGACTTTTTGAATTTTAAAAATAAAAATAAAGATGTACGATCTGATTGGAACACAAAAACAATAAAGTGTGTTATGTTGTTGCAAAAATAAAGATAAAGCATCTACTCTTATAAATTATATTCATATTATAATTTGAGTGAGGCTACGGTGCTATGCATAGCACGGATTGGGTCCGTGCTACGGCTCAAAATTTGACTTTTCAAAATCCTAACGGTCAATCCGAACCGTTCAACATGATTATAAAATGAATATGTACTTGCAAACCAAATTTTACATTTTTTCGAATTTTTTTACTATTTTTTTAGATAGGCTGTTTTTGGATGGTCCAGAATGTTCAGATCAAGTGATTTTCGAAAAAATAGTAAAAAAATTCAAAAAAATGTAAAATTTGGTTTGCAAGTACATATTCATTTTATAATCATGTTGAACAGTTCGGATCGACCGTTAAGATTTCAAAAAGTCAAATTTTGAGCCGTAGCACGGACCCAATCCGTGCTATGCATAGCACCGTAGCCTCACTCTTATAATTTTTTCTCAGAATTCTGTTGTCGCAGAAAATCTTGGTATAAACTTCGTATTGAGTATGAGTGTATGACTGTATGAGCTACTTCGCTGCTGTTACCTGTCAGTCATACATCATCTTCTTCCTGTCCGTATGACATGATAACATGATATAATATAAATATAATATTTATCTCCTCAGTTCAAATGTCTTTATTTTTTTTTATTTTTTTTTGCCTCCATGTTATTTTTATTTTTAAAAACTTTAATAACTCAAAATCTAAAATTTAAAAATTAAAATAAACCGTTGAATATAATCTATATTATTTTATCTATACACATGTAAAAAATTATGACATTCCAACTTTACTTTGGTTGTCATTGAGAGCTTATAAAAAATGTACTAATGTGAATAATTTAGAGACGTTGATTTTTAACTTATTAATTCACATAAAAACAAAATTGAAATGTGATATTTTTTTTATGAGAACATAGATAAAACAACATAGATCATATCCAATGGTTTTATTTTGACTTTTAAGTTTTAGATTTTGAGCTATTAAAATTTTTAAAAATAGAGGTATTATAAAGACACAAAAAATAGAGGCATTTGCACCCTCCTCTTATATATTTATGTATATAATATAATAGGATAGAATTAACCAATAAAGCACAAGATGGAAATGCGAATAGTGGTCCCTTTAGAATTCAGATTCAGTGAAGTAACTCAATTTTTGGGTTTTAGATCGGAATCGTCCAATTCGAATTCATGATTATTTATTCCGAAATAGAGCGCACACATCCCGAGCGACATATTTGAATCCAAAGCAATCCCAAGCAACGGATTCGAATCGGACAGTCCCGATCCAAAACCTACAAATTGGGTTACTTTAGGGGATCCGGACCCGTCTCTTTAGCGGGGAAAAAGGAAGAAAGCCACTCCGACTGCCCTAGTCATTCGTCTTGCTTCTATTTTTTAGCAATTTTATTATAGGAAAAGAAAATATAAGCAGAATCAATTAAAATTTGCATTTCATAAGAAGCGACTCTGACTCCGCTCGAGTCCTGACTCCTGAGTAACTCTCTGCCGACGCTGTAAATTTTTAAGCGAAAGTTTTCAATAGAAATCTCAACCCGATATTAATTTAGTTACCATCTTAATATATCAAGATTGGAGTTGCTATCGGATCGGATAGGGTCCGAATACTATTGTATTCAGACCCATATTCTTAAAGTATTCAGATCGAAATTTCGATCTATATACTTATTATTTTCAAACCGGATCGGGTCTGAATCCGAATACCATATTTAATAGTAGACATTTTGAATCTAGTATTTTGGTTCAGGATATATAGGTACCCATAACTTGTTTTTGAGTTATCGGGTCTGGTTCAGATCTAGTTTGGTATCGAATAATTGAGTAAAAGTAACACCTTTGCATGTCACAAGAATTTAAAAAACGTTTTGTTCTTAAATATAATTATGATTTCTTAAATATCTCACATAATATAATATTATTATTGTATTAGATAAAAATCGCTTCAAAATTAAAATTAAACTATTAGTCTTGTTCATAATAATACAGAATAACATGGTATATAGCAAAACAAAAATAATAACTTTAAATTAATTTTTAATCTATCTAAATTAATTAGTTCATTATACACTATTTTTCTTTCTATAGTTATTAATCTATGAAAATATTATTTTTTCGATTTATATTAACATTTCTAATGAAATCGAAATGATCTTTGCATAAATTGGAATTTTGAGAACAGCGATGGTAAAGTCAGAATTTTGATATATTAAGATGGTAATTAAAAAATAAAATTGGAAAAACATTTATCCGGGGATTGGTGGTGCGCTGCCCCAGTACAGCGCGGTGCCCGTGTGCCCGACCTAAACATTGAATCCCGACCGTTCGCTAAGCACTCTTTAGAGCCTATCTTCTTTTTTTTTTTCTTTTTCTTTCTTTTTCTATTGAAAGGGCCCGGTAGGCCGTAGGGCTGTTATTTGTTGCCAATAGCCAATGCCTTTGACCAGACTCGCGCCA